>NADL03000074.1:0-410236 GCA_002205965.3 Kappaphycus alvarezii | reverse complement strand
CCTGGATTGAGGACGCACATCAAGAGGAAAGACTTTTCCGTGTGGTTCCAGTACTTTTGCAAACCCCCTTATTCACCCCAGGTACCCCTTGCTTCAAAGCAGGATGCCATGAAATGCTGGATATCTACGGGGACCACTTGTTACATTCGCTTTGGCTGCGAGCGTAATACTCGCCATAACAACCAGGTGACTTTACTGGGGAACGACCTTGCAAGAGCCGCCCGACGTCCATTCATCGAACCTCGAATACACTACCAAACAGGACGAGGCCGGATATTACGACGATGGGAGCCGGCGGTGGCTCGGATTTTTTCGACGTAACCTTTGTCAACCCGCTCGCTCCCTCCACGCAAGAGCCAGGGCTTTCAAAACACTCAAAAGCCTCAACGCAGGTCACGCAGAGAAGCAGCGGAAATACCAAGGGTTCTGATAGGGGTAAATTGGCGGGGAAAGAGATTCTCAGAACCAATTACCCTGAGAAGGAGGTGTTGCGAGCGACAAAAGTGCTGCCGTGGTATTGTTGAACGAACAAAAGGGAGTGTATATAGAAAAGTTGAGGAAGCTACAAGCAAGTATAAATGGGCAGAGTCTACCACTGACGCTCTGCGACCAGCGTAAGAAAACGTTTCCTTGGGTCTGAAGTTGACTCTCAACTTCCTACTACTCACTCGGGACTTGGCTTTAAGTTGTCTGCCAACTTGCTTGGCCTCTCAAGGAGGAAGAAGTGTACTCAGCTTATACAGACTTTTGGCTACCCCTAAAGTCCGAACAAAACTACAGAAGATACCAAGAAATGCATAAAAATACTTTGTGTGGACAATATACTCTGAGCAAAAGATACTTAAGAAACTAACAATTAATTTGGTCCTGTTATTTCCCATTCTCTAAATCAGATCCAAACAGCTCTTTAAAAATATCCATGCTTTCCAAGCAGTCCCCACAAATATCTGCGAACGGCTCATAAATATCTTTTTCCCCTGGGAGATATCTAAACTACTAAAGATATCCCCATCAGGTTCCATAGTCGGTACCACTTGTTCCATACATTCCCCCATTCCAACCCTTCCCATACCTTCCTGTGCCTCATCTTCGTCGTCCACATCTTCGTCCTCATCGCCCCCATCAACCCCCTCATCATCTTCATCCTGATCCTCCTCTTCCTCCTTAACCTCGTAGACCAACTTCGGGGCTGCCCATTCCTCGAAGGACTCCCACTCTCCTCCTCGACTTTCTCAGCCTCATCCTCACTTACCTCCCTCGCCTCTTCTTCTATGAAGAGGCGGCGAACGAACTCGATGATCTTCTTCTTAGTTTGCCGCCGGAGGTAGTCGTCGGCATTGGTTGGCCCGCAGGCGGCGAGACGGAGACCATTGATGGGGCGGGAGGGGCGGTTTTTGGTGATAGGGGCGGAGGGGCGAAGGTTGTTCATTTTGATAGACGCTGGGGAATGGGAGGCAATGTAGGGTGTTTTGGGTGTGTGGGGGGGAGGGGAGATGAGTAAAATGATCGGGGCATTTGGAACTTAGAATAAAAGGGTTTAAATAGGCTCCCGGGGCAGGTTCTATAGATTAGGAATAGGTAAATTAAATCTGCAAGGGATTTTGCAGTAGTGCATTTGCGCCCTTCTTCTCAAAAAAGGCAAATTTGGAGGAGGAGGTAAGCTAAAAGGGAAAAGGGACTTGATTCGGGTCGATTCAGAGGGTTAAATACAGTATAAAAATATCTAGATAAAATGGAAGTAAATTTGGAAATGACGGTGGGAGAAGTTAGGGGCGGGATCGTTGTAGGTTGCTGGATTACACGAAGGGAGGACCATTTTCTGTAATACATGAAGGGAGGACCATTTCCTGTATTACATGAAGGGAGGACCATTACCTGTATTACATGAAGGGAGGACCATTACCTGTATTACATGAAGGGAGGACCATTTTCTGTATTACATGAGGGGAGGACCATTTCCTGTAATACATGAAGAGAAGACCATTTTTGTATACAGTTTCCTTGCTGAGCTGCCTGGGAGAAACAGGCTGGTTCCTGTTCCCATCTCAACGCTTGGAGGTTGGCATCCGGCGGCGTTCTCCGTCGTCAAGGAACTCGCGAGAACCATTGCCACCCGCGCAATGGAACGGTTTTCGAAGGTTAGAGCCATTCTTTTACAGCGGCACTCCATTTGACAGTAACCTCCGATGCCGCTTGTTTGCTGTCTGGCCTCCTTCCACCTTCTGGTAGATTGGAGTGCCATCCACAGCTTTCGACGCATCGTACGGTTTCGCAATTGGCTTGACAATGATACAATATCTACGCTCCGGTGCAAATTTACTGGATACCAATCCGCATATCTACCACAGTAAATTAACCCCCCATTTACACGGTTATTTTAATGCATGGAAGATTAGGTCGGTTATATAACCACGCCGGTAATTCGTTATGCGGGATGAGGGGGAAATGTTTGGGTTATTTTAATGCATGGAAGATGTAGTCGGTTATGTGTCGCGAACTGCAAGTACGATGACGGGCAAACCCGGCGTCACAATGTGCTTCGCAATGCCCTCCATCGCTACTGCAAAGAACGCGGCATCACTGCGCTCGTTGAACACCCGCTCCCGTCCTCCCCCTCGCACCTCATGCCTTCCTTCCGCATGGAGCTCTACATACCTGCCGCCTACGGTCTAGCCGCCAAGGATATTGTATTGGATGTTACTGTGTCCCACCCCGTCGTCCAACAGCGCCTTTCGCACAGCGCCTCCTCTCCCGGGGCCGTTGCGTCTCTCGCCGAGCACGCCAAGATCTTGCGCTACGGCTGCTACTGCGACCCCAACGATATCTCACTGGTGCCTGTCGGCATGGACATTTATGGGGCGTCAGGAGAAGTGCTTCTAAATTTTCCGCCTCCTTGCATCTTTCGCTGCCAGCCGCCGCGCTTCCTCCGCCTCGCTTGAGTTACGGGATCTAGTTCCTCGTTTCTCATCCTGTCTTCAAGGGATGCAAGCCCGCCAGGTGAGCACCTGTCGTCTGCTTGATTAGTATTTCTTCAATGACTTCTGCACGTCTGAGTGTTTTGTTTCCTACTCGTAAAGATTTCACACACACATGTGTCGCGATGATTCTACAATAAATATACTTTTATGTTCGCCTTTTTTATTAACTGCTGCAGTAAACACACCACTTACCTATAGCTGTCCTGCATTCCTAGTCAATAAAGGAACCCAATTCCCCCCTTTTCTTCCTCCGTTCCATTTTTGTCTCTGAATAGCCCCAGAAATGTGATGGCAATAATTTGGGCTGCTAAAAACCACTCATTGGACGAGGGGCAGTACCATAGGGAGGATTGGATACCGAAAATGAGCCGAGCGTTCAATACTTCAGCTTCTATCTCGAGTATCACATCTCAAGAGATCGAGAATCCAATACTGACATGGGGCTTGTGCTTCGACCTCAGTACCAAAACCTGCAAAATTACCCCGTACAAACTGGTAGGGTGAAAATGACGCCAATGGAAAACCGCGCGAGCAGCTGGTTCGATAAACTTGTCTGAGATTTGCACGGGGTAATTTTTCAGGCCAAGGGACTGAGGTCAAAGCACAGGCTCCGTGTTAGTATTGGATTCTCGAACTCCTGAGATGTGATAGGCAAGATAACAGTTGAAGTATTGAGCGCTCGGCTCGATCGAGTACGGTGGCCGAGACACCAGCATTCGTCGCCGGCTTTGATAACGCCTTTACAGTTAAGCACGACTAGGAACGCACCCTTGCTCGTACCATTCCGCTGATGATGATGACAGATAGCAAACTTTTGTTCGATGTACTCACTCAAGCTCGGTACACCACGGGGAAACGCCTCATGGTAGACATTGCATCTGCTCGCGAGTAGCTGTAAAAATTGACCAAATATTTTAATCTCTATCCCGATGTCCTACAGTGATGCAGAATTGTGCAACAATATTTTTTATTGAGGCCCACAATTTATATTTATTGTGAATCATCAAGGGATAATTTTATCTATATACACTGGCGCTATTTTATGCTGAATTCAGTGTCAAATAATTTTTACGTCCTACAGTTGGGTTTTTATATTATCCAGGCTATAATTATTGCATTGATGCTACCAACAAATTATTATCTGGATGATTGCTTACCTGGAAAATATTGCACCAATTATTGCTGAGCCTGAATTATGTCTACCAGAATTATTGAACGGCTCACCTGATTTTTGTAGCAGGTTCACCCTGATGTAGAGTATAAGTAGTCTAGGTTGTTAGAAATATTTTTACATCCTCGGGCTATCGAAATATTCTCCTCGATCACCTATCAATAAATTTGGTTTTCTATTCATTATTCATTCTAAGTCCAATTATGGAACTTATTTATTTATTCAGGTTGGAACTATTTATTATTTGGATCTACATATCCCAATTATTTTGCAGTAGTACCAAGAGGTCTTCATATCCAATGTGGGCTTAATTCGACCAGAGTGTAGCCCTGCTGACGGATTAACGAATATCGAGGCCAACAACGCTCTCAAGGCACTATTGCATACCTATAGGATCTCTCATCCAGTGGGACAGTACGTGATCGGTTCATCCGCCCACAAGTCAAGCGGTTCTCGGACTTCCAGAGGGCCTAGTGTTGAGCAGAGTACGAATCGATAAGTCACTCGAACCGCCTGTGGATCGTGTCCACGTGTCACACTACGATCTCTACAGTTTCCAGATCTAATTTTAGGCTTACAGCAATTGCGTCATAGATCCGACGTTGAGCCCAGCTGCCATCGATTCCCCCGCCTCGCTGTCAGCACAGCATGTTGTACGGTACTAACCAGAACCGTCGCATTCACCTCAACACCCACCACCTTCCCTTTCGGGACGTAAGCATCTCACCCGTAAACCAGACTGACTTCTCCGTCTAGTTTCTCTAGCACTCGCCTAACTCCGTTGAGATTAGGGTTGCGATCGACTGTGGCCTACATCACTCTGACTTGGCTGCGTTGTTCACGTAGCACTCAGAGAATTGAGTACCCCAGAGCGGATTGAGACGTTGCAAACACCCAGCTTCCACAACATTGCCATCACATTTCTGGTGCTATTCAGTGACAGAAATGGAGCAGGGGAAGAAGAAGAAAAATATTTTACCAAGCAGGAAAGGGGGAGCTTGCGGCTCTCAAAAAGGGAAAAATATATCCGAGCAAGGAGCGGTTGAGTTGTCGTCGGTTGATCGCGACAGAAGCTCGTTATTGTATGAGCGAACTGATCATCGTGAACAAGCAATCGCGCTCGAAGGCAGGGCTACTGCCTTTCCGTAGAGAGATGTACTCAGCAATTCTGCACAGACCTCGTTCGGCACCGGGACCGGCAGACCCGTATATATCGAAAGCCATCGGCTGGAAGTCGATACGTAGTCCAGTGCAGAGAGATGGCCACAGCGGAGAGATTTCGCGCGCTCAGATGCAGTAAGGAGAGCGAGGGGCGTGTGGATCCGCTGTTGGGCGTATGAAGCGGAGTGGGGGCTGATGACAGTGACGTAGTAGCCCTGCGGGACGGAAGAGAACTGGACATCACCGATGTAGTTGTCGAGTCAGCGGCGGGAGTTGGATGGTCGGGGCAAGTCCTGCGGGAAGGTCCATTCCCGGACAGGGCGAATCCCAATTGATAAACGTGATAACTCGGAAATGAGGTGGTCGCGAACACAATTGTGGCGCCGAATGGAGCCGTCGGCGCAGGTACAGGCAGAGGCGTGGTGTCCGTAGGAATTCAGGGTGGGGACAGGGCGGAAGTGGGCGGCGGCGCAATAGGTGCAGGGTTGTGTGCCAGAGAAGATTGGAACACCAAACGGAGGCAAACCATGGTTCGCCAGACTTCAGGAGCGGCCCGGGTACTGAGATGGCTCTGCGCGAGGTTGTAAAAGGAACAGGAGGCGTGGGAAGAAGCGGCGGAAGCTAGGCGGCGGAGTAGCCGGGAGCCTCCAGGGGAGGAGAGGTCGACGGAATAGAGAAGTTTGGCGCGAAGCGCCTTTGAGAACTCAGCAATAACGGTTGTCTGACAGTCAGACAGGCCGGGGGAAGAAGAGGCGCGGAGGCCAGCAAGGACGGCGGGGGGGAGGAACTATCGGCGAAGCTGTATTTGGCCCGGATAGAGGCGAGAGACGTTGAGATCAAAGGCGAGACGTCGAAGCAATCACCGAGGAGGAGGCGAAGAACTGGGTAGGAGGAGAGAACAGAGCCAGCGTAGCATGCCTCTGCGATGGTTTCGGTTAGGGGCAGTCCGAGCCCTCCCATACGGAGTGGAAGCTGGGCAGTGAGCCAGGCACTGTCTGGGAGACGACGGTGCATGTCTTCGAACACCCTCGCATTCCAGACTCAAAGGTTTAGGCTCCGGACAGAGTGAGATGCGGCGGGATGTAGCGAAGAACATAGATCAGGCGGCAGGAACTGGCGCAGTGTATCAGCAGTTTGTAGCCCAGTTGAGGTCATTCAATCCGGAGATGCGCGAGCAAACCTCGGAAATGGCATGTACGCGGGAGGCAAGAAAAGACTGGCAGCTTTGAAGGGTGCCGATTGGGGATCCGATGACTGTCACGGAATTGTGGGAAAGTATCGTGCAGGGTATGCCCACCGAAGGGACGCGGGAGGGGATCCGGGCCAGGACGCCATAGCGTTGTTTTCGCCATGTTGATAGAGAATCCGATTGGCTTTCCACGATCTGAGATGAAGCGGAGAACGTCAGAAGCGAGGTTGACAGGGGCGATGACGGTACCCTCGTTGGCGATCCAAGCGTTTAGGCGTATGACAGGAAAGCGTGATGAGAGCTGGGTGACCAATGGATGGATGCGAAGGGCGAACAGGATGATTCCGAGCGGATCTCTCTGGTGGGTGCCTGTGCGGACTGTGCGACTGTGCAGGATGTGTGAACCGAACATGAGAGTGGAATCGCCTCCATAGAAGTAGTGCACAAACCGGGCAAGGTCGGGATATGGTTAGCCGTCTCGAGCAGAATTTTTTCAGGCTCGATGTTGTTGAACGCGTTTGGCGCGTCAATTTGAAGGAGAGCGAAGCTGGCGCTCTCAGGGCGGGTGGAGAGAACCCGTGTGGCAAGAATGATGGCTTCTGTTCCGTGGCAGACTCCGACGGCGAGCTGGTGAGGAAGGAAATAAGAGACGACGGTGGGTTGTGCAGACAAGGGCCGAACGACGAGGCTGCAGATGAAGCGTCGGAGAACCGTACCCATGGCGATGGGGCTGAGACTGCCGCCGCGGGCCTTTGGGATAACGAGTAGGGTAGCCCCGGCGAAGAGATGACGGAACCCAGTTGGGAGTCGGCCGTTCACGGCAGAGTTCACAAATATTGTGAGCTGAGACAGGGCGGAGCGATCTACGGTATCACCGCCTGGTATATGGGAGAGGGATTTGAAGACGGATGGGAGGAGGCCATCAGCGCCCGGAAAGCTGTGGTGTGGAAGGAAGGCGAGCTGACGGTGAACCTCGGCCTCCGTAAAGACAGAGGTGGGGGGCAGCATACGAACCCTGCAGAGGTAAAATGGTGGTCGTCTCCATGCTCATAATAGCCTCGCCCGCGCGCCTAGTGTACGCCTGCCCATAGGCGACTTCGGGACTGAATGTGATAGGGGCGGCTTCCTGAGAAGATAGGGGCTGCTCGTTACTTATTTGTGACGGGCGTGACGGGTTCGGTAGCTTTTGTGGAAAACGGGGGGTTTGGCGTCTCGATCCGCCCTGGGGTACTCAGTCCTGAGTGCTACGTGCGCAACGCAGCCAAGTCAGGATGATGTAGGCCAAGGTCGGTCGCAACCTTAATCTCAGTGGAGTTAGGCGAGTGCTAGAGAAACCGGACGAGTTGTTCAGTCTGGTTTACCGATGAGACGCTTCGTATTCAAGGTGGAGGTGGTCGACGCCGAGACGCGGTCGCAGACAAGTACTGTGTCCCGCCGAGGCGTCGATGACGGGATTGGCTTCCTTGTTCTGGATCTACAGTACAATCAGCTGTGGATCTCCAATACAATCAACTGTAAGCTACAGTTGTACTTTTGACTGTAATTGTGAAGACTTCCTCTCGTAAAAGATCACCTTTCGGATGAACGTCTGATGCAGTAAGCGGTTTGAGTGACTTCTCGTCACTTTGTCTCAACAGGTAGACACGGAACATTGAGAACGTTAATGGCCAAGTGAAGAGCAGCAAAGTGCCGTCTTGCGCGATGTGCCAGTAGTGCGATGCCCGCAAAAAGGGAAGGAAGAAAAAAATCCACAATCAGCAATGGGTTCTATATTGCCTTGACCATCGGTACATGTATTTAATATGACATGCAGATTTGCAACTCCAAATGGGTTCCAGCCAATCCATACACCTCAACAAAGACACCCCCTTTTCCTCCAATCATGGCGAGCCATGGGGGTAATCGCCTGAAAAACTTCCGCTGTAAGCGGGATACTTACAGAAAGCGACGGCGACAAAGACAAGTTCTCCAGAAGAACGGCCTTGGGTACGACCAGCAGGACCGTTTGGCTCAGGAATCCTCCCATGCTGGCAGGAGAACCGCCAGGGCTGAGTGCCTCAGGGTGCACTAAGCGTTGCGGTACTTGTTCGAGGGTGAGACTTGAGAATATAAAGAAGCGAACATAAAACTATATTTCCTGTAAAATCATCGCGACACTGCCTTCAGCTGGTGTCATCGTGTACAGTTTTGTCGCTGCAATGGGAAAGTCACAGTAGATACTGAACGCATTAAACTTCTTCTTCCTCCTCTGTACAGAACGGGGGAATGTCTTTAATGTGCAACCTGCACAGGACAGAAATCCTGTTAACGGCATGGTTTCCGAGGATTTTCCAGATTCGATTGGCAACTCAGTCATTACCAAGTCGTGAAGCTGTTGCTCAGAGATTTCACGTAACCTTATACGTAGAAACGGTCCGATGCAATACTGTACTGTACTGTAGAGGGAAGCGTTCCACCAATTGCAGCTGCCCTGTCCAGAGCGAGCCTGGCTCCAAGCCTCTCTCCCCTTCTCAATGGGCGGTCTAGGTCTCCTGCAAACTTCAGACATTACCGAGGCTGCATACGCAGCATCTGTAATTGATTCTTTTCGACTTATCTCCGACCTGCTTCCCCTTTCCCAGGACCGCCACTTGGAAGAGATCCCTCGGTCTGCCATCTCGCTCTTATCCTCCCGCCACCCGCAGCTGTCTTCGTCGCTTACAGCTACGGCTCTTTTCGAGCGTTGTTCATCGCCGGTCCCCGGCGAAAGGCTCCAGTCTGCGATCACAATTGAACTCATGCTATCGAAGTCCGATAGCTTGTTCTCGTCCGCGGCAGCCCACGACTGAGCACGGGTCCTCTCCGTGCGCACATCCTCCGCATCGACTGTTTTCTCTTCGCTTCCTCATCCCCACCGCGGTACGTACATGTCCTCTTCCGCCTGGAAAGTCGCTCTGGCTCTACGTCTCGGCATCGCGCTATTCCCTGGATCTACTCGCTGTCCGGTCTGCTCCCGCCGCTCGGCCGACATCGCACCCGTCTTAGATCCAAGTGGTCAACACGCGTTGACCTGCAAATACGAAGACGGAATGACTCGTCGTCACCACATCCTCCGCAACGTTCTTGCCCGCTACTGCAAGGAAGTTGGGATCGTCGCCCTCGTCGAACATCCGCTCCTCCACCAGGTTCCCGACTCATCTGGGCATTCGGAGTCCCCCGTGCTACGAATGGACATTTACATACCCGCTGCATACGGGCTTCACAGTACCGATATCGCCGTCGATGTTACTGTTGCCCACCCCTCCGCACGCCGCCACATTTCGCCAAGTACGGTTACTGCCGGCGCCGCCGCGATACTCGCAGAGCGCGAGAAACATCGTCATTAGGGCACTTACTGCAACCGAAACGATATCCTCTCCCCCGTCGGGATTGATATCTATGGCGCCTTGGGCGACGACGGTAAGGCTTTTTTCGCCGCCTTGCTTCCTTCGCTGCTTCCCGTCGCGGTTCCTCCCCTCAACAGGAGCTCCGCGACTTCGTTACCCGTTTTGCATTTAGTCTCCAAATAATGCAGGCGCGACAAGTTTCTACCCGCCGCCCGCATCCGTAGTTAATTTATGAATACCCTCCGCACGCCTCTGTGCGACATTGTACGACAAATAAAGATCTACCACCCACTGTACTAGATGTAGTGTACGGTGCTTTGAAAACCCGTTTCGCCATGAAGCTTTTCAAAACGCACTTTTTGTGTTCTAATCCCCTTGGTTGATCCCCGGGTTTGCGTTCCTCCATCCGCCAGATTCCGGATTTGTTACCGTACATATTCCTGCCAGGATTTCGCAGCCATCCTTCCCGCTCGAGGTTCTTTCCAACCACTGCCACCGACACCTTTACCTTCCTCCCACCTCCTCTCTCCTCTTAATTTCTTAATTTTTTCTCACTGCTTCCTACAACTCTTTGTTCTCTGCTACTCTTTTGCTGCCCTTCTCCTCGCTTTTTGCTTCGCAAATCTCCTCCTCTCTCATACCTGCGCAGAGTCAAACTTATCAAGGCAACATCCAATATGCCTGTCACAGACAGACGCTCGCAGGACTCTGACTCTCTCTTGCCTCCCTTTCCAACCTCCCCACGCCCTCTCGGAAACGCATAGCACCCGACACAAACCACTCATATAGCCACATGCATTCCGCCACATCCCGACTCGCCGCAAGACACTCACAGAAAACGCTGAACGGTAAACGCCGAAAGGCCCAGTACGGCGACCGCTTCATACCTCTCCGCTCTGCGATGGACATGGATCTCGGCCGTCATGTCCTCACCCATGATTCTGGAAGGGAGAATGGCTCCACCGACGACTCTACCCGTTCGAAAGTGTCCCGCATTTACGGCTCGTGTCTCGCCTCTGCCCTTTTAGGTACCTCGATGTCAGCAATTGATGCTAGTGGCAGTCCCTGTGACGTCAAGGCCATCGACAAAAAAATTCTCGCCTTTCGCGAGAAGTCCGCTGAACCGAGGGAAGGGTACCTCAATCCAAACCGGGTACTTTATGATCAGAACTTCTGTCGTCGCGCGATGCGTCGGGGCAGATCCCGTTACATCCCGCAGCAAGCAGAGAAGATCCTCGACGCCCCGGCCCTCATGGAGGATTTCTACCTCAATCTCCTGGACTGGGGTTGCAACAATTTGCTATCTGTGGCCCTCGCTGAAAGTGTCTACTTGTGGAATGCTGACACTGGGACCATCGACCAACTCTGTGAGACCTCAGACTACGGAGACTGTATCACATCAGTGTCCTGGATGCCTGATAGTGATTACATTGCAGTCGGTACAAATAGAAGTGAGGTCCAGATCTGGGACGTTCGGAAGTCAACGTGTCTACGGCGCATGCGCTCCCATTCGGGACGTGTCGGGTCGCTGGCCTGGAATGGACACCTGCTCAGTTCGGGTTCCCGGGATGCAAACATCCACAACCATGATGTCCGCGCACGTCAGCATCACGTCGCGACACTGGCCGGCCACGAGCAGGAAGTATGTGGTTTGAAGTGGAGCCCGAATGGCAGACAGTTGGCATCAGGAGGCAATGACGATTTGGTATGCGTCTGGGAGAACCAAAACACAGGCCCGGGGTGGACACCCACGCATCGTTTTGATCATCACTCGGCCGCTGTTAAAGCATTGGCGTGGTGCCCCTGGCAAGACAATCTGCTGACTACGGGTGGTGGAACCGCGGACAGGCGGCTGAAGTTCTGGAACACTATCAGCGGGACCTGTTTGAATACTGTGGATACTGAGTCTCAGGTGTGCGCCGTCGTGTGGTCGCCACATGATAAAGAGCTAGTGACAGGCCACGGCTACTCGCAGAATCAACTAACGCTATGGAAATACCCGTCAATGACTAGGATGGCGGAGCTCAAGGGGCATACCTCAAGGATACTTCACATGGCCCTCAGCCCGGATGGACAGACAGTTGTCTCAGGTGCTGCCGATGAGACACTACGATTCTGGAAGGTGTTCTCAGGTGCGGATACAAGACAAGGAGGAGGTGGAAGGTCGCAAAACGGTAACCGTGGGCAGTATGTTGGAACGAAAAAGGTCCTCTTCAACTCTTGAAATTGGACTGAAAATCATTATGAATTCTAAGGCATGAAATTGTGTGGATAGCGTTCATAGATTAGCTACAAAGGCAGGTAGCGGGTGCCAGCCTGCCTCGCCTGCATTACTAAGGAGGTAAACGCAAGATGAGTAGCGAAGTCGCAAAGTTTTTGCTGAAGAGAGGAACCACGACAAAAAGAAGCGAGTCGCAAGGTTTCTACTGAAGAGAGGAACCGCGACAAAAAGAAGCGAAGAAAGCGAGGTGTAACAAATGTGCATGTTGCACCAATTTGTAATAGAGAATTGCTGCTATCTCTATTCTAATTCCATATTTCACAGTGGTGTAACAAAGAAACGGCATCGTCCTGAATAAATTTAGAAGTTTGATTTTTCTTCATTGTTTTAATTTGACGTGGAGCCCCACGTCATCGTTTTACTTACGTAGTTATATTTTAGACAGTACAATTCCATAGTTAACCTCCACTTTCTAATAAGTTCGACTGAGCTAACAAAGTATAGAATTTATAAAGTAGAGCTACAATGCCATATATATAAAGGGGGGTCATCTGGATTCTTGTGTAAATACAGGTACATTCTGTACACCCTTATCCCCCAACTTTCTGAAACCCTCTAACATCGTCTGTACTGTTCCCTTAGCAGCGCCCTGGCTGCCTCCTTCTCTGTTTCACTGCTAGCATCGGTATCACTGGTTCCGCTTCTTTTTCGCTTTCGTCTTGCTCTAGTTCGAGGTCTTTTTACACATGTATTTTTTTGTGGGTTGTTGAATTTTGGAAAACTTTTGCTGTCAGTTTACTGTACGCAAAATCGCATATACTGCTCTTGTGGGTTTGAGTGCCAAGCGCTGGAGTGCCAGCCACTCTAAACCTCATTTGTTCCACCAAGGTCGCTGCTACTAATTGGAGATCTCAGTAACCGGGAACGTGAGGGTGCAGCAAGGGCTGTTTTCTCTAGGTCATTCTGTACAGGTAGCGTGCAGGCCTCACGATGCTGCGTGACCTGTGCATAATACTTAGACTGGACAGCCGCGCTTAACTAAGTTGCGTGAGTAAAGTCATGTTTCTGACCAAGTCCCCATTTCAGGTCCTCTGTCAGTATTCCTCTGCTATCCTATTGCAATTGTTGGCTGCTACCTAGGTGCACTGACTGGGTCACAGGTTGAGGTAAAGTTTAAAAGGGTCGACTTGGTATGCCAATGGGACTTTTCAACGATCCTGCTACGTTCTAAACTTTGATGAACCAGATCTTCTATGATTGCATCGATGCCTTCTTGGTTTTCTATATGGGTGACCTTCTCATATTCAGTAAAAATGAGGAAGAACAATATGAAAATCTGGAAATTGTATGCAAAAGGCTTAAACATCACAGGCTCTACATCTCTCCGAAAAAATGATCCTTCCTTTAGACTGAGCTTGACTTTTCGGATTTAATAGTCACGAAAGAGGCATTCATGTCAGTCCTGAGAAGGTCGAATTCATTCCGAGGCTCTCTGCAATTTCTGTACCTCTCACAGATCTGACAAAGAAAGATCATGGTATAGGTAAATGGGATCGAAACTGTGATGATGCTTTCCAGAGGCTAAAGAAAGCAATGACATTGGCTCCCATGTTGGTCGCTCCCGATTGGAAAAAGCCATTTAGTGGTCATACAAATGCTTCATAGTTCGCTGTTACTGAAACTCTGCTGCAGTTGGATGAGAATGGAAAAGATCGCATAGTTTCTTCCTATTCGAAGAAGCTTTCACCAACTAAGTCAGACTACACTGCAAACGACAGAGAGCTGCTGCTTTTGATTAGTTTTGTAGGAAGATTCAGGTGCTACATTGAAGAGTCCAAATTTGAGATTTTCAGAGGCAACCAGGTGCTTAAGAGCTTCTTCACAAAACAAAAACTGAGTCCGAAAGAAGCACGTTGGCTGGAAAGTCTCGAAAACGTCGGAATCTTCCCCATCACACTGAACCCTGGAAAATTCACGACTTGGGAGACTCATTATCCAGAGCTCCGCACGTGATGAGAGAAGATCGTGACGTCTCAATGAAAGACGTTGAAGTTCCCTACCTTGATGTTTATCAGATTCCCCGGCTTGATGATGACCAGTTTTTCGTTCCAGTGGTAGAAGCCTTGGACTGAGAGTGGCCAGAGGAGATTTTTTACAAACACAAACTTGAAAAAATTCTGCCGGTGTTCTGAAGAGATGGTTTGAGGCTGATTTACAATGGAAAGTTGTGCGTACCAAGAAGTTCGGTTTCGGATATTTTGCAAACTGGTTTCGGATATTTTGCAAATTGCCGACGACTTGAAAGTTGGTGGACATTGAAATCTAGAGAGGCACTGTCCAGATCAGAAAACTTCCACTGGAAACGTATGAGCCGAGATGTTCGAAATTATTATGAAGGATGTCTCACGTGTCAGCAGTATAAGGACTCTAATTAAAAAGATTTTGACTGATCCAAGTCACTGGAATTGCCTGACCACAGATGGGTATTATTAGCTACAGATTTGAATGTGAGACTACCCCTGCGGAGTATTGGTCATGATGCAATCACGACTTGAATTGATCGGCTTACCCGCCGAGTCCACTTTCTGAAATCCAAGACATCAGATACTGATGAGGACACGGCTCGAGACTTCTTCGCGAAAATCTTCAAGAAACACGGATTTCCGGACGATTTGATCTCAGATAGGAGCATCAATTTCATTTCAATATTTTGGAAGACACTGATGAAGCTTATTGGGGTGAAATTAAGAATTTATACAAGTAAACAGCTACAAATAGATAGTGCTTCCGAGAATTTTAGTAGAATGGTTGAGAAATAGCTCCGTTACTACTGTTCCTATCATCAGGATGACTGGGATGAACCACTTCATTCTGCAGAATTTGCATGCAATTTGGCTGTGAGCAATGATCTGAGTATGTCACCATTTAAGCTAGACTTTGGTAGCTCAGAGTTTCTCTTGAGGTTGCACAATTTCTCTAAAAGCTGGCAAAAGCTTGGCAAATTGCATATGCTTCAAGGCGATAAGGTTCCAGATAGTCAGTTCAAAGCTATGGATCAATCTTTCGTTTTTTATAGATTTTTAATTTAGTCCTGGGATTTGAAAAGGCTTGGTCCGCGAAGCTTGGAGCCATTTGTGTTTAAGGAGCTAATTGATAAGAATGCTGTTCAGCTGGATCTCCCTGCTCATTCTAAAGTTCATCCAGTCATATATATCATTCACAACACACCACATTTGGAGGAGACGGATGACATTCCCTTACCCATTCCTCCCGCACCAGCACCCGTTGAACTGCGTGGTGGACCAGAACAGGAAATTGAGGTTATCTTGGATCACAAAAGTTTGGACGAGGTTACAATTTCTTAGTTTTGATGCTTCGTTTGCCTATCAATATGACTACTGGGTGACATTGAACGCTCATATTGTCTACCTAAATGTTCTATGCATGACCTGTAATTTTCAAGGCAATATTAAGTGGCTTCATGAGTTCTTTGGCATGTAATATTTTCAAAGTACTGTTCGTGATCAAAAGCAATTATTGACATGAAATATTGTGTGCATTTTGTTCATGGTAGAGGTGATATCAATCCTCTTTATATACTTATTCTATTATTGTTAAAGTAAAGGCACTAAATTGGAGTGGGCGGTGGCTGAAGAATAGAAACAGTCTCACAATAGGTCTGAGATCAACCTGGTAATACACTGCAAACAGTGTAGTTTTTATTCCACTCCGTTTAACCAATTATTCTTAGTGCCAACTCTTGAGGCAGAGTGGCAACCAAAGAAGGACTTTTTTGATGTTACGGAAGATGGATCTGCTGTAGTAACGAATGCTTTCCAGGAGTATATTCGAAAACATAATATGCTCCCGCAGTATCATTGACGAGGAAGTAAATAGTCCGGGGGAGGTAATAGTGTAACAATATCTCTGTTACACCACTGTGTAATAGAGACTTGTTCGCTGTCGCAATTCTAATTCCATATTTCACAGTGGTGTAACAGAGAAACCGCATTGTCTTGAATGAATTTAGAAGTTTGATTTTCTTTCATTGTTTTTATTTGATGTGGAGCCCCATGTCATCGTTTTACTTACGTAGTTACATTTTAGATAGTACAATTGTATTGTTAAACCTCTAATTTTTAATAAGTTCGACTGAGCTAACAAAATATAGAATTTCTAGAGTAGAGCTAAAACGCCATCTATATAAAACTGGCTCATCTGAATTCTTGTGCAAATACAGGCACACTCCATACATCGTTTGCCCCCAACTTTCTGAAACCCACTAACATCTTCTATACTGTTCCTTTAGCAGCGCCCTGGCTGCCTCCCTCTCTGTTTCACGAGGCCTCGTGAATACCTCTGGACCTCATATCCCGAGGTGTCATAGATTCCAATTCTGATGGGGGAAAGGAGAAAATCACGTTGGCGGCATAAATCGCCGTAATGCTGATGTTTCTTGCGCTCCGCTACTGTTGCGGCAGCGCTTGCGGTAACTGTACTTGACGAGATGTGACGGCGAGAAGGAGGATGGACAATAGTAATAGCGACGAAAATATCACCTGTATGAAGATGATTGGCCCCCGGAATGTAGATGTCCATTAGTAATGGACGGGACTCCCGATGAATAGAAGAATTGGGATCTTGGATGGGAACTGCATGTTCGACGAGGAAAATGTTTGGGTGTTTTACGCTTGGAAGATATACTTGATCTATCCCATGGGTTTCCAGACAACCACAGTCGACTCAAAAAGGGTATATCGACTCAGTAACCGACCACGACGAACACAGTGTTCGACAAGTGCAGCGACGCTGACTTTTTTTCAGAGGCGGTCGAGAACGTTGCGAAGGACGTTTTGATTGCGAGCCATGCAAGCACAGACAACCACAAGCGACTCAAAAGGGCATTCCAGCAAAGAAATGGAGGGAAAGTACGCCCCATAAAAGGCTACTTTAAGGCCAGTGATCGTGCAGGTCCCATTGGATCTTAGAACAAGTCACATCTGCGCCTGCCGCAACATTTCGGGTACACGCCCAGTACCATTAGCGTTGACTGGGTTTCAGCCAGCGTATCTGTAAAAGTAAATGAACCGGAAGTGTTACGACGACTTATCCCGCATTACGCCTTAACCGCGTGGGCATAACCGACCACATCTTCCATGCATTAAAATAACCCAAAAATTCCCCTAAGTGTTACGCCCCTGTCTTCATTTCTCAAGTTGAAGGCAACTTTCAGCGGCAGCTTTGATATAAGAAAACAATCCGGATAGATAATAGGCCGTCGTTTGGCAAAGGGATGAAGGCTTGCACGGGCGGCTTTGTGAGTAGTCTGTGGTGCTTTGTAACCAACCGAACAAAAAATCCGAGTATAATCTTGTGCAAATAGAATACCTACGGGACGAAATTGCAGCGAATCCGAGCTTGCGCATCTGGAAATACCCCAAACATATTCCAAGCGATTGGAAACAATACGATATATGTTGACAAGTAGACTAATGCGAAGACACATTTGCCACGGAGGGAGCCATGGGGAACAAGTACACCAAAAAGATCACGTTTTACTCGTGAGTGATTTTTGAACCCCCTAAATTTCCTAATCTTTTTCAAAATATCTAACAGGAATGACCCTCCAGCCTTACGACGACACAATAGCAAATCTACGGTACTTAGACAAACGTGTATTACCTTCCTCTCCGTACCTTGCGTCTTGGTCAGGTCCTTCCAAAATTGCAGGCTTTCAAGAACTCCCCTTGTGTGGCAACGAGAAACTCAAACTTAGAAGAAAGTGGTTGCGCGCTCAAACAATCAGAACAGGCCCGCAAAACGAACAAGACGCACACGACGCGCAGCACTAAAAGACCACAACACATGCGAAACATGCGAAAAATGAGAAAAACAGAACAAGCAGAACAAGCAGAACATGTAGAATGGGCAGAGCGGGCAGAACAGCGAAAACATGCAAACAGGATAACCGGAAACGGAGTAAGTAAACAGTTGCCAGCATATCGCATCGTCGGTCGTCCATCGCGGGACATCGCAAACTCGCAGTACAGGCAAAACAGATACGAATTAACACGAAATGGTTAGTAAATCATTGTAGCGCGGTACGAATCACCTCAAGCACTTGGAAAGACACCGAAAAGAAGCGATATGATCCCCCTTCGGAATTCTCTTTTCTCCTGCAGTGCCACCGGCAATATTCTTGCGGATATCGGAAGAGAACACGGGATCTCGCGAGGCAGCAAAGGTGTCGGTTTTCCTCATCGAATTACACTTCTCTCCCGGAGTGTTTCCAATGAGCACTGCCCACGGTTACCGTTTTGCGACCTTCCATCTCCTCCTTGTCTTGTATCCGCACCTGAGAACACCTTCCAGAATCGTAGTGTCTCATCGGCAGCACCTGAGACAACTGTCTGTCCATCCGGGCTGAGGGCCATGTGAAGTATCCTTGAGGTATGCCCCTTGAGCTCCGCCATCCTAGTCATTGACGGGTATTTCCATAGCGTTAGTTGATTCTGCGAGTAGCCGTGGCCTGTCACTAGCTCTTTATCATGTGGCGACCACACGACGGCGCACACCTGAGACTCAGTATCCACAGTATTCAAACAGGTCCCGCTGATAGTGTTCCAGAACTTCAGCCGCCTGTCCGCGGTTCCACCACCCGTAGTCAGCAGATTGTCTTGCCAGGGGCACCACGCCAATGCTTTAACAGCGGCCGAGTGATGATCAAAACGATGCGTGGGTGTCCACCCCGGGCCTGTGTTTTGGTTCTCCCAGACGCATACCAAATCGTCATTGCCTCCTGATGCCAACTGTCTGCCATTCGGGCTCCACTTCAAACCACATACTTCCTGCTCGTGGCCGGCCAGTGTCGCGACGTGATGCTGACGTGCGCGGACATCATGGTTGTGGATGCTTGCATCCCGGGAACCCGAACTGAGCAGGTGTCCATTCCAGGCCAGCGATCCGACACGTCCCGAATGGGAGCGCATGCGCCGTAGACACGTTGACTTCCGAACGTCCCAGATCTGGACCTCACTTCTATTTGTACCGACTGCAATGTAATCACTATCAGGCATCCAGGACACTGATGTGATACAGTCTCCGTAGTCTGAGGTCTCACAGAGTGGTCGATGGTCCCAGTGTCAGCATTCCACAAGTAGACACTTTCAGCGAGGGCCACAGATAGCATATTGTTGCAACCCCAGTCCAGGAGATTGAGGTAGAAATCCTCCATGAGGGCCGGGGCGTCGAGGATCTTCTCTGCTTGCTGCGGGATGTAACGGGACCTGCCCGACGCATCGCGCGACGACAGAAGTTCTGATCATAAGTACCCGGTTTGGATTGAGGTACCCTTCCCTCGGTTCAGCGGACTTCTCGCGAAAGGCGAGAATTTTTTTGTCGATGGCCTTGACGTCACAGGGACTGCCACTAGCATCAATTGCTGACATCGAGGTACCTAAAAGGGCAGAGGCGAGACACGAGCCGTAAATGCGGGACCTCGCGGTAGAGTCGTCGGTGGAGCCATTCCCTTCCAGAACCATGGGTGAGGACATGACGGCCGAGATCCATGTCCATCGCAGAGCGGAGAGGTATGAAGCGGTCGCCGTACTGGGCCTTTCGGCGTTTACCGTTCAGCGTTTTCTGTGAGTGTCTTGCGGCGAGTCGGGATGTGGCGGAATACATGTGGCTATATGAGTGGTTTGTGTCGGGTGCTTTGCGTTTCCGAGAGAGGGGGGGGTGTTGGAAAGGGAGGCAAAGAGAAGTCAGAGTCCTGCGAGCGTCTGTCTGTGACAGGCATATTGGATGTTGCCTTGATAAGTTTGACTCTGCGCAGGTATGAGAGGGAGGAGATTTGCGAAGCAAAAAGCGAGGAGAAGGGCAGCAAAAGAGAAGCAGAGAACAAAGAGTTGTAGGAAGCAGTGAGAAGAAATTAAGAAATTAAGAGGAGAGAGGAGGTGGGAGGAAGGTAAAGGTGTCGGTGGCAGTGGTTGGAAAAGAACCTCGAGCGGGAAGGACGGCTGCGAAATCCTGGCAGGAATTATGTACGGTAACAAATCCGGAATCTGGCGGATGGAGGAACGCAAACCCGGGGATCAACCAAGGGATTAGAACACAAAAAAGTGCGTTTTGAAAAGCTTCATGGCGAAACGGGTTTTCAAAGTACCGTACACTACATCCACTCAATCTGCGGTTCTCGCCGCTAGCTTCGATCAGAAGCAGAGGGAAGCGTTCCACCAATTGCAGCTGCCCTGTCCAGAGCGAGCCTGGCTCCAAGCCTCTCTCCCTTCTCAATGGGCGGTCTAGGTCTCCTGCAAACTTCAGACATTACCGAGGCTGCATACGCAGCATCTGTAATTGATTCTTTTCGACTTATCTCCGACCTGCTTCCCCTTTCCCAGGACCGCCACTTGGAAGAGATCCCTCGGTCTGCCATCTCGCTCTTATCCTCCCGCCACCCGCAGCTGTCTTCGTCGCTTACAGCTACGGCTCTTTTCGAGCGTTGTTCATCGCCGGTCCCCGGCGAAAGGCTCCAGTCTGCGATCACAACTGAACTCATGCTATCGAAGTCCGATAGCTTGTTCTCGTCCGCGGCAGCCCACGACCGAGCACGGCTCCTCTCCGTGCGCACATCCTCCGCATCGACTGTTTTCTCTTCGCTTCCTCACCCCCACCGCGGTACGTACATGTCCTCTTCCGCCTGGAAAGTCGCTCTGGCTCTACGTCTCGGCATCGCGCTATTCCCTGGATCTACTCGCTGTCCGGTCTGCTCCCGCCGCTCGGCCGACATCGCACCCGTCTTAGATCCAAGTGGTCAACACGCGTTGACCTGCAAATACGAAGACGGAATGACTCGTCGTCACCACATCCTCCGCAACGTTCTTGCCCGCTACTGCAAGGAAGTTGGGATCGTCGCCCTCGTCGAACATCCGCTCCTCCACCAGGTTCCCGACTCATCTGGGCATTCGGAGTCCCCCGTGCTACGAATGGATATTTACATACCCGCTGCATACGGGCTTCACAGTACCGATATAGCCGTCGACGTTACTGTTGCCCACCCCTCCGCACGCCGCCACATTTCGCCAAGTACGGTTACTGCCGGCGCCGCGCGACACTCGCAGAGCGCGAGAAACATCGTCATTACGGCACTTACTGCAACCGAAACGATATCCTCCTCTCCCCGTCGGGATTGATATCTATGGCGCCTTGGGCGACGACGGTAAGGCTTTTTTCCGCCGCCTTGCTTCCTTCGCTGCTTCCCGTCGCGGTTCCTCCCTCAACAGGAGCTCCGCGACTTCGTTACCCGTTTTGCATTTAGTCTCCAAATAATGCAGGCGCGACAAGTTTCTACCCGCCGCCCGCATCCGTAGTTAATTTATAAATACCCTCCGCAGCCTCTGTGCGACATTGTATGACAAATAAAGATCTACCACCACTGTACTAGATGTACAGTGGTGGTAGATCTTTATTAGATGTGGTGGTAGATCTTTAACAAATAAAGATCTACCACCACTGTACTAGATGTGGTGGAGATCTTTATTGGTGGTAGATCTTTATTAGATGTGGTGGTAGATCTTTAACAAATAAAGATCTACCACCACTGTACTAGATGTGGTGGTAGATCTTTATTTGTCATACAATGTCGCACAGAGGCGTGCGGAGGTATTTATAAATTAACTACGGATGCGGGCGGCGGGTAGAAACTTGTCGCGCCTGCATTATTTGGAGACTAAATGCAAAACGGGTAACGAATCGCGGAGCTTCCTGTTGAGGGGAGGAACCGCGACGGGAAGCAGCGAAGGAAGCAAGGCGGCGGAAAAAAGCCTTACCGTCGTCGCCCAAGGCGCCATAGATATCAATCCCGACGGGGAGAGGAGGATATCGTTTCGGTTGCAGTAAGTTCCGTAATGACGATGTTTCTCGCGCTCTGCGAGTGTCGCGGCGGCGCCGGCAGTAACCGTGCTTGGCGAAATGTGGCGGCGTGCGGAGGGGTGGGCAACAGTAACGTCGACGGCTATATCGGTACTGTGAAGCCCGTATGCAGCGGGTATGTAAATATCCATTCGTAGCACGGGGGACTCCGAATGCCAGATGAGTCGGGAACCTGGTGGAGGAGCGGATGTTCGACGAGGGCGACGATCCCAACTTCCTTGCAGTAGCGGGCAAGAACGTTGCGGAGGATGTGGTGACGACGAGTCATTCCGTCTTCGTATTTGCAGGTCAACGCGTGTTGACCACTTGGATCTAAGACGGGTGCAGTACAGTATTGCATCGGACCGTTTCTACATATAAGGGTACGTCAAATCTCTCAGCAACAGCTTCACGACTTGGTAATGACTGAGTTGCCAATCGAATCTGGAAAATCCTCGGAAAACATGTCGTTAACAGGATTTCTGTCCTGTGCAGGCTGCCCATTAAAGATATTCCCCCCTGCTGTACAGTGACTTACCCTGTAGGATATTCCGGGCCACAACCGACCATATTTTTCAAATATTAAATCACCCCACATTTACCATTACTTTCCCATTGCTGCGACAAAACTGTATACGATGACACCAGCTGGAGGCAGGGGGGGATTTTTGGGTTATTGATATATATACCAATAACATTTGAAAGCGATAAGCAAACTGGATTCTGTGTTGGTAAAAAAACCTAAGTCACGTGGACTTCGGTGCCCGGCGCCCACCCCCCCCTGCTTCTCTTTGCCAAGCGATCGCTTAGAACATCGACACCCCGACCGCGCTTTCTTCATCGCATCGCCCATCGGCTATCCCGCAGGCTCCCGTCTCCTCCGCTGACGAGGACAAAATTTCAAAATTCCAAACGGTCAAATTCCGCCGCACCAGATTGATTGCATTGCTGTATCAACTGACAGTGAAGCACGGGTGACAATTACAGTTTTGAACAAGGAGGTCTGAAGTGCATACCGACCGTACAGGACAGGAAGTCCCGAGGATTGGCACACTGTACAGTACTGTACAGTAGTAAGTCCAATCGCTTAGAAGGGTGCACTGTTCTAGGACCTCAGGGGATTTGAAAATTGTGTGTGTGTAATCTTTACGGAATTTGGAAAAAGCATGTGGGAGAACATGCTGAGGGGGATTACAGAGAAACTAACATGCGAAGGGGGATGAGAGAGGAACTAATCGGAAATGCATCTGGTAAGAACTTGACGCGCTTGCAACCCATGCAAGCAGAACACAAAGCGCGTGATTAGGAGGTGCAGCTCCCATTGGGGAGTGGTGCCTCGACGGGCAGCAGCAAACGTAGAAAGGCGCCGGAAGAAAGTCGCACCCTCGGCCCCAAGGGCACCGAACACATCAATACCAACAGGAAGAAGGCGTATATCGTTCGTGTGGCAGACTAGACCGTAGTGCGTGTGTTTCGCACGTTCAGCCATTGAGGCAGCTGCGCTGCCAGATAGGACACTGGGAAACGCGAGAAGTGACCTGTGGATGGGCCACTGTGACATCCAAAGCGATATCCTTCGGGTCGAGGCCATATGCACCAGGAATAAAAAGATCTATGCGGAGGGCGGACGAGGGAGAGGACGAAGGGGGAAGGGGAGGAAGCAGATGTTCAAGAGAAGGCAGAAATTCCAAGCTCCTTACAGTAACGATGGAGAGCGTCACGCAAGACATTGTGGCGACGAGTCTGCCCATCGTCGTACTTACAGGTGAGGGCGTGTTTGCCCAGGGGATCGAGCAACGGGGCGATGTCGTTGGAACGGCGAGCACATACCCGACATCGATCATGACCAGAGAAAATCGCGCGTCCGAGGCGTAGCGAGACAGCCACTATCCAGGCTTGCGAGGACAGATAGGTGCCGCTGAGGGTGCGGTAAAGTTAAGAACGCGGAACAGGAGGACGACTCACGGACGGACATGGCGACATCTGTCGTGGTCAGAGGATGAACGGAAGATCCGATTGAACGTCAAACTGTGAAGCTCAGACGAGATAGAAGACTGGAGCCGTTCGCCGGGGACCGGCGTTTGACATCGCTGAAACAGAGAAGTGGGCGACAGGGAAGCCGAAAGATCTGGATAACGGGTAGATAATAAAGAGATCGCGGCCCGAGGCACTTCCTCAAGGTGTAGGTCTCCCGAGAATGAGAGCAGATCTGAGAAACGGCTGAAAACATCAATCATCGAAGCCGCATAAGCGGACTCAGGGATTGCAGAAGCGAGAGGAATGCCGAGACCACCGTAGGAAATAGGAAGGCAGGCTTGCTCCATTCGGAGTCGGTGCAAGGACCGTGAATCTGTGCGAACGCCTCCCGCTGCTTCCGGTCGAAGCTGACGGCCAGAGCCGTAGATTGGTGGGGGGAGAGAGTCCGCAGCAGATAAATAACCTTACAAGCGCTCGCACAGAAACGGTGCAAGTGGTAGGCCGTCTGGGCGTCATCGAAGGACTGAGGACAGGAAAAGATGCGATCGACTGCAGCTTGACGGGTGTCGAATGCGGCGCTGACGAAGGAATCGGAACCAATGGAGAGCCGAGAACGGTAAAGCATCGGGCGTGGAGAAGGGCAGGGAAGAGTGAGGGAGAAGGATTATAGGAGAGGCCGTAGACGTGGGTTTTGGTCATATTCAGTGCGAACCCGATAAATTGTCACTAGGCTTACTGGACTGTTCGCGCTTACAGCATCATGGCACAGGCCGTAGGCAAGAAGAATAGTTTTACTCTCGAATATCGGCCTTCGAGTGACAACGGCATTTACTGGCTCTCAACACGCAACTTGAAAAGGCCCCAACCCACCCGGGAACTACCTACTCCCGGTCATTGTATCCTCTGCAGCAGGCCCCAGCCGCAACTCCAGACTGTCGCAAACTTGCTGGCCCATCTGCGCACGACGCACACGCCACAATCCCGACACGGTCCGCCCCGCTGCCATGAGATCCACAAACTGCAGAAAAGTCTAGCTCAAATCGGATACTGGTACTGTGCCTGTCATCACAAATTCCTCGGCACCAAAGTACACGGTCCGGACCCGCAAGGACTGTACTCGTTCTCGTACGTCCGCTGCCCTCAGTGTACCGTAGACACAAGGCCAAGGCAGTACGCTCCGTTGCACAAGTCGCAGTTGCAGGCGGATGAACCCCGCCAGTCTTCGGTCCCGGTCCCACGCCCGATCGCCGACGATCAACCGCCGCGACCCGCACACACGACTGGACACGCGTCAGATCAGCAACACCCACCAGGGCATGCTCCGCTCCACGCACAACCCCTGCCCTGCCATGAGGACATCTTTACGACCCACATTCCTGTGTTGTCTCATATCCCTACACGATTCCGATCAGCACTGAGTGACTCCCTGTCGGTCGCCATGCATGACGCAGCGCGGGCTTGTGCACACGGACATAATGATGCGGAAGAGAAGCTCTCTAAAGTTTTTCTTTTCCCTTCAGTGATGCTTTCCAATACTTCACCTTCCTCAGGTGCTACCGGTTCGAACGTCGAAACGCAAGTCCAATCAACCAGTGACCTAATCAGAGAACGGCTCGAATTGTGGAATGCAGGATAGTTCCAAACCTTATGGCAGAACGCACTTCAACAAGTGACCTCCCGAATAAAACGAACTTTAACGCCCCAGGAACAGAAACAGGCCAACATCCGTCGTGCCATGAGATTCGCCCGCGAAGGAGCATATGGGAAAGCTGCACAGGCATTAGGATCTCTAGGGGTGTTACCGGCCACTAAATCGGTGTCTGACGCCCTCCGAGCTAAACATCCTCAATCTTCCCGGGAGGATGAGGAACACTTTGAACCGCCTTTCGCACCCCCGATATCTCAGCGATCACAAAGGATGAGGTTTTGCGGGCAGTTCGCTCTTTCAAACCCGGTTCAGCCCCGGGGGATCCGGACTTCGCCCCTCTCACGTCGAAGAGCTTCTACGGAAACCCACATCTTCCATGGATAGATCGGATATACCTTCTAAGAGTAAAACACCCAAACGTTTCCCCACATCTTCCTCGCAGGGGAAATTCTTGGATTTATTAACAGAACTTCTGAACGTCCTGGCTTCCGGAAAAGCTCCTACTGCCCTCGCCCCGTGGATTGCTGGAGCCCCACTCACACCACTTGCGAGGAAAGACATGACTCCGCGCCCCATTGCAGTGGGAGAGACTTTGCGACGGTTAGTTAGTAGCTGCCTTGCTACTCGGGTCAATGAGAAGGCCTCCACCTACTTCCAGCCTCTTCAGGTTGGTATCGCTACAAAGTCAGGAACAGATGCAGTAGTTCACGGTGTTCAACGCATCGTGAACAAGTTTGGTACACGCTCTGAATATGCGCTCTTGTCGGTCGACCTGAAGAATGCGTTCAACCTGTGCAGCCGTGCTTCCTTTTTTAATGCAGTCCGGAACCTCTTTCCCCAGTTGCTCCCTTGGGTACTGTATTGCTAAAACAACGACCCAGCGTTCCTCTGGACGGGATTCGAGACTATACGGAGTGTTGTGGGTACTCAGCAAGGAGACCCGCTCAGCGGATTGCTTTTCGCTCTTGTACTCCACCCCATCGCCCTAAAGATCAAAGAGCTATTGTCGGGACCCCCCGACGAGGACACAGGGTTAGACACACTGCTATTGGAGCTTTGGTATCACGACGATGGCTAGATTGTAGACAAACACGAGGATATGCTCAAGGTAATCGAGGTTCTGTCTTCTCCGGAGGCCAAACGTCGTGGTCTCCATCTGGCAGTCTCGAAATGCAAAGTATGGTGGCCCACCGCCCCCTACGCGTCGGTTCAGTCCGCATACCCCTGTGATATGCGGCAGGAATACAGTGCTGATACTTCGGTTTTGAACGCGCCAATCGGCTCCCAAACGTTCATGGAACAATACTTCCTGGACCATGTATACTCCCTTGAGCCTTTACTTAACGCTGTCATGGAAATCGAGGACGCGCACGCTTCATTCCAACTACTGCGCAACTGCTTTGGGGTTTGCAAAGTGGGATACCTCTTGCGAGTTGTGCCGCCCTCTGTACGCGGAAAGGGGCCGAATACTTCGACAGCTTAATCGAGAGGTGCTGCCGCACTTTAGCGGGTGGAATGCTAGACAATGTATATTCAAGGAGCTGCAACTGCCCATTAAGGCACTACAGGAGAAGAAGCCGACCTTGGGAATCGGCCTCTCTTCCGCGCGAGATGTCGCCGCTGCTTCGTTTCTTGCGTCCAGCGCCGCGACGCAGCAGTTATGCCAGAAGTCTTTGCCGTCCTATGTTCAAGACCTGACGCAGTACGAGGATGCTACAGCCGCCTTTACCACATGGAGCGCCTCTTGTCGACCCCAGAACGAATTCCGTTTAGCAATTTCTGCTCGTCCAACCCACCATCGCAGAAGAAGCTAACAGATGCAATTCATATGGCTGCGCAAGAGGCCTTGCCGCTCAGAAACATCCGCACGCGCCCTCCGCGCTAGCATGTCCCTCCCCGGTGCCAAAGGCTGGGTCTACTGTGCACCTTGCCCTGGATTGAGGACGCACATCAAGAGGAAAGACTTTTCCGTGTGGTTCCAGTACTTTTGCCAAACCCCCTTATTCACCCCAGGTACCCCTTGCTTCAAAGCGGATGCCATGAATGCTGGATATCTACGGGGACCACTTGTTACATTGTCGCTTTGGCTGCGAGCGTAATACTCGCCATAACAACCAGGTGACTTTACTGGGGAACGACCTTGCAAGAGCCGCCCGACGTCCATTCATCGAACCTCGAATACACTACCAAAACAGGACGAGGCCGGATATTACGACGATGGGAGCCGGCGGTGGCTCGGATTATTTCGACGTAACCTTTGTCAACCCGCTCGCTCCCTCCCACGCAAGAGCCAGGGCTTTCAAAACACTCAAAAGCCTCAACGCAGGTCACGCAGAGAAGCAGCGGAAATACCAAGGGTTCTGATAGGGGTAAATTGGCGGGGAAAGAGATTCTCAGAACCAATTACCCTGAGAAGGAGGTGTTGCGAGCGACAAAGTGCTGCCGTGGTATTGTTGAACGAACAAAAGGGAGTGTATATAGAAAAGAGTTGAGGAAGCTACAAGCAAGTATAAAGGGCAGAGTCTACCACTGACGCTCTGCGACCAGCGTAAGAAAACGTTTCCTTGGGTCTGAAGTTGACTCTCAACTTCCTACTACTCGGGACTTGGCTTTAAGTTGTCTGCCAACTTGCTTGGCCTCTCAAGGAGGAAGAAGTGTACTCAGCTTATACAGACTTTTGGCTACCCCTAAAGTCCGAACAAAACTACAGAAGATACCAAGAAATGCATAAAAATACTTTGTGTGGACAATATACTCTGAGCAAAAGATACTTAAGAAACTAACAATTAATTTGGTCCTGTTATTTCCCATTCTCTAAATCAGATCCAAACAGCTCTTTAAAAATATCCATGCTTTCCAAGCAGTCCCCACAAATATCTGCGAACGGCTCATAACTATCTATTTCCTCCTGGGAGATATCTAAACTACTAAAGATATCCCCATCAGGTTCCATAGTCGGTACCACTTGTTCCATACATTCCCCCATTCCAACCCTTCCCATACCTTTCTGTGCCTCATCTTCGTCGTCCACATCTTCGTCCTTATCGCCCTCATCAACCCCCTCATCATCTTCATCCTGATCCTCCTCTTCCTCCTTAACCTCGTAGACCAACTTCGGGGCTGCCCATTCCTCGAAGGACTCCCCGCTCTCCTCCTCGACTTTCTCAGCCTCATCCTCACTTACCTCCCTCGCTTCTTCTTCTATGAAGAGGCGGCGAACGAACTCGATGATCTTCTTCTTAGTTTGCCGCCGGAGGTAGTCGTCGGCATTGGTTGGCCCGCAGGTGGCGAAACGGAGACCATTGATGGGGCGGGAGGGGCGGTTTTTGGTGATCGGGGCGGAGGGGCGAAGGTTGTTCATTTTGATAGACGCTGGGGAATGGAGGCAATGTAGGGTGTTTTGGGTGTGTGGGGGAGAGGGGAGATGAGTAAAATGATCGGGACATTTGGAACTTAGAATAAAAGGGTTTAAATAGGCTCCCGGGGCAGGTTCTATAGATTAGGAATAGGTAAAATAAATCTGCAAGGGATTTCGCAGTAGTGCATTTGCGCCTTTCTTCTCAAAAAAGGCAAATTTGGAGGAGGAGGTAAGCTAAAAGGGAAAAGGGACTTGATTCGGGGTCGATTCAGAGGGTTAAATACAGTATAAAAATATCTAGATAAAATTGAAGTAAATTTGGAAATGACGGTGGGAGAAGTTAGGGGCGGGATCGTTGTAGGTTGCTGTATTACATGAAGGGAGGACCATTACCTGTATTACATGAAGGGAGGACCATTTTCTGTATTACATGAGGGGAGGACCATTTCCTGTAATACAGTTTCCTTGCTGAGCTGCCTGGGAGAAACAGGCTGGTTCCTGTTCCCATCTCAACGCTTGGAGGTTGGCATCCGGCGGCGTTCTCCGTCGTCAAGGAACTCGCGAGAACCATTGCCACCCGCGCAATGGAACGGTTTTCGAAGGTTAGAGCCATTCTTTTATAGCGGCACTCCGATTTGACAGTAACCTCCGATGCCGCTTGTTTGCTGTCTGGCCTCCCTTTCACCTTCTGGTAGATTGGAGTGCCATCCACAGCTTTCGACGCATCGTACGGTTTCGCAATTGGCTTGACAATGATACAATATCTACGCTCCGGTACAAATTTACTGGATACCAACCACATATCTACCACAGTAAATTAACCCCCCATTTACACGGTTATTTTAATGCATGGAAGATTAGGTCGGTTATATAACCACGCCGGTAATTCGTTATGCGGGATGAGGGGAAATGTTTGGGTTATTTTAATGCATGGAAGACGTAGTCGGTTATGTGTCGCGAACTGCAAGTACGATGACGGGCAAACCCGGCGTCACAATGTGCTTCGCAATGCCCTCCATCGCTACTGCAAAGAACTCGGCATCACTGCGCTCGTTGAACACCCGCTCCCGTCCTCCCCCTCGCACCTCATGCCTTCCTTCCGCATGGACCTCTACATACCTGCCGCCTACGGTCTAGCCTCCAAGGGTATTGTATTGGATGTTACTGTGTCCCACCCCGTCACCCAACAGCGCCTTTCGCACAGTGCCTCCTCTCCCGGGGCCGTTGCGTCTCTCGCCGAGCACGCCAAGATCTTGCGCTACGGCGGCTACTGCGACCCCAACGATATCTCACTGGTGCCTGTCGGCATGGACATTTATGGGCGTCAGGGGAAAGTGCTTCTAAATTTTCCGCCTCCTTGCATCTTTCGCCGTCAGCCGCCGCGCTTGCTCCGCCTCGCTTGAGTTGCGGGATCTAGTTCCTCGTTTCTCATTCTGTCTTCGAGGGATGCAAGCCCGCCAGGTGAGCACCTGTCGTCTGCTTGATTAGTATTTCTTCAATGACTTCTGCACGTCTGAGTGTTTTGTTGCCTACTCGTAAAGATTTCACACACACATGTGTCGCGATGATTTTACAATACATATACTTTTATGTTCGCCTGTTTTTATTAACTGCTGCAGTAAACACACCACTTACCTATAGCTGTCCTGCATTCCTAGTCAATAAAGGAACCCAATTCCCCCCTTTTCTTCCTCCGTTCCATTTTTGTCTCTGAATAGCCCCAGAAATGTGATGGCAATAATTTGGGCTGCTAAAAACCACTCATGTGGACGAGGGCAGTACCATAGGGAGGATTGGATACCGGAAATGAGCCGAGCGTTCAATACTTCACTTCTATCTCGAGTATCACATCTCAAGAGATCGAGAATCCAATACTGACACGGGGCTTGTGCTTCGACCTCAGTACCAAAACCTGCAAAATTACCCCGTACAAACTGGTAGGGTGAAAATGACGCCAATGGAAAACCGCGGCGAGCAGCTGGTTCGATAAACTTGTCTGAGATTTGCACGGGGTAATTTTCAGGCCCAAGGGACTGAGGTCAAGCACAGGCTCCGTGTTAGTATTGGATTCTCGAACTCCTGAGATGTGATAGGCAAGAAGTATTGAGCGCTCGCTCGATCGAGTACGGCGGCCAAGACACCAGCATTCGTCGCTGGCTTTGATAACGCCTTTACAGTTAAGCACAACTAGGAACGCATCCTTGCTCGTACCATTCCGCTGATGATGATGACAGATAGCAACTATCGTTCGATGTACTCACTCAAGCTCGTTATACCACGGGGAAACGTCTCATGGTAGACATTGCATCTGCTCGCGAGTAGCTGTAAAATTGACCAAATATTTTAATCTCTATCCTGGTGTCCTTCAGTGATGCTGAATTGTGCAACAATATTTTTTATTGAGGCCCACAATTTATATTTATTGTGAATCATTAAGGGATAATTTTATCTATATAAACTGGCGCTATTTTATGCTGAATTCAGTGTCAAATAATTTTTTATGTCCTACAGTTGGGTTCTTATATTATACAGGCTATAATTATTGCATTGATGCTACCAAAAATTATTATCTGGATGATTGCTTACCTGGAAAATACTGCAACAATTATTGCTGAGCCTGAATTATGTCTACCAGAATTATTGAACGGCTCACCTGATTTTTGTAGCAGGTTCACCCTGATGTAGAGTATAAGTAGTCTAGGTTGTTACAAATACTTTACATCCTCGGCTATCGAAATATTCTCCTCGATCACCTATCAATAAATTTGGTTTTCTATTCATTATTCATCTAAGTCCAATTATGGCATTTATTTATTTATTCAGGTTGGAACTATTTATTATTTGGATCTACATATCCCAATTATTTTGCAGTAGTACCAAGAGTTCTTCATATCCAATGTGGGCTTAATTCGACCAGAGTGTAACCCTGCTGACGGATTAACGAATACCGAGGCCAACAACGCTCTCAAGGCACTATTGCATACCTATAGGATCTCTCATCCAGTGGGACAGTACGTGATCGGTTCATCCGCCCACAAGTCAAGCGGTTCTCGGACTTCCAGAGGCCTAGTGTTGAGCAGAGTACGAATCGAGAAGTCACTCGAACCGCCTGTGGATCGTGTCCACGTGTCACACTACGATCTCTTACAGTTTCCAGATCTAATTTTAAGCTTACAGCATTTGCGTCATAGATCCGACGTTGAGCCCAGCTGACATCGACTCCCCCGCCTCGCCGTCAGCACAGCATGTTGTACGGTACTTACCAGAACGTCGCATTCACCTCAACACCCACCACCTTCCCTTTCGGGACGTAAGCATCTCACCCGTAACCAGACTGACTTCTCCGTCTAGTTTCTCTAGCACTCGCCTAACTCCGTTGAGATTAGGGTTGCGATCGACTGTGGCCTACACACTCTGACTTGGCTGCGTTGTTCACGTGGCACTCAGAGAATTGAGTACCCAGAGCGGATTGAGACGTTGCAAACACCCAGCTTCCAAAACATTGCCATCACATTTGTGGTGCTATTCAGTGACAGAAATGGAGCAGGGGAAGAAGAAAAATATTTTACCAAGCAGGAAAGGGGGAGCTTGCGGCTCTCAAAAGGGGAAAATCTATCCGAGCAAGGAGCGTTTGAGTTGTCGTCGGTTGATCGCGACAGAAGCTCGTTATTGTATGAGCGAACTGATCATCGTGAACAGCTGATGTGCGCAAATTCGCACACGAAAAAAATCTAGATGAGGACCATGATTGTATACAGTATCGGAATTGGGAAGATATTTTTACAGTTTTTGAATTTGCAAGATATTTTTAATTTGGGTGAGTGTGGCAAATTCATCGGTTGATTTTTTCATTTTAGGACACGCTGTCATAGTAGATGTCAGTACAGTTCCAGGTTGTGGGTGATACTACAAGTAGCTCTGAAAGGTCTATATAATGGCCACATCAATTCCCACCCCTGGCCGATGGGTGGCTGGCATGGGTATGGCACCTAGATATTTACCTTGAGGAAATATCTTCTAATAGTCTCTCTGGTTCACACGATTACCGTGAATTTTATGGTTATTAGTATGTGTTTGAGACTTTTGGGTAGCCAAAAGTCTATATAAGCCGAGTAAACTGCTTCCTTTAGTGGAGGTGAAGCAAGTTGGCAGACAACTTCAAGCCAAGTCCCGAGTAGTAGTTGAGAGTCAACTTCAGACCCAAGAAAACTTTTTCTACGCTAGTCGCAGAGCGTCGGTGGTAGACCCTGCCCCTTTTATACTTGCTTGTAGCTTCTCAACTCTCTTCTATATACACTCCCTTTTTTCGTTCAACAATACCACGGTAGCACTTTTGTCGCTCGCAACACCTCCTTCTCAGGGTAATTGGTTCTGAGGATCTCTTCCCCGCCGATTTACCCCTATCATTTGGTACTCTTGTGGAGGGGGTTGCACCCGAGGTATTCGAGTTGAGCAGTAGTAAGGAACACTTCGGGGGATTTCTTTTCGTAATCATGGATCTCAATGCTGCTCGTATAACGTTCACAGGGGGCAAGACTGAAGACGTTGAGGAGTTTCTTTACACATATGTCAACGTTGTGATGCGAGAGAAGGGCGATGAAGAGAAGAAATCTCGCCTATCTTCATGGTGACGCAAAGCACAAATATAAGTCCAAGTTTATCGACGGGTGGTCTCTTAACGGGAATGGGCGTAACTTCGGTGAGGTATGTGAGTGGCTTGTGAAAGAGTATGCTAAGGAGGTAGAACCAGATGAGATGATTCGTACCGCCATAGAGGCCCGGCTGAACTTCGACGATTTGTTAAGCTCATTGGTGTACTTGTGTGATCTTTATGAAAAGGCTGGGTTCAACGCCCAAGCCAAGTACGGAATGCTGCGTAAGGCGGCTATGGGGGATAAGCGGCTCTCCGATTTCCTCCTCATCAAGGGCCCTCACACTTTTGATGAACTGAAGGGTACCATAGTAGAATTTGTCAAAAATTCGGAGACGTTTCAGTCACTGAGTGAGGTACCGAGGGAAACCCGCACATCGATGTCTATCGTACATCCTGAAAAGAATTATCAAAGGCCGGCTACTAGTGCAGCGGCATTAGAATCTGTCAGGAGCGATGTCAAAAACTTGGAAGAAAGGTTGGAAACCCGATTCGATAATCGACTTGACATGATAACCTCGCAGTTGGAAAGCCTTACTCTTACCATTAAGAAGAACCAGTCTGGGGCCCCTAAGGCCGCAGAAGTCTGTTCTTACTGTCACAAGCCTGGACACTTTGCAAACAGGTGTCCTGATAATCCACATAGAAACACTCGTTGTGGAAAGTGCGGTCGATATGGGCATCATGAAAGTAACTGCTGGTCTAAAGACAACAGAAGAGCAAATTTATCGGAAGCAAGGAGTGAGTCAGGACCAGAGGTGAAAATCTTACAAATAGAAGGGATCAAAGGTTGACGGATGCCGGTAACGTATCCATCGCTGAAGAGATTAGTCAAGTCAATGTGACAAAAAGGGATGGGGAAGGGAACATTTTATCGAAGAAACCTAGGCTAGAGTATGGAATGCTGGAGCATATCCCAGCACCTGTACCTCCTCGAACCAAGAGGTCTGATCAAGTTGTTCCAGGAGTGGGAGTCACTCCGGCCAAGAAGACGAAAAAGAGTAAGAAAGTTAAGAGTATCTCTAAGGACGTACTAGAGTATGTGAAGAGGTACAATTTGGTGGCTGAGCTTGCATCGGCCCCAACTGGGATAACGTTTGGTCAACTTTTGAGGGGCGACGCAGAGGATGCGAGAAAAGAACTCAAAAAAATTATCAGGTCTAATAAGTCCGCTAAGGGTAAGAAACTGTTTCTTCAATCGGCCTCGACAGCACCAAGACGTCTTAAGCTGGTACCAGTCAAAGTATTGGGTATGAAAACCCAAGCTCTCTTCGATTCGGGTGCTGTTCCAAACCTCATTTCAGAAACTTTGGTGACAGATCTAGGTCTCGAAATTACTCCAACGACTCGAAAAAAACTGCAGCGGATGGAACCGTCTCAAAATGCATGGGCACTGTTGACAAGGTTTCCGTGTTCTTTGGGGACTCTAAAGTTGATGTAGACTTTCTTGTCATGCCGGATCTCCCTTTCGATGCAATCATTGGCTGCCCCACAATGGAAAGACTAGGGACATGCATTGACTTGGGCAACCAAATGGTTTCAGTTAATATTGACGGCAGAACCGTGAAGATGCCCCTGGATTTCGACAAAAGCACGCATCCTGAAGATTTAAAAGAAACGGACAGTGAAGATTTCACTTCTAGCTATGACAGCGAAGATTCGAACCAACTAACACTTTCGGAAGTGGAAAAGGGTACCCTCGGGGGTAATGAACATGGCATGGGACGATTATGATTCTGGGTTTGAAACAGATGACGACTGGATTCTAGGATAAGTTTGAAACCCGAATGTGTTTCTTTTTGCGATGATATCGAATCAAAGGACAGAATTCGGAGCATGAAAGAAGATTACCTTTGCAAAGAAAATAAGAATACGTCGAATTCCATATATGAAGATGTGAGCACGACGGAAGAGGTCCTTCAAAATATTGAGGTTGAGGATCAAGAAGAAAAAGGGCGCCAAATGGCAGAAATCCAAGGAAAAGTGCAGCACCTTCCCGCCCCCGCCTCACTGAAAATATCCGACATGTTAACATCTTCCGAAGTAATTGCATGGAGCGTTTCAGATTTAAGACAAGCAAGTGTACCGGTTACTCACTCGTTCGAACTTACCGACACTCAACCGATTTACCACAAGCCTAGACGTCAACCGCCAAAATATGACCAATTTATCTCAGAAAATGTTACAAGTATGCTGAAAAATGATATTATTCGACCAGTTTCATCCCCATGGTCGTTTCCAGTTGTGGTCGCACCAAAGAAGGATGGAAAGCTGCGTTTTTGCGTCGATTACCGACAACTGAACCAGAGAATGATACCCGATCGATTTCCGATTCCGAACATGGAGGAGATCCTCGAGGACCTGAAGGACGGGAGATATTTCACCTCAATTGACCTTTACACTGGCTATTGGCAGATTCCATTGGATGAAAAATGTAAGGAAAAAACAACCTTTACCAGCAAAGCCGGTACGTTCAGGTTCGAAGTGATGCCTTTTGGTCTCATGAATGCACCAGCTACATTCCAAAGAATGATGAACGAGGTTTTGAAAGGACTTCCATTCGCAAGAGTCTATATCGATGATGTCGTCATATTCTCAGAAACATTGGATCAGCACATCTCGCACGTCAAGACAGTTGTGGAGAGGATATCGGAGTATAGCTTGAAAATTAAGTTGAGCAAATGCTTCTTTGCGAAAACTTCTATCCAATTACTCGGTCATATCGTCGACCAGAGGGAATTAGAGTGGATCCAGAGAAAACGAAAAAATAAAGTTGGCACCAAGGCCCGCTTCAAAGACGGAGGTCTGAAGCTTCTTAGGACTGCCTCATATTACAGAAGATTTATCAAAGATTTCGCCAAGACTGCAGCACCGTTATCACGAAAAAAGAATATATTCAACCCCACTTCGATGTCATCAAACCAATATATGAGGCTATGGTACAAAGTGAGGTACCAGTAATGCGAACCTACTTTTTAGAGCACCATATTGGTAATCAGTTGCATCCGTACCGTTTGAAAGACCATACATTTTATCAATAAGACAGCGAACACTAACGGAAGCAGAAGAAGAGCAGTGATAAGTCGGGACGTTCGTCTTGAGCGGAAGGCGTGATGTGCGCAAACTCGCACACAAAAAAATCTAGATGAGGACCATGATTGTATACAGTATCGGAATTGGGAAGATATTTTTACAGTTTTTGAATTTGCAAGATATTTTTAATTTGGGTGAGTGTGGCAAATTCATCGGTTGATTTTTTTCATTTTAGGACACGCTGTCATAGTAGATGTCAGTACAGTTCCAGGTTGTGGGTGATACTACAAGTAGCTCTGAAAGGTCTATATAATGGCCACATCAATTACCACCCCTGGCCGATGGGTGGCTGGCATGGGTATGGCACCTAGATATTTACCTTGAGCAATATCTCCTAATAGTCTCTCTGGGTCACACGATTACCGTGAATACATTTTATGGTTATTAGTATGTGTGTTTGAGACTTTTGGGGTAGCCAAAAGTCTATATAAGCCGAGTAAACTGCTTCCTTTAGTGGAGGTGAAGCAAGTTGGCAGACAACTTCAAGCCAAGTCCCGAGTAGTAGGAAGTTGAGAGTCAACTTCAGACGCAAGAAAACTTTTTCTTACGCTGGTCGCAGAGCGTCAGTGATAGACCCTGCCCCTTTATACTTGCTTGTAGCTTCTCAACTCTCTTCTATATACACTCCCTTTTGTTCGTTCAACAATAGCACGGTAGCACTTTTGTCGCTCGCAACACCTCCTACTCACGGTAATTGGTTCTGAGGCTCTCTTCCCCCGCCTTTTTACCCCTATCAGGTTCCTTGCTGAGCTGCCTGGGAGAAACAGGCTGGTTCCTGTTCCCATCGCAACGCTTGGAGGTTGGCATCCAGCGTCGTTCTCCTTCGTCAAGGAACTCGCGAGAACCATTGCCACCCGCGCAATGGAACGGTTTTCGAAGGTTAGAGCCATTCTTTTATAGCGGCACTCCGATTTGACAGTAACCTCCGATGCCGCTTGTTTGCTGTCTGGCCTCCCTTCCACCTTCTGGTAGATTGGAGTGCCATCCACAGCTTTCGACGCATCGTACGGTTTCGCAATTGGCTTGACAATGATACAATATCTACGCTCCGGTACAAATTTACTGGATACCAACCCACATATCTACCACAGTAAATTAACCCCCATTTACACGATTATTTTAATGCATGGAAGATTAGGTCGGTTATATAACCACGCCGGTAATTCGTTATGCGGGATGAGGGGAAATGTTTGGGTTATTTTAATGCATGGAAGATGTAGTCGGTTATGTGTCGCGAACTGCAAGTACGATGACGGGCAAACCCGGCGTCACAATGTGCTTCGCAATGCCCTCCATCGCTACTGCAAAGAACTCGGCATCACTGCGCTCGTTGAACACCCCTCCCGTCCTCCCCCTCGCACCTCATGCCTTCCTTCCGCATGGACCTCTACATACCTGCCGCCTACGGTCTAGCCTCCAAGGGTATTGTATTGGATGTTACTGTGTCCCCCCGTCACCCAACAGCGCCTTTCGCACAGTGCCTCCTCTCCGGGGCCGTTGCGTCTCTCGCCGAGCACGCCAAGATCTTGCGCTACGGCGGCTACTGCGACCCCAACGATATCTCACTGGTGCCTGTCGGCATGGACATTTATGGGGCGTCAGGGGAAAGTGCTTCTAAATTTTCCGCCTCCTTGCATCTTTCGCCGTCAGCCGCCGCGCTTGCTCCGCCTCGCTTGAGTTGCGGGATCTAGTTCCTCGTTTCTCATTCTGTCTTCGAGGGATGCAAGCCCGCCAGGTGAGCACCTGTCGTCTGCTTGATTAGTATTTCTTCAATGACTTCTGCACGTCTGAGTGTTTGTTGCCTACTCGTAAAGATTTCACACACACATGTGTCGCGATGATTTACGATACATATACTTTTATGTTCGCCTGTTTTTATTAACTGCTGCAGTAAACACACCACTTACCTATATCTGTCCTGCATTCCTAGTCAATAAAGGAACCCAATTCCCCCTTTTCTTCCTCCGTTCCATTTTTGTCTCTGAATAGCCCCAGAAATGTGATGGCAATAATTTGGGCTGCTAAAAACCACTCATGTGGACGAGGGCAGTACCATAGGGAGGATTGGATACCGGAAATGAGCCGAGCGTTCAATACTTCAACTTCTATCTCGAGTATCACATCTCAAGAGATCGAGAATCCAATACTGACACGGGGCTTGTGCTTCGACCTCAGTACCAAAACCTGCAAAATTACCCCGTACAAACTGGTAGGGTGAAAATGACGCCAATGGAAAACCGCGGCGAGCAGCTGGTTCGATAAACTTGTCTGAGATTTGCACGGGGTAATTTTTCAGGCCAAGGGACTGAGGTCAAAGCACAGGCTCCGTGTTAGTATTGGATTCTCGAACTCCTGAGATGTGATAGGCAAGATAACAGTTGAAGTATTGAGCGCTCGGCTCGATCGAGTACGGCGGCCAAGACACCAGCATTCGTCGCTGGCTTTGATAACGCCTTTACAGTTAAGCACAACTAGGAACGCATCCTTGCTCGTACCATTCCGCTGATGATGATGACAGATAGCAAACTATCGTTCTATGTACTCACTCAAGCTCGTTATACCACGGGGAAACGTCTCATGGTAGACATTGCATCTGCTCGCGAGTAGCTGTTAAAAATTGACCAAATATTTTAATCTCTATCCTGGTGTCCATCAGTGATGCTGAATTGTGCAACAATATTTTTCATTGAGGCCCACAATTTATATTTATTGTGAATCATTAAGAGATTTTATCTATATAAACTGGCGCTATTTTATGGTGAATGTTGATACGAGTATTTTCTGACTGCTTTTCATATTAGAAAAAACATAAGTACTTGTAGGATGGCTCCATGTTTGAGTCCAGAAACGCACTCAGGTTGCGCACAGGACGTGTGCAGGATACGAAATTCGCGTCCTGAGGAACACTGAGATGTTCCAGTTGAGATGTGGTTTTGTCTCTGTCTTTACGTGTGGGAGAATATGTGATTAAGTAATTAAATTTAGCTCATGTGAGACGCCTCTTAAGTATGATTTGAGACGGTTAGTCTATTTGATGTTAATGTGGAAGTTCACGGATAGTTTTTGTGGGTGGCTTCGGAAGTTTCTGAATTCTTGAGCGACTTCCTACCTTTTGGGAGCTCAAGATTTCATAGTTCGAGTTTGGTAGTTTTATCGAACTGTTGTCTATATAAGTCGTTTAGTTGGAGTAAAATCTTGAATGGGCATCGGACTCGTCAACCGTTCAAATATTCAAGTTTTTCCCTTTCCAACTTCATCCTACATTCAACTTTCCCCTTTATCGTGACAATAACCTTTCCCATTTCTACATAGGAGAGGTCCTTCGTCTACTCAAATGTGCATCCTGATTTCAATCAGCCGAAGGCGAAGCAAATTGCTACTGTCACTCACTGTGGCCAGTTCTACCGCCTCCCCTTCTCTTCGCTTGTGCTGCTAGTCCCTCAGCTTCACTGCAACCATACCAACAGCTAGCCGTCGCTCACTTATTAACCAAACGTGACGTCCGGAAACCCTGGAGGGGAATCCTCAACCTCCATCGCAACACTTCCGCGCTATCCTCCCTGATTTACAGGAGTTTGTTCCCGCTGCGGTACATTCGGAAGTTGTACCTTTGTTAAAGCACGTTGTAAGACGAGAATACCTTTCTCAGGACCGTCAAGCGGCCTCTTATCAAGTGGAATTCTGCAGGCAACACATTGCTATACTCCTCGTGGCGAGAAAAGATGGACGTGCATATGTTGCAAGCGAAGGTTTGGGCCAACGCCTCACATGACGATGTACATTGTAACGCCGTACTCAAGGGCGCGTGGTCACCTGTTCTACAGTGAGAAGCATTTGGGCTCTATACAACCTCACTTGGCGCCGGAGAACGCATGAGCGAACTCCAACGAAGCATGTTTGCATTGTGGCAAGCCTGTCGCGGTGTTGTCGAGCCTGGCCCTGCATCAGCAAAATATCCAAACCCAACTGCAGGTGTTGCCGCTGTCGTTGTACTGGGGATGCCTAGTTTGCTTTCTACTTCCGCTCGTGCTCGACCAGCGGGCTGTGCCCGATCTCATCCTTTGCAACGAAAATTCTGGGCTCCCGCACTCTCCTGAGTCGCACTAACTACACGATGCGCTTGCTCTCTGACCCCTTCACTATCCTGCACCCTCAGTCTACCCTTCGGCTCTCAACCTCGTCGCTCAACCACTTCACTCGATGAGGCGGAACTACGTGCATCAAGAGAGAAATGCCTTAAGTGGGCCCTTACAGTGGCACAACCTGCAGCACCGATTTGAGGCCCGGCACAGTAACCATTGAGGCCCGGGTACAGTAACCGTTGAGGCCCGGTAACTGTAGCCTACTGTAAGCATACTCAGGATTCCTGCATTAGCACCCCTTACACACCTACGTCGGTGCTTCCGTACCATCCGTTTCAGCAAGGCTTGGACGACGAGCGGTCGATGCGATTTTATCGCGGACGCGAGCCTGAACTAAACTAATGCCGACCGTACTGCCGATGCTGCCTCGACCGGTCCTTAGGGGCGGATAACGGTGAGTGCAAGCGAGTATTTCCGGCAGACAGGGTGTCGTGGCGTGCAGTCTTTGTCTTGATTGGAACTGGCCGCGCAATTTCCTGCAAAGGCCAGCTGGGATAAGGTGAAAACGGGCTTCCGCTAGTAGCTTCCTGGGACGTCTCATAGGATCATTTGCACCCATCCCGTGCGTGCAGGATGGACAGGCAGCTGAAACCACGTCCTACCCAGCGGGTCGCTGGGGCCGGGTTTCCGCACCTAGGATCCTTGCAATGATGCAAGGTACCTGGCCCATCTTGTTCGCGCAAGATGTGGTTAGCGATGAAATAGCGTCCCACCTACAGGGTCTGTAGGGGCCTGGAGTCCGACTCCTGAAGAGGTGCAAAGCCTATAGCGTAGTCTCCCAGTGGGCATCTGGGCCGTCCTCGAGAGCGGGTTATTAACCTCTTTGGTACACGAATTTCATACAAACGCACCACAACTTCCGGTAATTACTTTCCGGGGTCCATCTGGGCGACTTCTTCCCGAAGTTGTACCTTGAAATGACGTTTCTAATTCACCTGTCTTCTCATTCCTCCTTGTCTCTTCTCCAGATATTTTCCACTGTTCGTAAGGAATCCGGGAACACACCATCGACCGGGTTTCCAGTTTCTGCAACTTGATCCCGATCCTTCGCAGCCTGTTGGCGTGTGATCTGGCTACCTTACCCTACTTCAGACTAAGATATATAGACTCTTCTAGCCTTTCCTTGACCCTATACGTCCAATCCAGGGCTTGTGATCTTATTTCCTTCGGCTTTGCTCAATTCTACTGACCATAGCAAGACGCGATCTCCCTCCTTAAATTCGATCGGATTGACCCGTTTGTCTATTGGCTCTGGACCTTGAATTTCTTCCTTGGACATATAAGTGGCGGTGAAGAATTTTAAGCGACTGGGAAGATCCTCCGGCTCGTCTTCAAAACAGGCTGTTTCCACTTCGCCCCAGGACTGGAATGCTTCAACCCCAAACATAGCCTTGTACGGCGTGATACGGTTCGCTGCGCACAGCGGTATTGTACCGAAAACATGCTAAGGTGACGTGTTCATCCCAATCCTCCGTGCCGGTGGCCATAAAACTCGCCAGGTCCTTGATAAGGGTACGGTTCATCTCTCTACTGCCATTCGCTTGAGGATGAAACGGATATGCCTGCATTCTACCGATGCCCAAGAAATCAGTCAGACTTCTCACCACCGATCCAGTCAAGTTTGGACCCCATCTGACATCAAGGTCTCCATCGGGCCGAATATCGAAATCCATTCGTCGATGAGCACTTTCGAATAGTCTCAGCCCTTTCATCGGTATGGCCTTAGCCCTTACAAATCTGAAGTGACATCAACTATTGCTAGAATTTGATGTTACCGCTTGCCGTGCGTGGAGTGATCGTCTGGATGTCAAAAGCGACCTGCTGAAACCTTCGTTTCGGATGAACACCTCCAAAGGAGCCTGTCGGCTGATTACGCTCCCGTGCTACTGAAATGCAGACAGTTCCTCAGGAATGCAGACACATCAACGCATCCCCTTCCAGTAGTGGCGAGGAAGCAACTTGCATATCGTCCGTCGAGACCGTAGTGCCCATGCACTTGTGAACCATGGACCCATTTAAGGACCTCAGGCACTAATGACTTTGGCGTCGCAATGGGAAGCTCATCTCTTCCGGAGTATCGCAGAACGTCTTCATCCACCAAGAACTTATCCTGCGATCGTGCGTAGGCCTGCAGATCCCCAAACTCTGCGATCTGCGTCTCCCGCAATCGCTGTTTATCTGGCCGGTATCGTTTGTGGTAGTTCTCTGGAGTTCTGCCTGATGTTCTTCTACAAGTCTCGAAAAGGCTTCTTTCCCCGCCTCCTCCCTAGCCCGCTCCAAATTCTTGGAATCAATTTCCCTGTAGCACCTCTGGCATAGGGGATTCGGGACTGAGTCCCGGCTCAGGTTCTGGGACAAATAGCTCTAGTCCGTTGCAGTGCTCTATATTGAAGTTAAAATCCTGAATTGCAATGACCCACCTGGCCAACTTCCGAGGCTCTTTAAGGTCAAGCAACCCTTTCAACGACAAATGGTCTGTAGCTACCGTGACATATTCTTCATGCAGATAATGCCGCCATTTTTGGTAAGGCGTACACGATTGCCAAGCACTATTTCTCTGTGGGTGCATAGTTTTTCTCCGATTTCCGAAGCTCTGCTGGGAACGAATGGGACGCCATCGCCCGTCTCATCGGCTCGAAGCAAAAATCCACCGAGTCCGTATGAGCTGGCGTCTTTCATCACACTTTTTTTGCTCCCCATACAGGCGCGGCTAAAATATCTGGCTTACTTAAGTCATCCTTCAACATTTTCCAGGCGTTCTCTTGCGCTATACCCATTTATCCGACCAGTCGGGTATGATCAGTCACTCCCTTGCCGCCTTTTCTTGGAAAAACCTGTTCACTTGAGGACTTCATAGAGTGGGGCGGCTTTGTCCGGCAAATGGTCGACGAATGCAGCAAAGAAGTTCATGAGCCCCAGAAACCTCATTAGTTCATCCCCTGGTGCCGGCTTGACCAGGTTCTGATAGCCTCAATGTGTTTTCGGAATGCCTTGAACCTTTTTGTCCACTACATGGCCCAACACTTCCGCTCGCCGAACCCCAAAGGAGCACTTGGAAAACTTCAGTCTCACACCTGCCTTGAGCAGAGTATCCAATATGGCACCTAAGGAATCGAGATGCTCCTCCTCAGTGTCATTTCCGATGCTTGTATCATCTAGGAAGGCCAATAATTCTTTCCCTCCGATTCCCCAAGATGTTGTTGACTACCCATGGAAAGTTCCAGGAGCGTTTTTCAACCCCATAGGCTGTCAGTTGTATTGATATAGGCCTAGCACTGTTCGCACCGACGTAAATGGCTTGGAATTAGAATAAAAAGGGACCTGGTAGAAGCCATCCTTAAGTTCAAAGACTGAGAAGATCTTCTTAATACCCAGCCAATCCAAAATTTCGCATGTTCTCCACTGGGTAAGATTCTGTGATGGTGAGATCATTTAGGCGTCGGAAATCGGATGTAGCCTGAATTCCTGAATCTTTTTTTTACAAACACATTATTCGTAGCCCAAAGGGATACTGACGGCCCTAGAAGCCCAAGTCCAATAAGCCTCTGCATTGAAAGGCGCTCGATTCTTCCTCTTTTGGTGATCGCCTCCGAATCGGGGCACAGACGGGCTCCACGTTGGGTTTCAGTGGATTCTGTGCTGTATTCCTACAATTTTTCCAAGGCCCTTGAAAATATGTCTACGGTCCCACGACAGGTTAAGAGGACTACCTTGCATCTCCTCGCATGAAGAAAACTCAGAAAGGTCCATTGAATCTATGGCTTTGTCTACTTCATGGTCCTCAATGACCGCCTGAATTGTTCCATGCACGATTACCTCTGTTCTTCCCGTGTGGATAGCGGACCCTTGAACCTCTTCCCATGATACAATATGGACGCTGAATCCGTTCCCAGGTCTAGCCAAAGCTTTTGCTTTCGCCAGAGCCGCCGCTCTATCAACAGCTTGTCCGGAAGTTGGGTCATTACACGGACGTTTTCGCAAAAACGCAGTCCCCATATATGGAACTCGACGGAACCTTCCCCTTTGACTTCAACACCCTGATCTACCGCACGAGCTGTACCATCCGTTGGATGCAGCATCCCGCTATTATCCTGGAACCACTTCCAGTCAACCCAGATTGATGAAGCTTCTGTATCTATTGGTGCCTGAATTTCGTCCCCAAATATCTTGACTGGGACTGTCAGTTCTTAGTCTTCAACCTTCCACTGCCACCAAATCGGCTCCCGACAAGCACAAACACCCTTACGCTTGGTTCTTTTCTCCCGTGTAGGCCCTACTTCTCTACTTGGGGGCTTTGTACCCCCTAGGCCTTCCCCCTGTGGGGCTTTACCACGATACTGCCACATCACGTCATTCTTCTTCTTCCAAAAGTCCCTAACAATATGGCCCCTTTCGTGGCGGTAGTAGCAGGTTAATTGAGGGTAATTTTACCCTTTCCTCGCGCGGACTCCCATGTATTGCTTGACTGGCTCTTGGACTTTCCGGACACTTTCCTGACTCGCAGACTGACGTACTGCCGCAAACCTAGAAATGGTACTCACCACGGTGTTGTAGTCCCCTGATACCAGAATTTCTTGCTCCTGGATACTCGTGGGCAGACCTGCTTTAAAGCAGTTCACCATAATTTCGTCTGAAATTGGAATCTACAGAGTCATGGAAGCAGACCTTAAGGTTCTCCAAAAGCGGACACAGTTTCATATTTCTGATTCCATTTAGTATTGAAAAACGTTTCCGGCAAAGCACTTAGCTGCGCTTTATTGCACAGTCTAGCTTTTAAGTGGTTCCAGAGCTCATCGAAATTGGCATTCCAGTGTATGCTCGCCACAGTCTCGAAAATTCTAGCCGCATCTCTTTCGAATGCACAAGAAAGAAGGCGCCTCTCGTCACTCTCCTGAATTGGGAAGTCCTTTAAAGGCGGTACCATGTTTTTTAGCATCGAAAAAAGAGCCGTTCCGGCCTTACGACATCGAGAGTTTTCGAGAGAGCTTTGTATATTTTGTGGCTACGTGTACAGGATAAGTCACGGAATCCTTCTTTGACTCAATCCTGTCTTCATCTTCTTCGGTCGCCATCTCGTATGGGCTTCTTCTGTGTTGACTTCCGCAGAATGACTCCTTGGAAGCCCTTTTATCTGTTCGAACTTACTGGTAAGCTGAACCATCTCCTTTAGTACGGTCGAAATGCCATTGACCGCCCACGAATTTCCTCCATTACCTCAACAGTGCACTGACTGTCTTGTGCGTGGCTTTCTTTGATTTCATCCTCTGCGTGATGCATAACGAGTCTTGAGGAATCGAATCTCCTGGCTGAAGCTCAGCACCTTCCTGACTTTGGTCCGGCATTTCTGAATTTGGTTCGCTCTTGTTCCCCGCAACCATGTTTCTTTCCTTAGGCGAAACTTGACCTTCTCAGTCAGCAGGTTGCGACCCTGGCTCTGACTTCGACTTTTTCCGAGGAGTCATCCTCTTGAACCGGCGAATGATCGCCTCGTGCGCACAAACTTCTTCCGGAGTCCCTCCCTTATTGTCAGCTTATAGCCCTTGTTTAACGTGCCTACGAGAAGTCTAGATCCCGGAATCCGAAAAGTGCCCTCCAAAGTGCTTCACGGACGCACCAAGAAGATGATTTCTTCAAATAAGGCGCCTTGCCTCGGATTGGATGCCGTCCCAGATTCTGAAGACTTTCGTACCTTGATTGCACCCTCGCAATGACTAGCTCGGGTAGTCGTGCTGGTAAAATCGATTTTATGTTACAGCTTACTGCGAAGACTGTAAAGCACGGATCAGGTTGCTTGTCACACGAACACTGATGCCTCTCTGGGCCTGGAGACCAGGCCAGGGGCACTTTATATAGATAGCAGGTGCTGTAAAGTCACTAATGTACTACCGAACTGTGCACTAAAATGCATCAAATGCAGTAATTGAATCGAATGCCGTAGTTGCATTTGACACGAATGCATTAATGCAGTAGTCCGATAATGCAACTCACTGTACTAGACTGACAATACACGTGCACATGCCACGTACTAATTTAGTCGTAACATTACAGTATTGCATCGGACCGTTTCTACATACAAGAGTACGTGAAATCTCTCAGCAACAGCTTCACGACTTGGTAATGAATGAATTGCCAATCGAACCTGGAAAATCCACGGAACCATGCCGTTAACAGGATCTCTGTCCTGCGCAAGTTGCCAATTAAAGACATTTCCCCGTCCGGTACAGTGACTTTCCCATTGCAACAACAAAACTGTATACGATGACACCAGCTGGAGACAGGGGTGATTTTTGGGATATTGCAATGCGTGGAAGATTAGGTCGGTTATATCCTCGCCGCGAATGCGTTATGCGTAATTAGGGGAAATTTTGGGATTATTTTAATGCATGGAAGATGTAGTCGGTTATATGTCGCGAACTGCAACTACGATGACGGGCAAACCCGGCGACACATGGTGCTTCGCAATGCCCTCCATCGCTACTGCAAGAACTCGGTATCACTGCGCTCGTTGAACACCCGCTCCCGTCCTCCTCCTCACACCTCATGCCTTCCTTCCGCATGGACCTCTACATACCTGCCGTCTACGGTCTAGCCGCCAAGGATATTGTATTGGATGTTACTGTGTCCCACTCCGTCGCCAACAGCGCCTTTCGCACAGTGCCTCCTCTCCCGGGGCCGTTGCGTCTCTCGCCGAGCACGCCAAGATCTTGCGCTACGGCGGCTACTGCGACCCCAACGATATCTCACTGGTGCCTGTCGGCATGGACATTTATGGGGCGTCAGGGGAAAGTGCTTCTAAATTTTCCGCCTCCTTGCATCTCTCGCTGCCAGCCACCGCGCTTCCTCCGCCTCGCTTGAGTTGCGGGATCTAGTTCCTCGTTTCTCATTCTGTCTTCAAGGGATGCAGGCCCGCCAGGTGAGCACCCGTCGTCTGCTTGAATAGTATTTCTTCAATGACTTCTGCACGTCTGAATGTTTTGTTGCCTACTCGTAAAGATTTCACACACACATGTTTCGCGATGATTTTAAAATACATATGCTTTTATGTTCGCCTGTTTTTATTAACTGCTGCATTAAACACACCACTTACCTATAGCTGTCCTGCATTCCTAGTCAACAAAGGAACCCAATTCCCCCTTTTCTTCCTCCGTTCCATTTTTGTCTCTGAATAGCTCCAGAAATGTGATGGCAATAATTTGGGCTGCTAAAACCACTCATGTGGACGAGGGGCAGTACCATAGGGAGGATTGGATACCGGAAATGAGCCGAGCGGTCAATACTTCAACCTCTATCTCGACTCTCACATCTCAAGAGTTCGAGAATTCAATACTGACACGGGGCTTGTGCTTCGACCTCAGAGCAAAACCTGCAAAATTACCCCGTACAAAATTATAGGGTAATAATCACGATAAGGGAAAATCGCGGCAAGGAGCTGGTTCGATAAACTTGTCTGAAGTTTGGACGGGGCAATTTTTCAGGCTATGACACTCAGGTCAAAGCAAGGCCCATATCAGTATTGGATTCTCGAACTCCTGAGATGTGATAGGCAAGATAAAAGTTGAAGTATTGAACGCTCGGCTCGATCGAGTACGGCGATCGAGACATCAGCATTCGTCGACGGATTTGATAGCTCATTTACAGTTAAGCACGACTAGGAACGCATCCTTGCTCGTACCATTCTGCTGATGATGATGACATATAGCAAACTATTGATGAATGTACCCACCCGAGCTCGGTACACCACGGAAAACGCCTTATGGTAGATATAGCATCTGCTCGCGAGTAGTACCAAGAGTTCTATATATCCATTGTGAGCTTAGTTTGATCAGAGTGTAACCTTGCTGACGAAATAACGAAAATCAAGGCCAACAAAGCTCTCAAGGCCTTATTGCATACCCACAGGATCTACGTGATCCGTTCATCGCCCACAAGTAAAGCGGTTCTCGGACTTCCAGCGAGGCTAGTGTTGAGCAGCGTACAAAGTGAGAAGTCACTCGAACCGCCTGTGAATCGTGTCCACGTGTTGCAGTACGATCGCTTACAGTTTCTAGATTAATTTAGGCTTACAGCGATTGCGTAATAGATCGACGTTGAGCCCAGCTGCCATCGATTCCCCGCCTCGCCGTCAGAACAGCATATTGTACGGTATTTACCAGAACGGTCGCGTTCACTTCAACACCCACCACCTTTCCTTTCGGGACGTAAGCATCTCACCCGTAAACCTGACTGACTTCTCTGTCTAGATTCTCTAGCACTCGCCTAACTCCGTTGAGATTAGGATTGCGATCGACTCTGGTTTACATCACTCTGATTTGTCTGAGTTGTTCACGTGACACTCAGAGAATTGAGTACCCCAGAGCGGACTGCGACGTTGCAAACACCCAGCTTCCACAACATTGCCATCACATTTCTGGTGCTATTCAGAGACAGAAATGGCAGGGGAAGAAGAGAAAATACTTTACCAAGCAGGAAAAGGGGAGATTGCGGCCCTCAAAAGGGGAAAAATCTATCCGAGCAAGGAGCGGTTGAGTTGTCGTCGGTTGATCGCGACAGAAGCTCGTTATTGTATGAGCGAACTGATAATAGTGAACAAGCGATCGCGCTCGAAGGCAGGGCTACTGCCTTTCCGTTGAGTGATGTACCCAGCAATTCTGCACAGACTTCATTCGGCACTGGGATCGACAGACCCGAATATATCGAAATCCATCAGCTGGAATTCGATACGTAGTTCGGCGCAGAGAAATGACCATAGCGGAGAGATTTCACGCGCTCAGATTCAGTAAGGACAGCGGAGTGTGCGTGTCGATCCGCTGTTGAGTGTATGGAGCGGAGTGGGGGCTGATGACAGTGATGTAGTAGCCCTGCGGGACGTAAGAGAACTGGAAATCACCGATGTAGATATCGAGGCGGCGCGGAGTTGGAGGGTCGGGACAAGTCCTGCAGGAAGGTCCATTCCCGGACAGGGCGAATCCCAATTGATAAGCGTGATAACTCGGAAACGAGGCGGTCGCGAACACAATTGTGGGCCGAATGGAGCCGTCGGCGCAGGGACAGACAGAGGCGTGGTGTCCGTAGGAAAACAGGGTGGAGACAGTGCGGAAGTGGGCGGCGGCGCAAGAGGTGCAGGGTTGTGTGTCAGAGAAAATGAGAACACCAAGAGGGAGGCAAACCATGGTTCGCCAGACTTCAGGAGCGGCCCGGGTACTGAGATGGCTCTGTGAGAGGTTGTAAAAGGGATGGGAGGCGTGGGAAGAAGCGGCGGAAGCTAGGCGGCGGAGTAGCCGGGAGCGTTTGGGGGTGGATAAGTCGACGGAAGATAGGCCTAGACGTCAACCGCCAAAATATGACCAATTTATCTCAGAGAATGTTACAAGTATGCTGAAAATGATATTATTAGGCCAGTTTCATCCCCATGGTCATTACCAGTTGTGGTAGCACTAAAGAAGGATGAAAAACTTCGCTTTTGCGTCAATTACCGACAACTGAACCAGAGAATTATACCCGATCGATTTCCGATTCCAAATATGGAGGAAATACTCGAGGACTTGAAGGACGGGAGATACTTCACCTCAATTGATCTTTGCACTGGTTATTGGCAGATTCCATTTGATGAAAATGTAAAGAAAAAATATTTTTTTACCAGGAAAGCCGGTACATTCAGGTTCGAAGTGATGCCTTTTGGTCTCATGAATGCCCCAGCTACATTCCAAAGAATGATGAACGACGTTTGAAAGGACTTCCATTTGCAAGAGTTTCTATCGATATGAGTAGTAATATTCTCAAAAACCTTGAATCAGCACATATCGCATGTCAAGACAGTAGTGAAGAAGATATCTGCATACAGCCTAAAAAGAGGTTTGAGGAACTGCTTCTTTGCGAAAACTTATATCCAATTACTCGGTCATATCGTCGATCAAGAGGGAATAAAAGTGGATACAGAGAAAACGAAAAAAGTCAAGTTGACACTAAGGCCCGCCTCAAAACAGAGGTTCGGAGCTTCTTAGGATTGGCCTCATATTACAGAAGATTCATCAAATATTTCGCCGAAACGGCAGCACCGTTACAGGCTAGCACTACAAAGAACGGAAAATTTTACTGGAACAAGGAAATGCAAAATGCATTTGAGGAGCTTAAAGATGAGCTATGTATCCCCTGGTGCTCATGTATCCAGATTTCAAGATACCATTTGTTGTGGAGACAGATGCCTCAGAACGGTCTTTGGGTGCCGTTTTGTCCCAAAAGATGAGAACGGAAGACTGCACCCTGTTCAATTCGCAAGTCGAACTCTGAATGATGCGTAAAAGATATACTCAGTCTGCGAAAAAGAAGCGCCCGCTGTTGTCTTCGCACTGAAAAAGTTTCGCGTGTACTTTTTATCACTCGAGAAATTGGTCTTGATAACTGATCACCAGGCACTTAAGACAGCAATCCAAAAGAAATATGTACATCACCACTTGGCCCGATGGCTCGACATTTTCGCAGAATATGGGTGTTTTGAAATCGTGTACAGGCTTGGACGCAACAATCAGCCTGCCGATTACCTATCCGCTTGAGGGATCCACTGAGTCCAACTGAAAAAGCTTCCAGGAACATAGTTGGAGCTGCCTAGGTGCAAGTGCCAAGCGGAAAAGAGTACGAAGCTAATATTTACGGACTATTTAAATTCTTGGATAAACTTGAAATGAGAAAAGTTGATCTGGAACACAGAAATTGGGTACGCATGAATCAAAAGGCTTTTAGATTGTGGAATGGGAAACTCTTCCGACACAAAAGCCTGTCCTCGACTGATGGCCGCTATGAAAGAAGGAATAAAGATCTTGAGTACTTTTCATGGTGAGTTGGAGCATTGGGATCTCGAACAACAAAAAAAACTAATTATGGAGAGATTCTTTTGGCCTAGTATCCATAAGGACGTATATAATTTCGTGAAAAGCTGCGACAACTGTCAAAATTTCACTCCGATACGAAATTATAAGACAACGCTAAGCTTTCCAGTTTTCGGTCTATTTGAAACCTTCTCAATTGGTTTTGCGGGCCCGTTCAAGGAAACTTCTTCCGGAAACAAATATCTCCTTATAGGGGTGGAACATCTAACTGAATTACCAAAAGCAGTTGCAGTTGAAGAGGTCAATGCTAAGGTGGTACTGAGATTCAATCGAGAAAGATATAATTGAACTGTTTGGTCTTTCAAAAAGGATTATCTCGGATAAAGCCCTTCATTTTACTGCAACTTCACTGCTTCGTTTCTTGGAAGAAAACGGTATTCAGCTAAGAGCAGTTCTCGCGTACGCTCCTATGTCAAACGGGAAAGCGGAAAGGATAGCTGGAACCATCAAACAAGCAATATCGAAAACTATGTCGGAGAATGAAATTGAGTGGGAAGATGCCTTACCAAAAGTATTACACGGCTATCGTCAAAGAAGAGGAAGAATTGGACGCTCACCATTCGAGCTAATGTACGGAAGATCTTCTAGAATGTTACTGAGAGACATGGACACAAATATTATCGATGAAGAAATTAGAGAAGTAGAACTGCTGGGCACCGAAGGCTGGAGATCACACCATGCGCTAACACAGACAAGAATTAAGAATTAAAAGCCTCCAGTCCAAACCTTTTCAGTTGGCTCTAAAGGACTTGTAGTACATGAAGAAGCAATGCAGCAGGCTGTGAAGTGGCCGGCCTTCCAAACAAAGTACTCGATTCCTTGCATCGTCACGGAAGAAAAATACAAGCATTATAAGCTCTTTTCAAGACCAGGAAAGAGATCAAGGAGGGCCATCGATGCAAGTCGTCTGGCCCCTTACCATCAAAGGCCTGAAGAATTCCTTCTCACACAGGACTATGCGCAACTACGGGGCATACTCATCTTTAACTATAGAATGATTCCCATGGGAAGAAAAAGGGCCTGAGAATGGATCACCTCGATTACGCGTGACTACTACGAACTCCACGTACTCATCCATTTATACATTATATATGCCCATGTTTTCGTACGTTGAACGTATCGTTGCTACCTGGAGAAGATGTCCGACTATTAAAGAGTTCTATTTTCATTCCAAAACAGAAGGTTCACGGAAGCAGGTCTAGAGTTTGTGGAGGTAAAATGTCATTACTCTATAGGAATATGGAATGGTAGCTGCGGAGACTTGTCGCAAACGTATCTGAACATTGTCCGTCCGATTTACGTATTTCTCAAGAAACAACCAAGATTGCGACTGAGAGGTTACGCCTTACCCCCTCGATATGAATTCTATCAATGTCCATTATCCTTTATGGGAACCTTATGGTTCCCCGCCACAAATTGGGGAAGCAATACGGGTGGCGAGGATCCTCTTAAAGCAGTGATGATGACCAGGGGAGGACCTTCCGGAGGACAACAACCCGCCCAGAAAGGTTCCGGTCGTCCCCCGAGAGGACCTCGTGCAGGACCCAGTACGTCAGGAACTGTTCGGGGCCATTCATCGCGAAAGCCCGCCACAACTTCGTCTCTACCCTCCTTTACAACTATTTACAGCATACAGTTGGTAAAGAAGATTATTTTTTGATTGCGCAATATCCGAGGGGGCGAACGATGCACAGGTCATTCTTATTTCATGATAAGCATCTGTTTATGTTTTCGGGCGCTACATGGACCGCACTTATCTTACGGAGATTCATTCTTGATGATGCATGTCTTCTTTTCTTTTCGGTATCTATTCCTCCGGCATCTTCCAGAAGAGTTTGCATATCATATATATATTTTTCCACTCTTGGAAGATTCGGAAGAGTCACGGAGAAAGAATGTATTCACCCCTACCTCGATGTTATCAAACCAATATATGAGGCTATGCTACAAAGTGAGGTACCGGTAATGCAAACTTACTTTTTGGAGCATCATATTGGTAATCAGTTGCATCCGCACCCGTTTAAAAGACCTTACATTTTATCAATAAGACAGCTAACACTAACACTAACAGAAACAGAAGAAGAACAATGAATAAAAGCCGGGACGATCGTCTTGAGCGGGAGGGCGTGATGTGCGCAAATTCGCACACGAAAATAATCTAGATCAGAACAATAATTGTATACGGTATCGGAATTGGGAAGATATTTTTACAGTTTCTGAATTTGCAAGATATTTTTAATTTGGATGAGTGTGGCAAATTCATCGGTTGATTTTTTTTATTTTCGGTTACGCTATCGTAATAGATGTCAGTACAGTTCCAGGTTCTGGGTGATACTACGAGTGACTCTGAAAGGTATATATAATGGCCACATTAATTCCCACCACTGGCCAATGGGTGGCTGGCATGGGTACGGCACCTAGATATTTACATTGAGGAAATATCTTCTAAAGTCCTCTGGTTCAAACGACTCCCATGAATGTATTTTATGGTTACTAGTATGTTTGTTTGAGACTTTTGGGTCAGCCAAAAGTCTGTATAAGCCGTGTAAACTGCTTCCTCTTGTGGAGGTCAAGCAAGTTGGCCGACAACTTCAAATCAAGCTCCGAGTAGTAGGGAGTTGAGAGTCAACTTCAGACGCAAGGAAATATTTTCCAAAGCTGGTCCCAGAGCATCAGTGGTAGACCCTACCCCTTCCATATTTGCTATAGCCCTCTTAACTCTCTTCCATATACACTCCTTTTGTTCATTCAACTATACCACGGTAGCACTTCTGTCGCTTGCAACACCTCCTTCTCGGGGTAGTTGGTTCTGAGTATCTTTTCTCCCAACGATTTACCCCTATCACGGTAAACGCCGAAAGGCCCAGTACGGCGACCGTTTCATACCTCTCCGCTCTGCGATGGACATGGTATCGGCCGTCATGTCCATACCCATGGTTCTGGAAGGGAGAATGGCTCCAACGAAGACTCTACCCGTTCGGAAGTGTCCCGCATTTACGGCTCGTGTCTCGCATCTGCCTTTTAGGTAACCTCGATGTCAGCAATTGATGCAAGTGACAGTTCCTGTAATGTCAAGGCCATCGACAAAAAATTCTCGCCTTTCGCGAGAAGACCGCTGAACCGAGGGAAGGGTACCTCAATCCAAACCGGGTACTTTATGATCAGAACTTCTGTCGTCGCGCGATACGTCGTGGCAGGTCCCGTTGCATCCCGCAGCAAGCAGAGAAGATCCTCGACGCCCCGGCCCTCATAGAGGATTTCTAGCTCAATCTCCTGGACTGGGGTTGCAACAATATGCTATATGTGGCCCTCGCTGGAAGTGTCTACTTGTGAATGCTGACACTAGGACCATAAACCATCTCTGTGAGACCTCAGACTACGGAGACTGCATCACATCAGTGTCCTGGATGACTGATAGTGATTATATTGCAGTCGGTACAAATAGAGGTGAGGTCCAGATGGGACGTTCGGAAGTCAACGTGTCTCCGGCGCATGCGCTCCCATTCGGGACGTGTCGGGTCGCTGGCCTGGAATGGACACCTGCTCAGTTCGGTTTCCCGGGATGCAAGCATTCACAACCATGATGTCCGCGCCCGTCAGCATCACGTCGCGACACTGGCCGGCCACGAGCAGGAAGTATGTGGTTTGAAGTGGAGCCCGAATGGCAGACAGTTGGCATCAGGAGGCAATGACGATTTGGTATGCGCTGGGAGAACCAAAACACAGGCCCGGGGTGGACACCCACGCATCGTTTTGATCATCACTCGGCCGCTGTTAAAGCATTGGCGTGGTGCCCCTGGCAAGACAATCTGCTGACTACGGGTGGTGGAACCGCGGACAGGCGGCTGAAGTTCTGGAACACTATCAGCGGGACCTGTTTGAATACTGTGGATACTGAGTCTCAGGTGTGCGCCGTCTGTGGTCGCCACATGATAAAGAGCTAGTGACAGCCACGGCTACTCGCAGAATCAACCAACGCTATGGAAATACCCGTCAATGACTAGATGGCGGAGCTCAAGGGGCATACCTCAAGGATACTTCACATGGCCCTCAGCCCGGATGGACAGACAGTTGTCTCAGGTGCTGCCGATGAGACACTACGATTCTGGAAGGTGTTCTCAGGTGCGGATACAAGACAAGGAGGAGATGGAAGCTCGCAAAACGGTAACCGTGGGCAGTGCTCATTGGAAACACTCCGGGAGAAGTGTCATGCGATGAGGAAAACCGACACCTTTCGCTGCTCGCGAGATCCCTTGTTCTCTTCCGATATCCGCAAGAACATTGCCGGTGGCACTGCAGGAGAAAAGAGAATTCCGAAGGGGGTCATATCGCTTCTTTTCGGTTCTTTTCCAAGTGCTTGGGGTGATTCGTACCGCGCTACAATGATTCACTAACCATTTCATGTTAATTCGTATCTGTTTTGCCTGTACTGCGAGTTTGCGATGTCCCGCGATGGGGCGGCCGACGATGCGATATGCTGGCAACTGTTTACTTACTCCGTTTCCGGTTACCCTGTTTGCATGTTTCGCTGTTCTGCCCGCTCTGCCCATTCTGCATGTTCTGCTTGTTCTGTTGTTTTCTCATTTTTCGCATGTTTCGCATGTGTTGTGGGTCTTTTGAGTGCTGTGCGTCGTGTGCGTCTTGTTCGTTTTGCGCGCCTGTTCTGATTGTTTGAGCGCGCAACCACTTTAAGTTTGAGTTTCTCGTTGCCACACAAGGGGTTCTGGAAAGCCTGCAATTGTGGAAGGACCTGACCGAGACGCAAGTTACGGAGAGGAAGGTAACCAGCGTTTTTCTTAGTACCTTAGATTTGCTATTGTGTCGTCGTAAGGCTGGAGGTGCTCATTCCTGGTAGATATTTTGAAAAAGATTAGGAAATTTAGGGGTTTCAAAAATCACCCACGAGTAAAACGTGATCTTTTTGGTGTAACTGTTCCCCATGTCTCCCTCCGTGGCAAATGTGTCTTCGCATTAGTCTACCTGTCAACATATACCTATTGCTTCCGATTTACGATTGTTTGCAATCGCTTGGAATATGTTTGGGGTATTTCCAAATGCGCAAGCTCAGATTCGCTGCAAGATCGTCCCTAAGGTATTCTATTCGCACAAGATTATACTCATATTTTTTGTTCGGTTGGTTACAAAGCACCACAGACTTCTCACAAAGCCGCCCATGCAAGCCCTCATCGCTTTGCCAAACTACGTACTATTATTTATCCGGATTGTTTTCTATATCAACGCTGCCGCTCAAAATTGTGTTCAACTTGAGAAAAGAAGACAGGGGCGTAACACTTAGGGGGAATTTTTGGGTTATTTTAATAGAGTTCTCTGCAAAGTACGTAAATTGCGAGTTTTTCCCGAAAATATTCAAAACGGGATTTTAATCTTGACTGAATTTCGAACGAGTTTGGGCAAACTCACAAAGCCTCCAAAACTCGAAAAAAATTCCGCGTTTTCTCGACTCACATTGGTCTCCGATGACTTACACAAAAAGCAGCCCCAAAGCACACTCAACAACACCCGCTCTCAAACCCCCAACCGACCCCAACCATCCTCCTCTATCGATCACAAAGAGCTTCCGAAAGCACTGTAATCTTCCCAACAACACTCTCACTCTGAAACCTTCCCAAAACCCGCCTTTCGGTCCTCCTTTATCCGTCACTGCCTCCAGTCAAGCCTTCCTTACGATGAACCTGAGCGAGGTGACCGAGCAGTCCGTCAAATGGATGCCACCGATAGATTCCAAGACGGTATTGCAGCCGTGCTGGAAACTACTACTATCCCTGTGCCTCTTGACGATGTACCCCTGAACGACAGCAATGTGCCCCCCGAAATCGAACTGGTGTCTCCATGCCCATCTGCACCTCATGCTAGGGGGCCGCCGCGAATGAGGGCCTAGAAGGGCCTTATGCGAAAAAATCGCGACTGAGTGCTGTTAGTGCCGACGCTCTTGTGGTTTTGACCGCAAGTTACAATCGACACTTTGCGGAATACTGCCGTGGGCGGAAGCAGGTAGTTCAAAAGGTGCCGGGGCTGGTCTGGAAACTCGTTTATCAAGACTATTTAAAGAATAATGATGCAAAGTGCAACGCTACGGGTAATAGCGGGGAGAAGGCTAAGCTGCCCGCAGAGCGAGTTCTTCAGGATTCCTTCGATCAGTGCTCAAAGAGATAGGAACTGGGGTCTTTGACTTGGTAGAGTGTGGTTTAAATAAGGCCACAGTGCAGGATGTCGACATATTGCGGCGCCTCAAAGAATCGGATACCTATAACAAGAAGAAAATGAGCAGCTTCCGGGAGCATTTAGTATCCGGTTCGAGCAGTAACACTGGCAGCAATAATGTTGGATCAGAAGGAAGTGGGGTAGAGATGAAGTTCAAGACCAAGAAGGAGTTGTTAGAGGGTGCGGTGACAGCCATTTCGGACATGACGAAAACCATTTCCAGCGGTACTACGGACCTAGTAGCGGCTCTTGAGCAACAAAATACTGTTATCAAGAATGACTTGGAGGACAAAAAAGCCCTGCGAGATAGAAAGCGAGCGAACCTTAATGCTCAGCAGGAAGCACACAACAGCGCAGAGATCGATCGCAAGATAAACAGGCTGATAAAGCTCCGGGATAACATGGTCATAACAGAAGAACAGTTTAAAGAACGGATGTCTGCTTTCACAAATCTGTAAAACCTATCAATAGGTGTTTGTTCTTATAGAACTATATCTGACCTCATCATCTCATCACGAATCGATAAAACCCCGTGATCCTCCCTCGCTGGCACTCTCCTCAATAGAAGAACTAAAATTCTGCCGGCGTCTATGAAGGAAGTTAGTTAGAATGGCTGCTGTACGAAAGAGGAGATCAAATGTGGAGCGGCGGTTAGGAAATGTGTCCATAAACTTTTTGAACTTCATCTTGAGTCTCCCTATACCCCACTCAACAGATACACGGTAACTAGCGTGCATCTCATTAAAGGCCCAAAAGATTATGTCTTTAATATCACTGACCTCACGAGAATCTAGTCTCCTTATTATGAAATGATCCAGACACATGTATCCAGGGTCACCTAATAGGTACTCGAGAGGATGTGGACTTTCAGCATCCACCTCGAAGTATTCTTGCCAATTAGAGGCTAGCCCTGTCTCTCTCAGAACATGCTCATCGTGAAAGGAGCCGGCGTAGCCTCCAGAAACGTAGATAAAAAAGCCGTCATGGTCAATGATGACTACATTGTTGAAACAGTAATTCTTCTTCCACCCATTAAAATACAAACGATGATCAGAACATGTCGGGCGTTTAATTTTACAAAGCGTCCCATCCACATGCCCAATACACCCTGGAGAGCCGGAACACGATTTCGCAGCTCCGCACGGCGTTGCGGGGAAGGCCATGAAATTTCCGAAACTAAGATCTCGCATATGGTTTCAGAAACAAACGCGGTATCATTGTGCAGAGATGTGCGAGAGCAGTTCCACGAAGAGAATTCATACATTATGGTGTCATCATGTCGTAGGTATAAAACTGTAGATAGCAGACGATCCTGTGGTGTGAGCTTGGATGGACGTCCAACCATGACTCGTGCGTTTTCGTGTCGAGTGTTCTCTTAAGAGTAGCGCACGGCAAACAACAGATGCAAGAGACTCAAACTCGCCAGGGTAAAGCCAGTTATGGTCTTAAATAGGGATACATGAGAGGTCAGAAGGCTCTGTAGTCGCTCCGTCTTCAGATATTCGGTGTTAACAGAAAAGTCACCATCAGCATCTAAGACAGCCTCCTCACAAATAATGCGAAGAAGGTTACACGCGGACGAGGCAGCAGAATAAAATGTAAGTGTTTGGCTCACTACTATGAGCGCGAGAGAGGAATGTGGCTCAGAGTCTTCCTCATCCATTTCACAGTATGCGATGTTAGACGTTTGGGAGATGGAGAAAGATAGATGTGGATGACCAAGTGAAGAGGCGACTGAAAATTTGCGAGTTTTGTCCAAATGTGACTGACTTTGCGGACAGAAAATTTAGAACGAGTTTTGAATGAAATCTCGTTTTACTTTGCGGACAACTCTAATGCATGGAAGATTCGGTCGTTTATACCCACGCGGCTAATGCGTTATGCGGGAGAAGTCGTCGCTGATAGGTAACACTTGCGGTTCATTTAGTTTTACAGAGACGCTGGCTGAAACTCAGTCAACGCTAATGGTACTGGGCTTTTACACGAAATGTCGTGGCAGGCGTAGATGTACTTTTCTAAAATCCAATGGGGCCTGCACGACCACCGGCCTTAAAGTAGCCTTTATGGGGCGTAATTTCCCTCTATTTCTTTGCTGGGAGAATGGGGACGTTTTGGTGTTTTCCTCTTGGAAGATATATCCGATCCGATTCGTTCTTTGGTAGAATACCCCTTTGAGTCGCTTGTGGTTGTGTTTGCTCGCATGGCTTGCCATCAACACGTCCTTCGTAACGTTCTCGACCGTCTCTGAAAAGAAGTCGGCGTCGCTGCAATTGTCGAACACTGTGTTCATCTTGTCGATTACTGAGTCGGTATAACCTTTTTGAGTCGATTGCGGTTGTCTGGAAAACCATAATATAGATCAATTATATCTTCCAAGCGTCAAACACCCAAACCTTTTCCCCGTCGAACATACCCTTCGCATCCAAGATCCCAATTCTTCTATTCATAGGGAGTCCGTCCATTACTAACGGACATCTACATTCCGGGTGCCAATCATCTTCGTAAAAGTGATATTTCCGTCGATATAACTATTTTCCATCCCTTCTCGCCGTCACATCTCGTAAAGTACAGTTACCGCAAGCGCTGCCGCAACACCAGCGGGGCGCAAGAAACATCAGCATTACGGCGATCGATGCCGCCAACATGATTTTCTCCTTTCCCCCGTCAGAATTGGTATCTATGACACCTCGAGTAATGACGGCCAGAGGTCTTTACGATGCCTTATGGAACAGCGGGAGGCAGCCAGGGCGCTGCTAAATGAACAGTGCAGACGAGGTTAGTGGGTTGAGAAAGTTGGGGGCAAATGGTGTATGGACTGCAACCGTATTTCCAAAAGAATCCAGATGAGCCCCTTTATATAGATATCGTTGTAGCTCTACTCTAAAAATTCTATACTTTGTTAGCTCAGTAGAAGTTATTAGAAAGTAGAGGTTTAACTATAGAATTGTACCATCTAAAATATAACTATGTATGTAAAACGATGACGTTGGGCTCCACGTCAAATAAAAACAATGAAGGAAAATCAAACTTCTAAATTCAATCAAGACGATGCAGTTTCTCTTTTAAACCACTGTGAAATATTGGACTGGAATTGAGACAGCGAACAAATCTCTATTACACAGTGGTGTAACAGAGACATTGGTACACTATTACCTCCCCCGGACTATTGACTTCCTCGTCAATGGTACTGCGGGAGCATATTATGTTTTCGAATATACTCCTGGAAAGCATTTCTTACTACATCAGATCCATCTTCCTTAACATCAAAAAAGACCTTCTTTGGTTGCCACTCTGCCTCAAAAGGTGGCACCAGAAATAAGAAGTCAAACGGTGTGGAATAAACACTACACTGTCTGCAGTGTATTACAAGGTTGATCTCAAACCAAATGTGAGGCTGTTCCACTTTTCAGCCACCTCCCACTCCCATTTAGAGCCTTTACTTTAACAATATTAGAATAAGTATATATAAAGGATTGATATAACCTCTATCATGAACAAAATGCATACAATGTTCCATGTCAATAATTGCTTTCGACCACGGAGACTACTTTGAAAGTATTACATGCTAATGAATGTATGAAGCCACATAATATTGCCTACAAAATTACAAGTCATGCATTGAACATTTAGGTAGACAATATGAGCATTCAATAGCACCCAGTAGTCATATTGATAGACAAACAAAGTATCAAAACTAAGAACTTGTAACCTCGTCCAAGCTTTTGTGATCCAAGATAACCTCAATTTCCCGTTCTGGTCCACCAGACAGTTCAATGGGTGACGGTACAGGAGGAATGGGTAAGGAAATATCATCCGTTTGCTCCAGATTTGGTGTGTTATGATGATATGAATGACCGGATGAACTCTAAATGAGCAGGGAGATCCAGTCGAACAGCATTCTTATCAATTAGCTCCCTAAACACAAATGGCTCCAAGCTGTGCGTGCCAACCCTTTTAGAATCCTGGGATCTAGAATGAACATCCATAAGTAACGACAGGTTGATTCATAGCTTTGAATCGACTTTATAATCTGGAACCTTGGTCCGCCTGGAAGCATATGCAGCTTGTCAAGCTTTTTTCAGCTTTTAAAGAAATTGTGCATCCTCAAGAGAAACCTTGGGCTTGACACGAACGTAGTGCAGACTCTGAAGAGGTACGCAGCTGTCAGCGAAGAAGTACAATGGAGATTTACGTGTCCATCTCAAGTCCAGCTTAAATGGTGAGATACTCAGATCATTGCTAACCGCCAAATTGCTTGCAAATTCTGCAGAAGGAAGCGGCTCTTCTTAGCCATCCTGATGATAGAGCAGTAGCAATGGAGATATTTCTCGACCATCCTACTCAAATTCTCGGAAACACCATCTGTTGTGGCTGTTTACTTGTATACATTCTTAATTTCACCCAAATAGATTCATTAGTGTCTTCCAAAACTTTTAAATGAACTTTCTGTCCCTATTTGAGGTCACATCGTCCGGAAATCATTTTTTCTTGACTATTTTCGCGAAGAAGTCTCGAGCTGTGTCCTCAGCAGTATCTGATGTTTTGGATTTCAGAATGTGGACTCAGCGGGTAATCCGATCAACCAAGTCGTGATTGCATCATAACCAATCCTCTTCAGAGGTAACTTAACAGTCAAGTATGTAGCTCATAATCCAGTCTGTGGTCAGGCAATTCCAGTGACTTGGATATGTCAACGTTTTTTACAAGAGTCCTAATACTGCTGACACGTGAGACATCTTTCACAATACTTTCGAACATCCCGGCTCATATGTCTCCAGTGGAAGTTTTCTGACCTTGTCAGTGCCTTTCCATTTTAGAATTTCCACCAACTTTCAAGTCGTGGCAATTTGAAAAATATCCGAAACCGAACTTCTTGGTACGCACAACTTTCCATGTAAAACTGCCTCAAACCATGTTTTCGGAACACTGGCAGAATTTTTTCAATTTTGTGTTTGTAAAGCATCTTCTCTGGCCACTCTGAGCCCACAGCTTCTACAACTGGACCGAAAAACTTGTCATCATCATACCGAGGAATCTGATCAACATCAAGGTAAGGAACTTCAACGTCTTTCATTGAGACGTCACGATCTCCTCTTATCACGTGTGGAGCTCTGGATAATGAGTCTCCCAAGGCGTGAATTTTTCCAGGATTCAGTGTGATGGGGAAGGTTCTGAAGTTTTCAAGAATTTTCAGCCAACGTACTTCTTTCCGACTCAGTTTTTGTTTTGTGAAGAAGCTCTTAAGCACCTGGATGCCTCTGAAAATCTCAAATTTGGACTCTTCAATGTAGCACCTAAATTTTCTACAAAACTTAATCAAAGGAAGAAGCTCTCTGTCGTTTGCAGTGTAGTCTGACTTAGTAGGGGAAAGCTTCTTTGAATAGAACGAAACTATGCGATCTTTTTCATTCTCATCCAACTGCAACATAGTTCCAGTAACAGCGAACTATGAAGCATCTGGTTGACCACTAAATGGCTTTTTCCAATCGGGAGCGACGAAGATTGGAGCCAATGTCATTGCTTCCTTTAGCCTCTGGAAAGCATCATCACAGTTTCGATCCGATTTACCTATACCATGATCTTTCTTTGTCAGATCTGTGAGTGGTACAGCAATTGCAGAGAGCCTCGGAATGAATTCGACTTTCTCAGGACAACATGAATGCCGTCTTTCGCGACTATTAAATACAAAAAAATTCCAGCTCAGTCTAAAGGAAGGATCATTTTTTCGGAGAGATGTAGAGCCTGTGACCTTTAAGCCTTTTGCATACAATTTCCAGATTTTTCATATTGTTCTTCCTCATTCTTATTGAATATCACCCATATAGAAAAAAAGAAGGCATCGATGCATCATAGAAGATCTGTTTCATCAAAGTTTGGAACGTAAGCAGGATTGTTGCAAAGTCCCATTGGCATAACAAGATTATCATATTGCCATACGTATTGAACACATTTTTTTCGAACGTCTTATGGTTTCACCTTATTGATGAAATTCCGTTTTCAGATCAAGCTTCAAGAAAGTCTCGCAACCGCCAAGTCGATAGAACATGTAATCCGAACGAGAGAGTTCAGCATTATTTTTTGGTGATGCGATTCAAAGCGCGATAATCGCCAACATCTGTAAGTTTTCCATCCCTTATTTCACAAAGAAAAGTGGTGTTTCATTGATAGCTCTGAATCTGACGTTGGTATTCCTCAAAAGAGACTCGACGTACTCTTTTGGCGGCCTAAATGCGGATGGGACAACTGGAATAAAGGTCGGTGAGGTTCCTTTGCTTCTTCCTCCACTTTGATCTCATGATCATATCGAATCGGTGGAAGCCCACTAGTAAATTAGTCCTTAAATACCTCTTTAAATTATCCAGTAATCAGCTCAGTCTTCCATCGAACTTCAAATATGTCACTCCTCTCATAGTGTGAACTTCAAGTACGCTAAAATAGCTCGAATTCACCCCCATGCCTCAGCAATCGTCAAATATCTTCAACACAAATTAGACACATCAATATAGTTCATCTCCGGGATCAGTCACTGGAATGGAAGCATCTTCACCAATCATCCATATCTGATAGTATGCACGTTGATTGCCGGCAAAATGCGCGGCACCTAACAGAACATCCTGGTTTGGCACACAGACTAACTAGAAGTATTTTTATGCTCGCCTAGCTTAATAGATCCGTTGGAAATAATCTCAGATACTTCCTCAGATACTTCCTTTCTGTGAATGGCAAAAAATGGCTCGTTCACGCCGAATCTCAAACAATATACTATTTCGCTTCAGGAACTCGGCTGGAACCACGTTTGTATTGCATCCATCTTCCTTTAGTACTTTGACTACTATTCCATCCAGTCTACCTTCAAGTACTAACAAAGGCCCGGTTGGTATAGGTCCATCAGTGGGATTCTGTCACCATGACTAGATGTGATTCCATTCGACTAGGCTTCGGAGATTCTCGACTTTTCCCTTTCCTCTGATAATTTAGCTCCGGTGACGTGCACAACAGTTACCCTCTGCTAGTTGTGACATCTAGTCACACTCACACCGGTCTCACCTAATTGTTAAACAAGTCTTGTGGACTAGGAAGTTTTCCGAGTCAAAGCCATTCAAATCATTAGTGTGTCCTGCCTATTTATTGTTCAACACGATGCGATTATCACCCCTGTTACTTTTATTACCATTTCTTTTTTTCTGCTTCCAAGGTCTAGATCTCACCTCATGGCACGTTAATCATCGGTTCTCCATCAAGTTTTTCTGACGCTGCCCCTTTTGACTACGTCCCAGGTTACCTATGTCCATTGGTGGAGGACCTGAGGCATATAGATTGTTTGAAAATGAACCTCTGCCAGTGAATTAACCTTCTTCTTAAAATGCTCCATCAAAATTGAAGGCAATAATGTTAGCAGCTTCGAACTTGAATGGGTTCCCCTTACGGAACTCCCGCAGAATATATGGCTTGAAAACTTCAGAGAACCGCGCCAGTTCTTACGACTCATGCATACCGAGAATGTTGGAAACTAAATTACTGAGCTCAGAAAGATAGGCTGACACGCTTGTTTTCTGTCGGAGCTTGATAAGCTTGTCATGAGCACTGAAAACACTATCTGGGAAACAAATGCAGCTTCACCTGAAGAGAACGCTTCCCACGTTGGCGGGACAATATTTTCAGAAACAATTGTGTAGCAACAGTTTGCTGTGGTACCGGTCATAAAAGTGGAAGCAAGTTCAATGTAATTCTTGGTACTGATAACTTAGTTCGGACCCACTGAATAAGCCTTACGTATTTTTAGACTGAATGAAACAATGAGAATCGTTAACGCATCTCTATTACTATCGAACAACACAGGCTTATTTTTTTGAAGAAATGTTCAACAAACCTCTCTTACTTAAAGCCTTACCCCAACACCTAAACTTGAATTGAAGCACTTGAAGTTGAAATATGCAAGTGATTCGGCTCTAGGCGACGGATTGGCTACCTTCCAGTGGAGGGAGTGACCTACCAGTAGCTTTGATGACACCTACACTCCGGTGTCACTCAGCAATCCGTTCAGGATATACCTACCAATACACTATGTAGACCGCGATCGGTGTCCCCACACTATAAGAAAGCCTCTCAACCCAAACCTTTAGCTTGTCAACAACCAAGTAGTACCTTTTCTGAGCACATTCTCTCTAGTCCAAGTCCAGTCCAAGTCGACCCTTTTAACCGTTACGTGAACCTGTGACCCAGTCGGTGCATCCAGCTAACAGTCAACAACTGCAATAGGATAGAAGGGAAATACTCACAGGAGACTCCCAAATAGGGACTTGGTCAGAAACACGGATTTACTCAGGCAACTTAGTTAAGCGCGGCTGTCCAGTCTAAATATTCTGCACAGGGTCACGCGGCTTCGTGAGGCCTGCACGCTACCAGTACAAAGTGATCTAGAGAAAACCGCCCTTGCTGCACTCTCACGTTCCTGGCTAATGAGATCTCGAATTAGTAACCGCGACTTGTGTGGAACAAATGAGGTTTAGAGTGGCTGGCATTCTAGCCACAGGTATTCTGCTGTACTTGGTACTACAGCCCCAAGAGCAGTATATGCGATTTTGCGAACAGAATAGTGACAGCAAAAGTTTTCCAAAGTTCAACAACCCCAAAAAAATACATATGTAAAAAGACCTCGAACTAGAGCAAGACGAAAGCGAAAAGAAGCGTAACCGGTGAGAGCGATGCTACCAGCGAAACAGAGAGGGATGCAGCCAAGGCGCGCTAAAGGAACAGTACAGACGATGTTGGTGGGTTTCAGAAAGTTGGGGGAAAAGGGTGTATGGAATGTACTTGTATTTACACAAGATTCCAGATCCGCCTACTTTATATAGATAGCGTTGCATCTCTACTCTATAAATTCTATACTTTTTTTAGCTCAGCAGAAGTTACTAGAAAGTAGAAGTGTAACTATAGAACTGTACCATCTAAAATATAACTACGTAAGTAAAACTATGACTGGGGGCTCAACGTCAAATAAAAAAATGAAGGACAATCAAACTTTTAAATTCATTAAAGACGATACAGTTTCTCTACTACACTACTGTGTAATATTGAATTACAATAGCGATAGCAGAAATTCTCTATTGCGCATTAGTGGAACAGAAACATTTGTTACACCTCGCTTCCTTCGCTGCTTTTCGTCGTCGTTCCTCTCTTCAGCAAGAACTTTGCGACTTCGCTACTCGTTTTACGTTTAGCCCCCTATTAATGCGGGCGAGAAAAGCTGGCACCAGCTACCTCCCTTCGTAGCTAATCTACGAACGCTATCCAGACAATTTCGTGCCTTCGAACTCGTGATGATTTTCAGTCCGATTTTCGGCCATGTGGAGTATTATCGAGTACCGTTGAATATCTACCTAGAGCCCCTAGGTTAGGGTGCAGTTACTTTTGCAAGATATAGTCCAGCTACGGTGAAGTGAAATACCGAAAACCCCCTCTATCAGCGGGTAAATAGGAGTGCTGAAATGAATATTCGGTCTATGTCTGCGTGAAAACGAAGGCAACATCGTGAAGAGGCAGATACAACGTGAGAGCCAAGAATAAAACACACAAACCTTTCCCCGATACGACTCGTGTTTCAAAAAACTTTTAGCATCGATCCAAGCGAAATATTAAGTGAAAAAAGCATGAATCTCAGCCTGGATTCAACTTCATAAGTCTCAAACCTTTCGCACCATCCGAAGCAAAATAGCCAAATATACCCCCATTTGCAAAACTCGGGGGCATTCGTGAATTCCAATATCTGCAAGATTGGGTAGGCTTTTTTCAACGTTTATGAATAAGTGGGAGAACGTTTGGGCTAGTTACTACGATTGGAACGTAGTATGAATCAGTCACTAGTCGGTATCGGTTGGGAAGGGCTAAACTGGTAGTGTTTTGAAAGGTGCAGACCCAGTTTTGTTTTTTCCTTTCATTCTCTCAAACTCCATTTAGTTTTCTCCCGCAGAAGTGCTAGAAGAAGGGATAATCTATCCTCTAATTCCCCAGACTCGTTTAAATGGTTTATCTTGTAGGTCATTATGAAAGCTTACGCGGTGACAGGACGTATAAAACTGCATTCAAACAAGTTGGTGGATCAGCAGTGTGGAAAGCAGGTCCAAAACTGTATCAGTAGGAGAGCTGATAATCCTGCCAACGGGCTCACTTCTTTCATGGGCATCAATTTTTGAGCAATTTTTGCAAAGGCGGAGGAGTGGTAAGCGATAAGAGTGCCACATAAGCATGGTTGTGGGGACGAGAGAATAGCTTAGTCAGGAGGGTCAGAGAGAGGCCGTAAGGCAACATAAAAGGGGTAGGCTTTACCATGTATGCCCTGAAAGCGATGGCGAAGAACTTTTACCGTACTTAGGGCAGAAGTTGAATTTTAACTGTTCCTTGTGATGATAGAAAGGATTGGAACTCTGAAGAAAGATACTCCCTACTGCGATCAGATCGAAGCGCTTTCACGCGTTGACCAGTGTGTGTGAAGGCATACTCGGCAAACTTTCGATAAAAATGGAACGTTTCATCTTTACTCTTCATTGGATAGACAACACTCCAGTTTGAGTGTCATCGATAAAAGTGGCAAAGTCTCTAGCACCACTGCTGACTGTACTTGAAGTGGGCCGCAGACTTCCGAATGGTGGCGTAACATGATGTAGTATGTCAAGTCTGGTCAAGTGTTGGCTGGCAGTATTTTGAAACTTACTTTCTGATACGTCTTCCAGGATGTATATTCCGGTATGTCAGTCAACTGGGGACGTTGGTAAGAGTGGCGAAGTAGTTGAGGCGCTGTTCATTATTGTAGATGCTTATAGGTCTAGACTATAGTTGCCGTAGGGTAGATGCACTACAGGATAGACAAAATTATTACATTAAAGAGAGGGATTGCATTAAAGAGAGGAGTTGCAGTAGAGAGGAAACAGCTCAATAATTGCGCTAAAATTGCACTAACTGTTGACTGCGACTGTGGTCTGATCACTGCACTAAAGATATTGCAGTGTTCCTTATTAAGGTTTATATCTACAACCAACATCCAAACGCAAATAAACAGGGTGCAGCACGAGGTCTGGACCAAGGCTTTCCGACACACGCATGGGCAGCATGGGATCAACACTGTGCAAACGAAATCAGGCGTGTGATCCGTGGCCTTGCCTTCCGACAGCCCCGCCGCTGCATTCCTTTAGCCCACTCAACCAAAGCTACCAAGGTGTCGCGAGCCTACTGGACCGTCATGCTACTCCATCACTCTCGGATTGCGGTCTACACCGACTCACTTCCGATAACCTGTCAGCATTGCAAGCGAAGCATGGACCCTCTTGGCGATCACGGGGGCGACCTCTGCCCTGCCGGGTTTGGTCGCACACACTTCAGCCAGCAACTAATTTTTTTCCCAAGTTGGTTTCCCCTCCAAGAGGAAGCAATTTATGCAACCTGCTTCCTATATATATTTTTTAGGCTATCCGTAAAACCTCAGAAAACATACTCTCTATCATGCAATATATTAAAGTAATCTTGTTAATGAGAAAGACTAACAGTAGTTACTATCAAAATAAAGTTCTAGATTCGCTCTCAACAATCTTAGTTCTCGATATCAGGACCAGAACAGTCCTCCAAAATACCCATATCCCCAATTAGGTCCCTACAAATTCCGTCGAAATGCTCAGCATGATAGATTGCCTCCTCGGACATATACATCTCATCCAAACCCTCCTTTTGTTCTTCAGCATCTGCCTCATCCACATTAGAGGTGTCAGAAATAACGAATTCCTCCTCGCTCTCCTTTGTCCTTCACACCAACTCCCCCACTTTTGTATAACAGTGGCTCCTTTAGGTTCGCTTAAATCTGTTCACTATCCTGTCCCTCTACAAGAGCCTCAGCCTCCTCTTTCTCTACTTTTCCATTGATATCTGCTCCTATACCCATTACTTTGATTTATCTGCCTCTTCGAAGCAGTAACGGCGTACCCACCCCCGAAGGGAGTAACAGTACATTTTTCTTTGGTATTCTTCGTAGTTATTTGGCCCAGTATCCACTAAATCCAAGGCACTGAGTGGTCGGCAAACTCTGGATGCCTAAGAAATGATGAAGAACGGGCGTAGATTGGTCATGTTGAGGGCAAAAGTGGTTTAGCCGATGGATTGGTTAATCGCAGGGGTATTGTTCAATGATTTTGATGTCAAACTCTAAATAGGACGATGTCTTCCAAAAAATTCACGGCCTTGGAAAAAGGAAAAAATGCTAAGTAGTGTCACATATTTGAATCTGCACAAAAACCAGGGCACCCATAAAAACATCTGATTAAAAGAATATCGGAACTGAACTTGAAGGAAGAAAGGGATTTCGAAAGAAAGTATTTCTTTTTTGAAAAAGGACCAAAATCCTCAAATTTAAAATGAAAACTTTAGTTGTACTGTAAGTTTTGATTCGTAGGGAGAACTGGTTTCAAGATTTATTTCTGGACTCAAAGAGATGGGAGGAGTTATTATGAAAAATTTTGGAATGAAGAAAGCAGGAGTTTTCGGACAGAGTCAGTTTTTTAACGAAAAGCCCTCCCGCTCGGTAGTAGAGCCTTGGCTTGTCATTTGCCTTCTTTTGTTTCCTCTAGTGGTCGGTGCTTTATGCTACAATACAAGCCGTTTCAAATAGATAATGATTCCGTTGATTACCAACATGTTCCCAAAAGAAAGTTCGCGTTACTGGTATTTGACTTTGTACCGAGGATTCATGCGTAGATCTGAGAACCTTAAAGTTACATTAAATATACAATTCTTCCGTAGCTTTTCCGAGTTTCTTAAGAGCGAAGAAGTATATACGATATGCAACTCGTCTGTCAGGTGCCGGAGAAATGGATTTCTATAAGAAAAGAACACAGAAAAGACCAAAACGGAGTCTTCTTACGACAAGTGCGGTCCACTTAAAACTTGAAAACATAAAAAATATGCCAATACGAAAAAAAAACTTGTGCATCATTTACGTACTCGGAAATATTGTAAAGGCAAAAGAATATTTTACTCCTAGCAAACCGTATGCTAGGCATAATTATGAAGGATATGTATGGAAAAAGGAGCGGCGTAATCTCTCTCTGGACTTTCATTCCAATTTATTTGGTTTGCTAGGGCCGGTAGTAGGTCCTTTTACAGGACGCTCAGAGCCTCTTCTTGGTGAATTACACCCTCCGTAATGTACTCTTCATGTTATCAAACTGCCTCAGTAGGACCACCTTCCGTTTAGAAGTTCCTTATTGTTACGGGTTGGATAAGGCACAAGTCGACATTTCATATATGGGTGTAACTAATAACCTCAAAGTCCCCCCTTCGTGGTCTTCATAAATATAAAAAACGGGCGAATAATATTCAAATATGTTCGCGCTAGGCCCTGGTAGCTACATTCTCTTAACTTCCGACAGACTAATGCTCTATCGCTTCCACAAAATTTGGAACTCCTTCCATGAACCTGTAGTTTTGGGACGAAAGAGAGCTCAGTGGAATAGCAGCTGGTCTTGTTCGGGAATGAATGGGCCGGTCAATTTGCGGAATCGTAGGAAACTTTAAGTGTAGAAATTGATGATTAAATGGAGATCGTAACAACCTCGTGTACGCCAGGCAATACATTCCGAGCTTCTTTTCTTCCCATAGGTATCTTTTCTGCGCTTGGACAAAGCTTTTAATACGGGTATCTTTCCTCCATGCCGATCCAAGGTTGCGAGTACTTTTTTTGGAAGTCTGGCAATTTTACAGCCTTCTACATGGCCTTTACTTGTTTCAAAATTACTCCAAAGTCGACTGAATATGTTTGAAGCCGATAACCTGAACCCTCATTTCTTGTCTTGATTAGGCGCGGTGTGATCTCAAACCTTTTTTACAGGCATTGAGACCTCTCATATTCCTCTCATCCTTTCTTTCTGTTAAGAAAGAAAAGTCTCTATCTACAATTCCGGAGCCCTTTCGTACATTAGCTCAGACGGTGAGGGTGTACTTATTTTTCCCTTCTACATAGCCATATAACATCTTTAATGCAGCATTTTCCGATTCGCTTTCATTCTCCGACATTTTTTTTGATATTGCTTGTTTGGTGGTTCCGACTATTTTCTGCTTTCTCGTTTGAAGTAGAAGCGTAAGCCAGACATTTTTCAATTGAATCCCATTCTCTCTCATAAAAACTAATAGTTACGTTGCAGTGAAACAAAAGGCGTTATCCGATATAATTCTTTCGGAAGAAAAACAGTTCTCTTTTTTCTTTTGCTATGCATTTCAGGACCACTACAGCACTAGCTTCTTCAACTGCAACTGCTAACGGCGAACCACTAAGACTTTCCATATCTATGAGGAGCAACTCGTTCCGATTTTTTCAGTGGACCCAAAATTCGGCTGAGAAAGTTTTACTAAGAAAGAAAGTGGAAAGCTTGGAGCAGTTTGTTTCTGATCGCAGTGAAGTTTGGACTATTCACAAACTTTTACAAAATGAAGAGTCTTTATGAATTCTAGCTACCAAATCTTTCATTATTTAACGTTTTGGTTGTTTCGAGATCTTAATGTACTAATTCATCATGCAATACCTTAAGATCTTAATTCATTTTTTCAAGTGGGCTTTTGGTCAACGGAAAGCTTCAGTACGTCGAAAAGGTGTACAATGACTCAATGTAAAAGCCTTTTGGTTCCCGCGTACCGATTTCTGAGTTAAAGATCAACTTTACTTATTTCGGATTTACGCTCATTAGTCCCTAAATATTAGCTCCGTATTCGTTACCGGGTGCAAGCTGTGCCTCGATAACTCCGATATGTTCACGGAAGCCTTTCACTTGTACTCATTGGATCCCTAAGATTCAATAGGTATCAGCAGGATAATTATTGTGCTCGGTATCACAAAATTTAAAACAGATATTCTGCAAAACATCAAGTCATCGGGTCAAATTGTGATTCAAATATTTCTTTGGTGTGCAATCTTAAGTACCTGGTGATCAGCCATGAAAAGAAAACTTTCGAGCTATAGAAAGTATATAGAAAACTTTTTCAACGCGAATACGACAGATAGCGCTTCATGTTTGCAGAATTAGTATCTATTTATTATTATTCAGGAATCTCTCGCTTCCTTTCACTCGTAAGTTTATTCCCAAAGCTACGTAATGATAATCCAAGGGAAGAATAATTCAAACACTGTCACAATACTTCAAGAAATTGCTACACATCAAATGCTTAATCACTCAAAAAACCCGTAAATAATTACACCGCATTGTTTCACCAAAATCCCCTGTCCACCCGCACCAAATTTCCGAACAATTTGACTTACTCCTCTTGGGCTCATGTCGCTACACCAGTGCATTCATGAATGCAAATAGCACTTACTTGCACTAATATGGCCTCATGCATATGAAAGAGTGCCCATATTTTTTAATTCAGACACCCTAGCTCGCGTGGAACCACAGCAACCAGCAGATTTACAAACGTGGGATGTTATCCGCCAAGGGCCGATATCAGAAACACAACGAAGAGATTCAACAGGTCTCGATCTCGAGGGCCACTCGGGTGCAACCTTATGACTAGAAGGGTTTAGCCTTTTGTTTTCATCATTTTAGGTCAACAAGGCATCTAAAGACCATTCTGAGACATCTGTATCCATAACAAACGGACTTTTGAAATCCAGTACAGGATCACTGGAGGGAACGCATGCTTATCTCGGCATTCCTCTAATACAGCCTTTTATTCCTTGCTTTAGACAATCGTACCGTTTCTTAGTAATGGAATGTTGTGAGGCCGCTGTCCTGGCAAACCTTTTCTTAATATTCGACACTTTGAGGCTAGGCCTGGAGTTTCGAAAATCTTTCTTTGAAGCGGCCTTTGGTGCCAATTTGATTATTTTCGTTTTTCTTGGATCAACCTTAACTCATCTCTATCGGCGATATGACGGAGTAGCTGGATAGATGCCTTCGCAAAGAAATATTTGCTTCATTTATTGAAAGGATTTTTAAAACTTCATTTCCCATAATTTAAAGCGTAGCTGGTGCTTTATTGTGCCAAATGAAATCAAACAGAAATGAACTTATCCAGCTTGCTGGTGAATATTTTTTGATTTTCTGTTTTCATCCAAAGAAATATGTCAATATACAGCGTACAAGTCAATTGCTGTAAGAACTTCCCCGTCCATGAAGTCCTGGAGAATATTTTCCATATTTGGAATCAAAAATATTTCTGGTATCATTTTTCGATTCAATTGGCGGTAAATCGACGCAAAGCTGGAGGTTTTAATCCTTTTTGGTGACAACTACAAAAAACTTTATCATGGTGACTAGTTTGGTTGAGTAATGACATTTGATATTATTTTCATAACATTTTCCCGATATACATCGGTAGAGTTTTTTGTGCTTCACGCCTAAGTCTGCGATAAATCGGCTGAAGAGCGGCGAGTTCGAAGGAATGGAACACTACTATACTCGCTTTTCGGAGATCTGAAACGCGCCATTCAATTACTTCGAACATAATAATATGTCGGATAATTTCTTCGACGAAAGAGCAGGGGGTGTTGCATTTTTTGTTAGATTTCTGCGGTATTATGTGGCTTTCTTCTCGACCCTTCTCTTCCTTGTTTTAAAGGTGTTCTTAGGGTGCATCCAAATAATCATATATGGCCTTTGACAAATGTTTATTCTCTTCGCACAAATGTTTGCCTTTCTTACTGTTAATATTTTCTTGAATTTTGTTTTTTATCGCAAAATGAAACACATTAGGTGCTCAAATTTATTCCATAGTTCCAGTTGTCGTCTGTTACGAACCCGGAATAATTATCATACCATGCTATGCTCAGTACTCCCGAGCAAAAATTTTCCATTTTTGGAAGTGTTACTTGCTTCTGATACTTCGTTATCGTAGCTGCACATGAAATATTCAATGTTTGTTTTTCGTAAATCTTCCATATATATGACTTCGTCCAAGTACAGTGGCATCCATACGATTGTGTTGTCCATATGAACTGAAACACTTTGGCTGTCCAAGTCCATTTATGTGCCAGTTTTTACGTAGTCAGAAATAAATGATTACATCTAAAGGCAGCTTAAGTATGGCAGAACATCGAAATCAGTTTTCGAGTCCCCAAAGAAAACGATAACCTTGTCAACAGTGCCCATACATTTTGATACGGTCCTATTCGCAACATTTATCGTTCGCGTAGCTAGAATATTTTTGAGACCTTGATCTGTCACAAACTATCTGAAATGATATTTGAAACAGCGGTCGAGCAGAAATGAGCTCAGGGTTTCGTTCGCAATGCTTTGACTTGCACTGGCTTAAGACGTATTACTGTTGCAAGGCCAAGCGAAGAAACAGTTCCTTCCCTTGCGGATTCATTAGACCTATATGTTTCGAGTTCTTTCTCCGCATCCTTTGCGTTACCCTTCAGAACCGGATTACACTTTATTTCAGTTGGGATGATGCAAGCTCTTCTACCAAGTTGTACTTCTTCACATCCTAATACATCTCTGGATTGTCTGATTTTCTCACGCTTTCCCATTTCCTTAGCTTGAGTGATTCCCACTGCTGGAAAACCTGATCAGACTTTTCTTCCGTAAAGGTACAGGTGCTTGGATTATTCAAGTATTTCATGATCCAACCTAGCATTTTTCGATAAAATTCCCATGCACTGTATCCATTTTTGTCAAGTTGGCCTGAATGATTTCATTAACTAGGGTACGCTACCGATATCGCCTAGCTTCATATCCCTTCTTTTTTTATAAATTTTTAATCTCTGGTCTTAATTAGCATCTCACGTCCAATAGAGCTGCTCTTCAGTTGTCCTTGGACCAGCGGTTCCTTTCATAGGGACCGCAATCATCGTACTTTTCACAAAAAAGTAGTTCGTTATATATTTTCAGGGCACTTATTTGCCAAGTATCTAGGCTTGTGACTGAAAATCCAAACTTCTGTAATCCTCCAACGACAAATGGTTCTTCTTGATAGTCGGAGTAACGCTTTCTAGCTGTGATGTTGTCATGTCAAGTCTATTGTGGAACCTGGTTCCAATCATATTTCGAAGTTTCCGACATCGCTTCTCACGACTTTCAGCCAGAAGAGCTGGTAGCTAAACCATAGTAGCTCCTTTTAGGATGTTCTTGAGACATCGATATTATTCGATATTTGCCTTCATTCGCAGCTTCGCCCAGGGACTGAAATAACTTCGAGTTCTTCATAAACTGCACAATAATGCGATTAATATGATTAAATGTATTGGAATTTTTGATGAGGATGAAATAGGAGAGGGTAATATATTCCATCGCCGCTTTAAGCAGCATTCCATACTTATTCTGGGCGTTGACTGCAGCCCCATCGTAGAGATCACACAAGTAAACCAATGATCCGAATAACCACTGAAGTTCAGGCGCGCCTATAGGCGATACGTATAATCTCAACTGTTTCGAATGCCTAAGCGTATTCTTCCACAAGGAATTCAAATACCCAAGAAAATTTGTGCCTAATTCTATTAAGGGAACACCCATTCATGTACCTTAAATTATATTTGCTTTTGCGTCACCATAAAGAAATGAAACGATACTTGCTGCCTTCAATTCATCGCCCTCGTCACGTATTAAACATACAAATATGTATAAAAAACCTTACCACCGTCTCGATGCTTGCTTCTGGTGAACAATATACGGAAAGGATTAAACCTTATGGTTACAAATAAACCAAACCTTAAACTTCCCTAGTACTTCACAACTCGAATACTCGGAGGCGGTTCCTTCCCCAAGAGTACCAAATTATAGGGATAAATCGTTGGAGGGAAAGGTTTCGGAACGAATTACCTAGAGGGAGGTTTTGCAAGAGACAGAAGTTCTCCCGTAGTTTAGTTGAGCGAACATAAAGAGGTGGCAAGAACGATGGTTCAGAATCTTACAACTTCGTATAAAAGAAACAAGTTCTATCACGTACTGTACTCTCTGTGGCCAGCAAAAAAGAAACTTCACTTGGACCTTATTTTGATTCTCAACTTGCGAAATATTTTGGAATGGACTTAAAATGGTCTCCAAACTTGCATAATCTCTCCAAGAAGAAGCTGTTTAGTCAGCTTATATAGACTGTTAAGTTAACCACAAAGTCTTAAATCTATGTGCGGTGCTGATTCCCATAAAAAGATACCCAATGAAACTGAATGGACGGCAATGACTAGTAAAAGATATTTAGTCAAGGTAAATATCTAAGTGTACCCATGCTCGCCAACCATCGCCCAGGGGTGGAATATATGTGGTCATTATTCCAATTTTCCACAGTCACTCTTGAAAATCACCCTGAACCTTGGCGTGTACTGACCAGCGTATCATAAAATAAACACTCGAACCATAATCTTGCCACACTCACTGATTAAATAATTATATCTCAAATGCAGTACTTTAAAATCTCTCGCAAATTCAGATACTGTGCTGTACTTACGGCTGGTCTTCTATCATTATATCATTTCGAGTGGGTACTGTTTTAGTGCTCATCAGTTTCCCTAGAGTGAAAAATGGACACACTTCATTCTAGCAGCAGGTACAGGGTTGTGTCGAAATGAATATTCCGTCCATGTTTGCGCAAAAAAAGAAGGCAACATCGTGGAGAGCATATTATGAATATTGAGCTTTGAAGTGCCATTTCAGTTCTGATTATCTACGGTTTTAATATATGAAATATGTTATTAGTGATATCACAGTCATAAACGTACAATTCAACTGTTACGTAGCCTCTGCAAGCATTTGACGCGTTTGATTTTTTTTCGCAGTAACTTCGTGATCAGAAAAAGATAAGGCTTGAAGATCTCAGATGTATCTGAACCTTAGATTTCTACTGGATCATTTAAAAGAACATATCTGTTTAGCTAGCTTACATGTGGTTTCCGCCAGCGTATCTGTTAAAGTAGAAAACCGACCGGGTTACGACCCTGTCTTGATTTCCCAAGTTTAAGTCAACTTCGAGTGGCAGAGTTGGTGTAATAAGATGCAATACAAATAGATGATAGGCTGTAGTTTGCCGAAGGATAAGGACTTGTTGTTAGTGTAATTTTCACATTTTTCCCTTTTTCTGACAGCTGACAACTCGCGAAAAAGCTCACAGTTATTATTGCACTTTACCGTTCAACCTAGAGCTTGACCTTTATTTTTATGCGCTGTGCAGTGCTGGAATCTTGAGCTGATCTACTTTAGATCAGCTCAAGCAAGGTTATGGTTAGACACTCACCGTGGTCTACATTTCTTCTGGAAACTTCCTTTGATCAACAGAAACCATTAGTCCGACTCGCCTTGAAGTTTATATAAGCCCCGATCTCTCTTCATCTTCTACCTGGGTAAAGTTCCTCATCACCCTTCTCCCTCTCATCTCTCCTTCTCGGTCCTTCACCTTTTCTACCCTTCTCTCTCTCTCTGCTGCTTCTCCTCTCTCTTCCTCACTCCTGCCTGGCTATCTCACTCCCTCTCTCTCGTTCTGTCCATCAGATTATGTGCCCAGGCCGCGAGCGCTGCACACCGACTTATTTTTTTCGCACTCCCTGTTTCATACGAACCACCTCGAGACTACCCTACACTCCGTGTACTGAGAAAAAAATCACACAAGCTTCAAAACAAAGCATATAAGGTTTGATCTGAACTTCTTTGTCGTCTCTGTACTATCTACTGACCTTTTGTCTTGTGGTCTTTCTAGCACCTGTCGTCTCTGCCTTACCTACCTTGGTCGGTTTGCGGCCCGTCGTCGTTCTTCATCCATCACACACAGAACAAAGTCCATTTTGCGACCCGAATACTCGTCGATGCTTGGCTCGTCTCTGTGTCACATACCTTGGTTTGTCTCCCTGCCCGTGTCTATTTTCAACAGTAAGTCCAAATATCCTTAAAACATCTCGCTTCCTTATATTTTTCACGCTTCTTCCCCAGCCTTCGCCTAACCTTGCAACGTTCTGCTTCCAGTGGTCATCTTCCGCTCGGTCTTCCTTCGAGGAATCAAGATATCTCCAGACGACCCTGTCGTCCGCCTTATGAATTTCACTGTCGATGGAGACCCTATTGAAGCTCCGCCTCGATCCGAGAAACCGCAGCTTCGCCCGAAGTGCCGTTTTATCGACGACTCCACTATTGAGTCTGACATTGAAGGCAGTGATATAACTTCCTCTGCAACCATTTTGTATGTCGTTTCACTCCCTTCTCACTCCTTAAAGAAGACCATATCTCCCAAGAAGGAGAAGAAGGATTTTGCTCAACACATCTTGGCATTAGGTACAAAGAAAGGCCCAAAATCGGGAAGAGCTCCAATAATCCAGTCAAGCTCCGCTCAACGCCTCTATCTCCGTCTCTGCAAGCCGTGTGTCGAAACCAAATGTAGAAAGAAACCAGTTACAAACAAAGCTGCTTCAGTTCAAGTTATTAAGTTGATCTCTCCTACTCCAGAAGCTTCGACACCTCCAGCTCCTGCTCCAGTCACTCTCACCCAGTACCTTTTATCGCCTGCAGTGCCGCCTCTTTCTGTTGACGCTCCAGCGCTAAGAATCCCGACTTACGCTTACTGTTGAACCTCTCTCTCCGGGTCCTCTACTTTCGTCCACTGTATCTTCTCCTCTACCTCCTGTGGCACCTGCAATACCTTCTGTTTCGGAACCCAAGTCTTCCGTCTTCACCTGTGATCTCCTTCAGCTCAAAGTATCAGGTCCGAAGTAACGTGCTCAGCACAGAGGTGGTAGGAATTGTCGCAACAGATCTGAGCAGAAGTCTGGTATTAGTCGTTGTGGTCACTGTAATATCGTCTTCCAAACTAGATACGACCGCAACAAATAAATTGACCACAAGCAAAAAATTTAAATTTTGATTCAGTTGGTTCATTATACTGACCATGGACTCCTTTGCCGGACCTCGTATTGATAATCTCGAGAAGCTCCATGATAATAGCTTTCACAGTTGTAAAGCTCGAATTACACTCATCCTGTCTCTCAGGGAGGTTGATTACCATCTTACACTTGATCCAGAAGGAAGCATCTTCGTCAGCTCACTCTACATGGCAAAAGGCAGCTGCCCAGTTAATAGCCATCATTGGACTCACAATTTCAGATGCTCACTTGAGCAGGTTCAACATGCAGCCACGGCTCAGAAAATGTGGAAACTTATTTTTGATATTTTCGAAAAGCATACTCTGCTAAAAAAGCTCGCCGCAAGACTTCGCCTCTATACCACACAGATGCACCTAAAAGAGAAAGTTCTACTATTTGCTGCCTGTATCCGCCAACTTTCGGCAACTGTAAAATCCATGTCTGTGTATTTTGCGGACAAAGAATTAGCCATGTCCTTCCTCAATGGCTTGCTCGATCGCTTTGAATCCTCATATCAGCCCTTGATGGTGCCAATATTGAATATAGCAAGCTTTAATTCGAATTTGCACAGAGAAGATGTCTCAAAGAAGAGCAACGCCATGATCAGCGAGATCAGGACGCTCTCAAAGTCGCTGCGACAGCTGCCATCCTGAGAACCCAGTCTTTCAAGCCTCCAACAGGAACTTCCGCAGAAATTTGCATACACTGCGGCAGACATAGGGATAGCAACCGATGCTACAAGAAGTTCCCTCATCTCGCTCCAAAATGTTATCAAGCTAGAGATCATCTTGATAAGGATAGAGGAAATGGAGGGAGGTACCTCAATTCACGGCGTTTGCTGAAACTACAGATCACCCAGATGTCGTTTGTTTCTTTGCGTGGACTTCCCCTGCACAACAAGTAGCGCTTAAATCTACCGGAGGTCCTCCTGTCTCATCTATGCAGTAGATTATCACCTCAAAATGTACCTTGCATGTCAGGTAAGACCGCTCAGCTTTTAGAAGTTATCACTGTCTCGCATCACCTTCAATCTCGATATTGGAGCAGATTCTACGGCTATGATTATTGGCTCCGGTGACGTTGCTCTCAAGTTACGGTGGAAGGGATAAACTCTCAATGGTGTAAAGAAAAACGTTTTACACGTTCCAGACCTTCGCTACCAACTGTTCTCAGTATATTTCATGGAAAAGCTTGGAATTTAGATGCGCTTCAATAGCAATACAGTCAGCATTGTTCGTTATTCGGACTCTACTCTTGTGGCGAAGGGTACGCTCACTAATGGCCTACATTTGTGGATGTCAATCCTGCACTAGAGCCACCGACGGGATCTCAAATTCCTTGATGTTCGCATTTCAATATGGCATCAGATATTGGCGCACGTACATGCTCCTGGAATTAAATCAATGATCAGAAGCGGTGTCGTGAATGGCGTAAAATTTCACAAGGAAACTAGGAAGATGATTTTTGCATCGGCTTCACACTTGGTAAATCCCACCGTGCCCCAATCCCGAATAAAAGACAAAGCGGTTCGGGAAAACCTCTAGAGCTGGGTCATTTTGATGTCTTGGGACTGGTTGAAACTCCTTCTCTTGGAGGGGCTAGGTATTTTGTATCATTCATCGACGACTACTCAAATGGACGGTTGTGTATTCTATGAGCCACAAGTCAAAGGAATAGGTTGCTTTGAAAAGTACAAAGCCTTTGCAGAGAAGCACTCTAGCCATTCTCTGAAATACCTCCAAGTCCATGAGTTTCCTGAAATGAAACCTCTATTGGATGAAGATAAGCTTCTCATTAATGCTTTACGGTCCGAAAATAGCCAGATGATACCTCTACCGAGCTCAAGAACTTCATTAAAGAGAACTCCATACAAGATAAGCTCACCCTGGTCACAACCCCCAACGAAGAGGGACTGCAGAACGGATTAATCGACCCTTTTCAATCTAGTCAGTTCCATTTTACATCATAAGGTTTTTCCAAAGCATTTCTGGGCTGAAGCGCTATCGACAGTTGTATATGTCCTGAATCGCGTTATTTCAATCTCTTTGCCAGAGAGCGTCACTCCTTGCCATCACGGAACAGCATTGCTCCTGACATATCTCAAATGCGGGTATTTGGTGCGCAGTGCTGGTACGTCGTGCCAAAGAACTAACTCAAAAAGTTGGATCCCATATCTCGTGGAGCCCTAATGATGCGGTACTCCTCTCAGAGCAAGGATATAAGCTGTGGGATATTGGTTCAGACAGAACGAAAATATCCAGAGTTGTAATTTCAACGAAATCACAATTTGTGCACAGCGTCAAGTCACAGGTGACCTACTCAATGTAGATCACGGTCAAACAAAGTTCCTCCAGCGAAGATAAATCTCCTTCTGAAGAGGTTTTAGAAGTTCAGAGTTTCGCTGATGAAGAAGGGATCCTGAAGAGGTCACTGCCGGTGGAGAAGATCCACTCTTTTCTGAAAAAGCACATTCAATCGCTCATCGTCGTTCCTCTAGGGTCTCAAAGAAACTCACCCGCTAGTTTCCTTCTAGCTCTTCCTCAAATGTGTCACTTGTCGCCGAAACTGCACTACTCTCAACAGGTGTTCCCGCTACATACGAAGAGGCTACTTCTGCCGAGAACATTGATTTTTGGATACCAGGGATCAAAAAAGAAGAGTAATGTATCCGTGAGAATAAAACCTTTGATCTCGCTCCAAGGAAACCAGTAATGCACGTGATTCCATGTCGCTACGTTTTTCGTATTAAATACGACGTCGGTCCTAAGGTTCGTATCGTCGCTAAGGATTCAGACATGTTACTGGATTAGAGTGCAGAGGCATGTACGCTCCTGTCGTAATCTATTTCTGTTGTACGAATGTTCGTTTGCTTGATAAATCTGTCAGATCTGGAATGCGATCAGATGGCCGCAGTTACCGCTTTTCTGAACGGTGACTTGGAAGAAGAAATATTCTTGGAGTCTCTAGCTGGTTCCGAGATTCAAACAAGCACAACGTCTTCTGTGGACTTCTAAAGTACTTGTATGGATTAAAGCAGGCTCCTCGCCAATGGTATCCAAAATAGATGCATTTCTGACTTTTCAACTCAACTTTGTTAGTAACCCGCATGGGCCATGTCTCTTTGTCTTTCTAAAGGAGACTATGTTCCGCATGGTAACAATATATGTTGATGATCTCCTCATTTCAGGCGGCAGTCGACGTATGCTCAACAGTATCAAGGCAAGACTGAAGAAGAGGTTTAATATGAAAAACTTGGGTCCTATACAGGAATTTTTTGGTCAAGTACAGCGAAATTGCTCTACGAGAACACTGCATCTTTCGCAATTGATATACAAATACATGATCTCGGAAAGGTTCCAAATGGAGGACTCAAACCCGTCGATACTCCAAAGGTCCAAAGCAATTCAAACAAGGACGGAACTAATGATCAAGAACTTTCTTCATCAGTACCATACCGCTCTGCAATATGCCGTCTCATGTACTTGATGATCTGCACTCGTCGAGACATTAGATTCTCTGTAGGCGAGCTGTCGCAGTTCTGCGATAAGCCGATGTTCAATCACTGGAAGGCTGTCAAACGTGTGTGTGTCTACTTAAACGGATTCAAAACTCTTGGGATTCGTTTTGGTCCGTCTTCATCGCACGCCATCACTGGATTCCGTGACTCTAACTGGGCAGGCTGCCACTCTACACGCAAGTCTACCGAAAGTTTCGTGTTCATGATGTCTGGTGGACCTATCTTATGTCGCTCCAAGAAGCAAGGATGTGTCGCCCTGTCTTCATGCGAAGCAGAGTACACACCTCTGTGCACTTCCTCTAAGGAGTCTATTTGCTTGTCAAAGCTTCTCTGTAGTTTGATGAATGAGAAATGCTCTATTCTCATTAGGATATCAGTTGACAACTCAGGCGCAATTGCTTCTCCCAGAACGAATCAATCAATGAACGGACAAGCACATTGATATTCGGTATCACTTCGTTCGTGAATCTGTATCGTCCAAAATGATCTTTGTTACTCACTGTCGAGCCGAAGACACAAAGACCAATTCTCTGACCTTCTTACGAAACCTTTGCTGCGAGTCAAGTCTGTGAAGTTTCGAAGTGAGTTGGGCATTTTTCGTCGTGGGATTTCAAGTTATTAGTTTATTGTTTCCAGATCGAGAGGGCCCTGCAGAAGTCAGTTCTGCTTTGAGGGGGCTTGTTAGTGTAATTTCAATTTTTTTCCTTTTTCTGACAGCTGACAGCTCGCGAAAAGGCTCACAGTTATTACTGCACTTTACCATTCAACCTAGGGCTTGACCTTTATTTTTATGTGCTGTGCAGTGCTGGAAGCTTGAGCTGATCTACTTTAGATCAGCTCAAGCAAGGTTAGGTTTAGACACTCACCGTCGCTACATTTCTTCTGGAAACTTCCTTCGATCAACAGCAAGCATTAGTCGACTCGCCTTGAAGTTTATGTAAGCCCAGATCTCTCTTCATCTTCTACCTGAGTAAAGGTCCTCATCACCTTCTCCTCTCTCATCTCTTCTTCTCGGTCCCTCACCCTTTCCACCTTTCTCTCTCTCTCCTGCTCTCCCGCTCTTTCCTTCACTCCTGCCTGTCTTTCTCCTTCCCTCTCTCTCAATCTGTCCATCACTTGCTAGGGCGGCTTTGTAAGTCTTATGTGGTGCTTTCTAACCAGCTGAACAGAAAAGTCTGAGTATAATATTGCGCAAACAGAAAACCTACGGAACAAAATAGCAACGAGTCCGAGTTTGCGCAATTAAAAATAACCCTTACATATTCCAAGCGATTGGAAAAGATCAGAAATTGAAACAGCACTATATACGTTGATAGGTAAACTAATATGAAGACGCAATTGCCAAGGAGGGAGAAATTGTGAACGATTACACCAAAAAGATCACGTTTTACTCGTGAGTGATTTTTGAACCCTCTAAATTCCCTAATCTTTTTCAAAATATATAACGAGAATGAGCCCCTCCAGCCTTACCACGACACAATAGCAAAACTACAGTACTTACACAAACGCGGGTTACCTTCTTCGCCGTATCTTGCGTTTCGATCATGTCTTTCAGAAATTGCAGGCGTTTAAGAACTCCCCTTCTGAGGCAACGAGAAACTCAAACTTAGAGGAAAATGGTTGCACGCTCAAACAACCAGAACACAAGCACAGCACAAGACAAGACACACGCGCACAGCACTCAAAACCAAAAGACCGACAAAACATGCGAAACATGAGAAAAACAGAAAAAAACAGAACAAGCAGAGCAAGCTGAACAAAAAGAACATGTAGAACGAGCAGAACGGGCAGAATGGCGAAAATATGCAAGCGGGAGAAGCTGAAACGGAGTCAGTAAACAGTTGCCAGCATATCGCATCGTCGGCCGTCCCATCGCGGGACATCGCAAACTCGCAGTACAGGCAAAACAGATACGAATTAACATGAAATGGTTAGTAAATCATTGTAGCGCGGTACGAATCACCTCAAGTACTTGGGAAAGAACCGAAAAGAAGCGAAATGATCCCCCTTCGCAATTCTATTTTATCCTGCAGTGCCGCCGGAAATATTCTCGCGGATATCGGAAGAGCACACGGGATCTCGCGAGGCAGCAAACGGTGTCGGTTCTCCTCATCGAATGATACTTCTCTCCCGGAGTGTTTCCAATGAGCACTGCCCACGGTAACCGTTTTGCGACCATACACCTCCTTGTCTTGTAACCGCACCTGAGAACACCTTCCAGAATCGTAGTGTCTCATCAACAGCCCTGCGAATACTGTCTGCCCATCCAGGCTGAGGGTCATGTGAAGTATTCTTGAGGTATGCCCTTTGAGCTCCGCCATCCTAGTCATTGACGGTATTTCCATAGCGTTAGTTGATTCTTCGAGTAGCCGTGGCCTATCACTAGCTCTTTATCATGTGGCGAGTGATATAATGAAAATTCTAGATATTATCTGGCATGCTGCTGTGGCTGTGCTTTCACTGTACTTACAATTTTATTTTCAATTATTTTTAGAGGGATGCTTTGCATCGTACTGTGGCAGTGCAGATATGGCACATGGGTACTGTATAGGTGCTACAAATCGTGAGGGTTGAAAATCTATATAAGGGGCCTTTTGCATGAAATAGTAGGAGTACTTATGAGCCAGCATACCTGGGCGGGGCGCTCAACAAATTAAGTTGCACAAAAAGCATAAAGCAAGTTGAAAGACAACTTCAAGCCCAGTCCCAAACAGTTAGGAAGTTGAGAGTCAACTTCAGACCCAAGAAGCATTTGTTTTACGCTAGTCACTGAGCATAAGTGGTAGAACCTGCCCCTTCAATACTTGCTTGTAGACCTTTCAACTGGCATCCCTTTTTACTCCTTTTTGTTCGTTCAACTATACCACTGTAGCACTTTTGTCGCTTGCAACATTTCCTTCTTGGGGTAATTGGTCCTGAGGATCTCTTCTCCGCCGATTTATCCCTACCCTTTGGTATTCTTGTGGAGGGGGTTGCACCCGACGTAATAGAGTTGTGAAGTATTAGGTCCGCGTTCAGTTTGAATTTTTTGCAGCAATGGATCATAATGCTGCTCGTGTATCGATCGCAGGGAGCAAGAATGAAGACGTTGAAGAGTTTCTTTACACAAATATTTATGTTTTAATGAGAGACAAGAGCGATGAAGAGAAGGGCGCAAGTATCTTCGCCTATCTTTCAGGTGACGCAAAAGGCAAATACAAAGCTGAATTTATTGACGGGTGGTCCCTTAATGGGAGTGGGCACGACTTCAATGAGGTATTTGAGTGGCTTGTGAGAGAATATGTAAAGGAGATCGAACCTGGTGAGATGATCCGCACCGCCATAGAAGCTCGGCTTAACTTCGGTGATTTGTTAAGCTCGTTGGTTTATTTATGTGATCTCTACGAAAAGGCTGGGTTCATTGCCCAAGCCAGGTACGCCCAAGCCAGGTACAGAATGCTGCGCAGGCGGCAATGAAAAGAAAAGCGTCTCTCTGATTTCCTCTTCATCAAGGGCCCTCACACTTTTAATGACTTTAAGCGTACCATAGTCGAGTTTGTCAAAAATTCGGAGACATTTCAATTTCTGAGTAATATACAAAAGGACACCGTACATCAATGTTCTCCATTCATCCTGAACAAACTCTCAAAGGCCAGCTACCAGTGGCAGCGGCATTGGAATCTACCAGGAGCGATGTTCAAAACTTGGAAGAACGGCTGGAAACTCGGTTCGACAATCGACTTGACATGATAAATTCGCGGTTTGAGAGTCTTACTCTTACCATTAAGAAGAATCAGTCTGGGATACCGAAGGCAGTAGAAGTCTGCTCTACTGTCACAAGCCTGGACACTTTGCAAATAGGAGTCCCGAGAGTCCACACAGAAATACTCGTTGTGGAAATTGCGGCCGTTACGGGCACCATGAGAGCAAACTGCTGGTCTAAAAATACCAGACTTGCAACTTTATCAAAACGCGCAAAGCGAATCAGGGCCAGAGAAGAACATTTTACAAAACAGAAATGATAAGAAGTTGAACGATGCTGGTGACATATCTATCGCTGACGACAGCAGTCAAGTCGACGTGACCAAAAGGGATGCAGAAGGGAAAAATTTTACCGAAAAACCGAGGTTAGATTATGAAATGCTTGAACATATTCAAGCACCTGTACCTTCTACGGGCAAAGAGACCTGCTCAAGTTGTTCCAGGAGTGGGATCACTCCAGCCAAAAAAAAATGAAAAAAAAAGAAAATCAGGAGTATCCAAAGGATGTATTAGGGTATGTGAAGAAGTACAATTTGGTGGCCGAGCTCGCATCGGATCCAACTAGAATAACGTTTGGCCATCTTTTGAGTGGAGACGCGGAGGATACAAGGAAAGAACACAAGAAATTCTAAGGTCTAATAATTCGCTTAGGGTAAGAAATTGTTTCTTCACTCGGCATCAACAGCATCAAGACGTCTCAAGCTAGTACCTGTCAAAGTATTGAGAATGAAAACATAAGCTCTTTTCGATTCGGACATTGTTCCAAATCTCATTTCAGAAACTTTGGTGAGAGATCTTGGTGTCGAGATAACTCCAACCACAACGAAGGATAACTGTTCCGGATGGAACTGTATCAAAATGCACGGGCACTGTTGACAAAGTTTACGTGTTCTTTGGGGACTCGAAGATTGATGTCGATTTCCTTGTCATGCTGAGCTACCTTTTGATGCAATTATTGGTTGTCCGAGCATGAAAAAACTGGGGAAATGCATTGAATTGTGCAACGAAAGTGTTTCAGTTCAAATTGACGGCAGAATCGTGAAGATGACCTTGGACTTCGACAATAGCATCCATCCGGAAGAGTTAAGAGAAACGGACAGTGAGGATTTAACCTCTAGCTATGACAGAGAAGAATCCGAACCAAGTAACGGTTTCGAAAATAGAAAAATTGTGCTCGAGGTAAAATAAATCTGGCATTGGGTGATTATGATTCTGGGCTTGAAAACAGACGGCGACTGGAATTCTAGAGCAAATTTGGGCCCTGAATGTGTTTTTTTTTGAGTTTTCATCGCCATCCGGGCCAAAGTTTCTATTCGAACAGGGAGAAAAATGATGACAAACAGGAGGAGCGAAAAGTCAAGAAAGTCAAGAAAAAATGCAGAACCTCCCCACTTTCTGCGTCAAGAAAATATCCGACATATTGACATCCCGAGGTGATTGCTTGGAGCATTTTCGATTTAAGACAAGCGAGTGTACCAGTCACTCATTCCTTCGAACTCACCGATTTTCAGCCAATTTATCATAGACCTAGACGTCAACCACCGAAATACGAACAGGTTATTTCTGAAAATATTACGGATATACTCTCGAATGGCATTATTCGACAAACCTCGTCGCCATGGTCATGTACTATTGTGGTCGCCCCCAAAAAGGATGAAAACCTTCGTTTTTGCGTCGATTACCGTCAATTTAATCGAAAAATGATACCAGATAGATTTCCGATTCCAGATATGGAAGAAATTCTCGAAGACTTAAACGATGGGACATTTTTTCACATCAATTGACTTATATTCGGGGTATTGGCAAATTCCTCTAAATTAGAGCTGCAAGGATAAAACAACGATTACCAGCAAGATTGGTACATTCAGATTCGAAGTGATGCTATTCGGCCTCATGAATGCACCAGCTACCTTCCAGAGAATGATGAATGAAGTTTTGGATGGAGATTCATTCGCGAAGGTATATAATAATGACGTTGTGATATTTTCAAGGACCTTGGGTTAACACATATCTGCTATTAAGGCAGTAGTTGATAGGATATCGGCATAATGCCTAAAATTTAAGTTGAGCAAATGCTTCTTCCGGCAAAAATCGATCCAGCTCCTCGGTCATATCATCGATCAAGAGGCGATTAAGGTTGATCCAGAAAAAATGAGAAAATCAAGGTGCACCAAGTCCAGCTTGAAAGACGGAGAATCAAAGTTTTCTCAGTCTGGCCTCATATTATCAAATATTTCCCATAACAGCAGAACTATTACATGCGAGTACTGCGAAGAACGGGAAGTGTTTGTGGAGCGAGTAAATGAAAGCTGCATTCGAGAAACTTAAAGATAGGCTATGCGTCCCTCCAGTGCTCATATATCCGGATTTTAAGAAGCCATTTATTGGGGAAACAGATACCTCAGAACAGTCTCTGGGTGCATTTTTGTCTCAAAAAGATGAAAAGGGATGGCTTCATCCTGTTCAATTCGCAAGTAGCACCCTGACTGACGCAGAAAAAATATATTCAGTCTACGAGAAGGAAGCACTAGCTGACGTCTTTCGCGTTGAAGAATTTTCGGGTCTATCTTTTATCACTTGAAAAATTTATTCTAGTAACTGATCACCAGGCACTTAAGACAGCATCCCAAAAGAAAGATGTGCATCACCGCCTGGCTCGTAAGCTCGACATTGTTGCTTATTTCGGTTTGACATTATGTATAGACCTGGACGCAATAATCAGCCTGCAGATTACCTATCACGATTAAGGGATCCAATGAATACAAATGAAATAACTTCCGAGAACATCGTCGGAGTTACCGAGGTGCAAAAGCCGAACGGGAATGAGTTACGAAGCTAATCTTCATGAACTAATGAAATTCCTCGATGGACTAGAAATGAGAAAAGTTGATTTTGAGCACAGAAATAGGTATGCAGAAACCAGAAGGCATTTTCATTGTGAAATGGGAAACTCTTCTGACATACCAAAACCGGTCCTCGACTAGTAGCCCCGTTGAAAGAAAGAATGAGAATCTTAAGGACTTTTCACGATGAAATAGGACATTGGAATATCGAAACAACTAGGCAATTTATTACAGAAAGATTTTGGTGGCCAATATCCATAAGGACGTCTACAATTTCGTGAAAATGTGTGACAATTTTCAAACTTTCACTCCGATCCAAAAGTAAGACTACTCTCAGCTTCCCAGTTTCTGTTCTTTTTGAAACCTTCTCAATCGACTTTGCCGGCCCCTTCAAGGGAACATCCTCCAGGAACAAATATATCCTCATAGGGGTGGAACACCTTTCAGGCTGGCCACTAGCAGTCGCAGTTGAGGAGGCCAACGCAGAGGTGGTTCTAAAATTTGTCGAACAAGAAATAATAGAACCTTTTGGTCTTCCGAAAAGGATCATCTCCGATAACGCGCTTTGTTTCACAGCAACTTCACTTCTTCGCTTCTTGGGAGACAGAGGGATTCAATTGAAAACAGTTCTCGCTTACGCCCCTATGTCAAACGGAAAGGCGGAAAGTATGGTCGGAACCATGAAACAAGCAATATCGAAAACTGTATATAAGAATGAAATCGAATGGGAAAAAGATTTACCAAAGGTGTTATACAGTTATCGCCGAATGAGAGGAGTAAGTGGCGCTTACCCGTTTGAGCTGTTGTACGGAAGATCACCCAGAATGCAAAGAGAGACTTAGTAACAATAATATCGATGGGGGAGAGTAGAGAAGTAGAACTAAGGCGGCAGAAGGTTGGAGATCGCGCCGCACGTTAACACACACAAGAAGCGATGGTTCAAACAATAGAGTCCAAACATTTTCAATAGGCTCCAGAGTACTTGCTATACATGGAAAAGCCATGAAACAGGCTGTGAAGTGGCCAGCCTTCCAAACGAAGTACTCGAACCCTTGCATTGTCACGGAGGCAGGACACCCTCATTAGAAGCCTACTGACAGCTTGGGAAAAAGGTCAAGAAGAGCTATCCACGCACGTCGCCTTGTGCCGTACCACGAGAAACCAGTATACCTCTGTATGATTGGAAACTACGGTTCACCAAGAAACGTACTGGTTTACAATTATATGATGCTTAATCAGTGGGAAACGAGCCTGGGAATGGATCAGCGCAATGACAAGAGAAGCTGAAGAGACGCACGTGATCCTCCATTTTTTTTATCAATATGGCGCTCTGTTTTAGAGCTCCCAATGGTGCCTTTCTCGCAGAACAAGGCTACAATTTGTTATTACGGGTCTTTTTTTCGTTTTAAAATGTGCGGTTCATCGACGCTCTTCCAGAGTTCATGGAAATTATATACCAACAACGAAGTAAGGCGGTATGAGTTGGTCTCTCTCTCCAACTTTTCGCAGTTATATCTAAAGGTTGTGAGGTTGTGAAAGGTAGCCACTTGTTCCTTAGAAGCCTTTAAGAAGTGAACTTCGCAAATTTCAATTTGGTACCGGACATGGAGTACCGTTTGGTGCCTTACCCGTTGTGGTAACCTTACGTACCCCTGCGGGGATCGGAAATGCGGGAGATGGGGAAGACCCACCTGAAGAAGTGATGATGACCCGAGCGGGTCCTTCTGAGGCACACAAAACACAATGAAGAGGTTCAGGACGCCCACGGAGAGGACCTTCTGCGGGATCTAGTACAACGAGAAATGGTAGTGAGCCTCCATCAAGAAAACCTACCGCATCGCCTTCTATGCCTCTTCTTCATAATCATTCACAGATTGTAGTAGGTAGGAGGAGATTTTATTTCTGTCTACGCAATATATCAGAGGACGGACACGATACGCAAGTCATTGCCTATTTTATGATAAGCATTTGTTTGTGTTTTCGTACGTTACATGGACCAAATTTATCATACGATGATGCGTTCTTGTTAATGCATGTGTTCTTTTCGTATAGGCATTAATTCCTTCCGCAACTTCCGGACGAGTTTGCATACCACATATATTTTTTCCCTACCGGAACATTCGAAAGGTTTTACCGAAGAAGAAGGTATTCAGCTCCATCTTGATGTGATCAGATCTATATACGAAGACATTATACGAAGTGAGGTACCAGCAACACGTACTTAGTTCCTGGAGCACCACATCGGAAATCAATTACTCCCTTATCCATACGAGAGGCCTTATATCATACCAATAGGACATCGAACGATAAAAGGAACTGCAGTAGAGAAATGACGAGTCGGGACGTTCGTCTTGAGCAACTTGGCGTGCTATAATGAAATTTTAGATATTTTCTGGCATGCTGCGCAGGCTGAGCTGGCATGCTGCGCTGGCTGTGCCGTCACTGTACTTACAATTTTATTTTCAATTATTTTTAGAGGGATGCTTTGCATCGTACTGTGGCGGTGCAGATATGGCACATGGGTACTGTATAGGTGCTACAAATCGTGAGGGTTGAAAACTCTATATAAGGGCCTTTTGCATGAAATAGTAGGAGTACTTATGAGCCAGCATACCTGGGCGGGGCGCTCAACAAATTAAGTTGCACAAAAAGCATAAAGCAAGTTGAAAGACAACTTCAAGCCCAGTCCCAAATAGTTAGGAAGTTGAGAGTCAACTTCAGACCCAAGAAGCATTTGTTTTACGCTAGTCACTGAGCATAAGTGGTAGAACCTGCCCCTTCAATACTTGCTTGTAGACCTTTCAACTGGCATCCCTTTTTACTCCTTTTTGTTCGTTCAACTATACCACTGTAGCACTTTTGTCGCTTGCAACATTTCCTTCTTGGGTAATTGGTTCTGGGGATCTCTTCCCCCCTCGATTTATCCCTATCAGCGACACAAGACGGCGCACACCTGAGACTCAGTATCCACAGTACTCAAACAGGTCCCGCTGATAGTGTTCCAGAACTTCAGCCGCCTGTTCGCGGTTCCACCACTCGTAGTCAGCAGATTGTCTTGCCAGGGGCACCACGCCAATGCTTTAACAGCGGCCGAGTGATGATCAAAACGATGCGTGGGTGTCCACCCCGGGCCTGTGTTTTGGTTCTCCCAGACGCATACCAAATCGTCATTGCCTCCTGATGCCAACTGTCTGCCATTCGGGCTCCACTTCAAGCCACATACTTCCTGCTCGTGGCCGGCCAGTGTCGCGACGTGATGCTGACGTGCGCGGACATCATGGTTGTGGATGCTTGCATCCCGGGAACCCGAACTGAGCAGGTGTCCATTCCAGGCCAGCGACCCGACACGTCCCGAATGGGAGCGCATGCGCCGTAGACACGTGACTTCCGAACGTCTCAGATCTGGACCTCACTTCTATTTGTACCGACTGCAATATAATCACTATCAGGCATCCAGGACACTGATGTGATGCAGTCTCCGTAGTCTGAGGTCTCACAGAGATGGTTTATGGTCCTAGTGTCAGCATTCCACAAGTAGACACTTCCAGCGAGGGCCACATATAGCATATTGTTGCAACCCCAGTCCAGGAGATTGAGGTAGAAATCCTCTATGAGAGCCGGGGCGTCGAGGATCTTCTCTGCTTGCTGCGGGATGCAACGGGACCTGCCACGACGTATCGCGCGACGACAGAAGTTCTGATCATAAAGTACCCGGTTTGGATTGAGGTACCTGATAGGGGTAAATCGGCGGGGGAAGAGATCCTCAGAACCAATTACCCTGAGAAGGAGGTGTTGCGAGCGACAAAAGTGCTACCGTGGTATTGTTGAACGAACAAAAGGGAGTGTATATAGAAGAGAGTTGAGAAAGCTACAAGCAAGTATAAAAGGGACAGGGTCTACACCGATGCACTGCGACTAGCGTAAGAAAAGTTTTCTTGGGTCTGAAGTTGACTCTCAACTTCCTAACTATTTGGGACTGGGCTTGAAGTTGTCTGCCAACTTGCTTTATGCTTTGTGTTTGACTTAACTTGTTGAGCGCCCCCTCGGGTATGCTGGCTCCCAAGTAGTCCTACCATTTCATGCAAACAGCCCCTTATATAGAGTTTTCAACCCTCACTATCTGTAGCATCTATACAGTACCTAAGTGCCAAATCTGCACCGCCACAGTACAGTCCAAAGCATCCCTCTAAAAATAATTAAAAATATAATTGTAAGTACAGTGACAGCTCAGCCAGCGCAGCATGCCAACTCAGCCAGCGCAGCCAACTCAGCCAGCGCAGCATGCCAAGGAATATCTACAATTTTCATCATATCAGTACCCTTCCCTCGTTCAGCGGACTTCTCGCGAAAGGCGAGAATTTTTTTGTCGATGGCCTTGACATTACAGGAACTGTCACTTGCATCAATTGCTGACATCGAGGTACCTAAAAGGCAGAGGCGAGACACGAGCCGTAAATGCGGGACACTTTCGAACGGGTAGAGTCTTCGTTGGAGCCATTCTCCCTTCCAGAACCATGGGTAAGGACATGACGGCCGAGATCCATGTCCATCACAGAGCGGAGAGGTATGAAGCGGTCGCCGTACTGGGCCTTTCAGCATTTACAGTTCAGCGTTTTCTGTGAGTGTCTTGCGGCGAGTCGGGATGTGGCGGAATACATGTGGCTATATGAGTGGTTTGTGTCGGGTGCTTTGTGTTTCCGAGAAGGCGTGGGGACGTTGGAAAGGGAGGCAAGAGAGAAGTCAGAGTCTTGCGAGCGTCTGTCTGTGACAGGCGTATTGGATGTTGCTTTGATTCTGCGCAGGTATAAGAGGGAGGAGATTTGCGAAGCAAGAAGCGAGGAGAAGGGCAGCAAAAGAGAAGCAGAGAACAAAGAGTTGTAGGAAGCAGTGAGAAGAAATCAAGAAATTGAGAGGAGAGAGTAGGTGGGATGAAGGTAAAGGTGTCGGTGGCAGTGGTTGGAAAAGAACCTCGAGCGAGAAGGACGGCTGCGAAATCCTGGCAGGAGTTATGTGCGGTTGCCAATCCGGAATCTAGCGGATGGAGGAACGCAAACTCGGGACCAACCAAGGGGATTAGAACACAAAAAAGTGCGTTTTGAAAAGCTTCATGGCGAAACGGGGTTTTCAAAGTACGGTACACATCCGGTACAGTGGTGGTAAATCTGTATGTGTTGTACAATGTCGCACTCAGGCGTCCGGGGGTATTCATAAATTAACTACGGATGCGGGCGGCGTGTAGAAACCTGTCGCGCCTGCATTATTTGGAGACTAAATGCAAAACGAGTAACGAAGTCGCGGAGTTCTTGTTGAGGGAGGAACCGCGACGGGGAGCAGCGAAGGAAGCAACCAGTACGGTACAGTATTGCATCGGACCGTTTCTACATATAAGGGTACGTGAAATCTCTCAGCAACAGCTTCACGACTTAGTAATGACTGAGTTGCCAATCGAATCTGGAAATCCTCGGAAACCATGCCATTAACAGGATTTCTGTCCTGTGCAGGTTGTTCATTAAAGACATTCTCCGTCCTGTACAGTGACTTTCCCATTGCAGCGACAAAACTGTACACGATGACACCAGCTGAAGGCAGTGTCGCGATGATTTTACAGGAAATATAGTTTGTTGCCCTCTTTATATTCTAGGGTCTCACCCTCGACCAAGTACCGCAACGCTCAGTGCACCCTGTGGCACTCAGCCCGGGCGGTTCTCCTGCCAGCATGGGAGGGGCCCTGAGCCAAGCGGTCCTGCTGGTCGTACCCAGGGCCTTTCTTCTTGAGCACTTGTCTTCGTCGCCGTCGCTTTCTGTAAGTATCCCGCTTACAGCGGAAATTTTTCAAGCGATTACACCCATGGCTCGTCACGGTTGTGATTGCGGATTTTTTCTTCCCCCCTTTTGGCGGGCATCACACTACTAGCACATCGCGCAAAACGGCACTTTGCTGCTCTTCACTTGGTCTGGAAAACCATGAGATAGATCGCATATATCTTCCAAGAGTAAAACAACCAAACGCTTCCCTTGGGCATTAACGTTCTTAATGTTCCGTGTCTACGGAACCCTCACGCTCGTCACAAATATGTCGGTATACCTTTTTGAGTCGATTGTGGTTGTCTGGAAAACCATGGGATAGATCGGATATATCTTCCAAGAGTAAAACACCAAAACGTTCCCCCAAATAGGTAACGAGCAGCCCCTATCTTCTCAGGAAGCCGCCTATCACATTCAACCCCGAAGTCGCCTATGGGCAGGCGTACTCTAGGCGCGCGGGAGGGTTATTACGAGCATGGAGACGACCACCGGTTTGACTCTGCAGGGTCCAATGGAACTGAGCGCCTGTGGGTGCCGGTTAGCTGGATGGATTGGTCTGACTCTAATTCTGTGGAAGGCGACGACGTTAATAGCGACGTCGCCGACCCATTAGAGCCAGATTCTATTGAGGACGAGTATCAGTAGGTGCTGGACTTACGCGCAGGTTGTGACATGGCAAGAGAGGAACGTTTGGGTGTTTTACTCTTGGAAAATGTATCCGATCTATCCCATGGCTTTCCAGACAACCACAATCAACTCAAAAGGGTATACCGACACAGTAATGGGGAAGGAACTACGCTCCCTAATATGCTACCTTCAGGGCAGCCATCAGCAGGCCGCATTGGACATGACGGCTGCTGCAGCGTACCTTTGCATCGAAACCCCCGTTGCAAGACCGTACCTTAACATACCAATGTTATCCGGGACTACTGCCGACCTTATTTTTCAATCATTAAAACACCCAAAGTTTTCCCCTTTATATTCACTGCTGAAGTAAACACACCACTTTTTCCCCTGATAGGTAGTGGGGAACCCCGTAATCGCAACCTCCCCTCTGTCCACCGGCTTCTCTGATCCCGCATCTCCATGGGCCCTGGAAGGACGCTGGCAAACGCTCTACTCAGATACACTTGACGCCTTCGGATCCCAATTGCCATCCACCTCCTTTTCCCACCCCTCTCCCACCACCTTCTGCCGCCGCTTTATCCTGCAGGGGGCCTCACTAAGGCTGTCGCCGCCCTCTGCTCTACCACCTTACCGACACCGGCTACTCTCCATAACAAATCCTCCTTGCTTCCCTGCATCCTCTCTAAGTGTCCCGGTTACGCCAACTCCGGGCTACTGCTGCCCCCGCTTTGTCTTTATGGAGGCCGAGGTTCGCCGTCAGCTCGCCTTCCTCCCACACCACGCTTTCCGGGCGCTGACGGCTCCTCCCATCCGTCTTCAAATCCCTCTCCATATACCAGGCGGTGATACCGTAGATCGCTCCGCCCTGTTTCAGCTAATCTTTGTGAACTCTGCCGTGAACGGCCGACTCCCAACTGGGTTCCGTCATCTCTTCGCCGGGGCTACCCTACTCGGCATCTCAAAGGCCCGCGGCGGCAGTCTCCGCCCATCGCCATGGTACGTTCTCCGACGCTGCATCTGCCGCCTCGTCGTTCCGCCCTTGTCTACACAACCGACCGTCGTCTTTATTTCCTTCCTCACCAGCTCGCCGTCGGAGTCTGCTACGGAACAGAAGCCATCATTCTTGCCACACGGGTTCTCTCCACCCGCGCTGACAGCGCCAGCTTCGCTCTCCTTCAAATTGACGCGCCAAACGCGTTCAACAAATCGAGCCTGACAAAATTCTGCTCGAGACGGCCAACCATATCCCCGACCTCGCCTGGTTGTGTACTACTTCTATGGAGGCGATTCCACCTCATGTTCGGTTCACACATCCTGCACAGTCGCACAGTCGCACAGGCACCCACCAGAGGATCCGCTCGGAAGCATCCTGTTCGCCCTTCGCATCCATCCATTGGTCACCAGCTCTCATCACGCTTTCCCATCATACGCCTAAACGCTTGGTTCGCCGACGGCGGTACCGTCATCGCCCCTGTCAACCTCGCTTCTGACGTTCTCCGCTTCATTTCAGATCGCGGAAAGCCAATCGGATTCTCTATCAACATGGCGAAAACAACGCTATGGCGTCCCCGCCCGGATCCCTTCCCGCCTCCCCTCGGTGTGCCATACCCTGCACGATACTTTCCCACAATTCCGTGACAGTCATCGGATCCCCAACCGGCAACCCTCAAAGCTGGCAGCCTTTTCTTGCCTCCCGCGTGCATGCCATTTCCGAGGTTGGTCGCGCATCTCCGGATTGAATGACCCTCAACTGCGCTACCAACTACTGAAACACTGTGCCAGTTCTGCCGCCTGATCTATTTCTTCGCTGTACCACGCCGCATCTCAGTCTGTCCGGAGCCCAAACCTTTGACTCTGGATGCGAAGGGTGTTCGAAGACATACACCGTCGTCTCCCAGACAGTGCCTGTCTCACCACCCAGCTTCCACTCCGTATGGGAGGGCTCGGACTGCTCCTAACGAAACCATCGCAGAGGCATGCTACACTGGCTCTGTTCTCTCCTCCTACCCAGTTCTTCGCCTCCTCCTCGGTGATTGCTTCGACGTCTCCCCTTTGATCTCAACGTCTCTCGCCTCTATCCGGGCCAAATACAGCCTCCCCGACAGTTTCTCCCCCCCGCCATCCTTGCTGGCCTCCGCGCCTCTTCTTCTCCCGGCCTGTCTGACATCCAGACAACCGCTACTGCTGATATCACAAAAGCGCTTCGCGCCACCTTCCCTCTTCCGTCGACCTCTCCTCCTCCGAAGGCTCCCGGCTACTCCGCCGCCTAGCTTCCGCCGCTTCTTTCCACGCCTCCCGTCCTTTTACAACCTCGCGCAAAGCCATCTCAGTACCCGGGCCGCTCCTGAAGTCTGGCGAACCATGGTTTGCCTCCGTCTCGGTGTTCCCATCTCCTCTGGCACACAACCATGCACCTATTGCGCCGCCGCCCACTTCCGCACTGTCCCCACCCTGGATTCCTACGGACACCACGCCTCTGTCTGTCCCTGCGCCGACGGCTCCATTCGGCGCCACAATTGTGTTCGCGACCGCCTCATTTCCGAGGCATCACGCTTATCAATTGGGATTCGCCCTGTCCAGGAATGGACCTTCCTGCAGGACTTGCCCCGCCCTCAAACTCCGCCGCCGCCTCGACATCTATATCGGTGATGTCCAGTTCTCTTCCGTCCCGCAGGGGTACTACGTCACTGTCATCAGCCCCCACTCCGCTCCATTCGCCCAACAGCGGATCCACACGCCCCTCGCTGTCCTTACTGCATCTGAGAGCGCGAAATCTCTCCGCTATGGCCATCTCTGCGCCGAACTACGTATCGACTTCCAGCCGATGGCTTTCGATATATACGGGTCTGCCGGTCCCGGTGCCGAACGAGGTCTGTGCAGAATTGCTGAGTACATCGCTCTACGGAAAGGCAGTAGCCTGCTGTGACGTACTCCGACCAGTTGTTCGTGATTTACGGTAACAGAGTAGTATCCGGACGCCGGCGGCGCACGCGGACAGCACCCGGTATTTATTGACTTCAAAAATAGACCGGTTAGACCCGGGGGTCCGATAATGGGCCCACTAGCCCCAGCTGTAATTACGACGACGACAGTCAATTACAGTGGACGAATCATGACAGTACGTGACAGCGAGCAGATTGCTTACTGTCAGCACAGCAGAAGCTGGCGAAGATGCAGATGTAGCGACTGAGCTAAAAGGTTTGCACAATATTTGTGCACACTCCCTTCTTCAAAAAAAGCTGAATTAAAACAACTAACCTCGGCTGCAACTCGGCGCGGGAAGCGCAGCTAGATCGGCAGGCGTGTTCTTTCGAGAGAGAAGCTTGGAAAGAAAGGTTGGAACATCGTCATACACTTGACGCACCAGACGTTCTCGTTCCTTGGATCGCGGTGCTCCACTTACCCGTTGGCGAAGAAGGACATGTCCCCCAGGCAACGCCGTTGGGGAGACGCTGCCAGGTTAGTCGGTAGTTGCTTAATGAAGCGAGTGTCCGAGAAGGCGGCAGACTACCTCCACCTCTCCAAGTGGGTATCGCCACAAAGTCGGGTACCGACACAGTCGTGCACGGAATCCGACGAGTCGTTCAGGAGTACGGCAGTAACCCAGCATATGGGTTATTGACTGTCGATCTCAAGAAGCTTTTAATATGTGCAGCAGACCCGCTTTTCTGACCGCGGTGAGACAGCTATTCCAGAGTTACAGCCTTGGGTCTCATATTGCTATGCAAACTAGCCCGCATTCCTGTGGATAGGTAGTCACACAATAAGAAGCGTCTGCGGGACCCAACAGGGAGACAATCTTGAAGGCCTCCTCTTCGACCTGGTGCTGCACCCTATTATCCTCAAAATACAAGAACTCTTCAGTTCAGAGGAAGTGGAGAACAGAGACTTGGCAAAGTTGTTACTTCAACTGTGGTACCACGATGACAGCTACATTATCGGGCGCCACGACCAACTCGTCAAAGCCATCGAAGTACTTCGCTCCGTGGATGCTGAAAAGCCGAGGACTGCACTTGTCGCTGCCGAAGTGCAACGTCTGGTGGCCTACAGCCCCTCCAGGGTCAGCATAGAGTCTCTACCCAGACGGGATTAAGCAAGAGTACAGCGAGGGTACTTCCGTCCTGAACGCCCCCGTCGGTACTAAGGAATACACCACACGGTCCTTTACGAACCATGTCTCATCCCTCAGACCGTTCCTCGAGACCATTGCGGACCTTGAGAAATAGGCAAGTGGAATTCCAGCGACTGCGTAACTGTTTTGGCGTTTGCAAAGTAGGCTATTTGTTGCGCGTAGTGCCCCGCCTTGCACTGTAGAAGGAGCGGAAGAGTTCGACAGGATGACGGAGTACTGTGTTCGAAAATTGGCAGGGGGAGTACTGGATTCGGAAGTATTCCGAGAACTCCAGCTGCCGGTCACACCAAAGGACAAGAAAAAACCATCTCTTGGGATCGGACTCACTTCCGCGAAGAACATCGCGGCTGCGGCGTTCTTGGCTTCTAGCTCATCATCTAGCAAGCTTTGCAAGTCCTTGCTCCCAACGCCTATTAAGGAGCTAGGAACATACGAAGCAGCTGCAGATGCCCATTGGAGGTGGTCGACCTCTTGCCTGCCGTCTACGATTATCCCGTTTAGTGCAATTTGCTTGCAAAAAACACCATCGCAAAAGACGCTGACGGACGCAATCCATGAAGCAGTGCAAGAAGGAATTCCTCTTGGGATTCGAGGAGGCAGGCGTTTCGCGCGTCTATGGCCCTCCCGGGAGCCAAGGAATGGGTGTATTGTCCCCATGCCCCGGACTACAGACAAGCATTGACCCTCGAGAATTCTCGGTGTGGCTTCAATACTACTGTCAAGTCCCACTTTTTCAGCCTGCCACGCCATGCCCGAGAAGGAATTGCCCGGACACACTCGATGTACATGGCGATCACCTGATGCACTGCTTGCATGGAGCCCAACGGATCAACCGACACGATCGCCAAGTAACCCTTCTCGCGAAAGACCTGGCAAGAGCTGCTCGTCATCCTGTTGTAGAGCCACGCCATGGTCTCTGATGTGCCCAATTCGCACACGAAAAAAATCTAGATGAGGACCATGATTGTATACAGTATCGGAATTGGGAAGATATTTTTACAGTTTTTGAATTTGCAAGATATTTTTAATTTGGGTGAGTGTGGCAAATTCATCGGTTGATTTTTTCATTTTAGGACACGCTGTCATAGTAGATGTCAGTACAGTTCCAGGTTGTGGGTGATACTACAAGTAGCTCTGAAAGGTCTATATAATGGCCACATCAATTCCCACCCCTGGCCGATGGGTGGCTGGCATGGGTATGGCACCTAGATATTTACCTTGAGGAAATATCTTCTAATAGTCTCTCTGGTTCACACGATTACCGTGAATACATTTTATGGTTATTAGTATGTTTGTTGAGACTTTTGGGGTAGCCAAAAGTCTATATAAGCCGAGTAAACTGCTTCCTTTAGTGGAGGTGAAGCAAGTTGGCAGACAACTTCAAGCCAAGTCCCGAGTAGTAGGAAGTTGAGAGTCAACTTCAGACCCAAGAAAACTTTTTCTTACGCTAGTCGCAGAGCGTCGGTGGTAGACCCTGCCCCTTTTATACTTGCTTGTAGCTTCCTCAACTCTCTTCTATATACACTCCCTTTTGTTCGTTCAACAATACCACGGCAGCACTTTTGTCGCTCGCAACACCTCCTTCTCAGGGTAATTGGTTCTGAGGATCTCTTCCCCGCCGATTTACCCCTATCATTTGGTACTCTTGTGGAGGGGGTTGCACCCGAGGTATTCGAGTTGAGCAGTAGTAAGGAACACTTCGGGGGGATTTCTTTTCTGTAATCATGGATCTCAACGCTGCTCGTATAACGTTCACAGGGGGCAAGACTGAAGACGTTGAGGAGTTTCTTTACACATATGTCAACGTTGTGATGCGAGAGAAGGGCGATGAAGAGAAGGCCGCAAGTATCTTCGCCTATCTTCATGGTGACGCAAAGCACAAATATAAGTCCAAGTTTATCGACGGGTGGTCTCTTAACGGGAATGGGCGTAACTTCGGTGAGGTATGTGAGTGGCTTGTGAAAGAGTATGCTAAGGAGGTAGAACCAGATGAGATGATTCGTACCGCCATAGAGGCCCGGCTCAACTTCGACGATTTGTTAAGCTCATTGGTGTACTTGTGTGATCTTTATGAAAAGGCTGGGTTCAACGCCCAAGCCAAGTACGGAATGCTGCGTAAGGCGGCTATGGGGGATAAGCGGCTCTCCGATTTCCTCCTCATCAAGGGCCCTCACACTTTTGATGAACTGAAGGGTACCATAGTAGAATTTGTCAAAAATTCGGAGACGTTTCAGTCACTGAGTGAGGTACCGAGGGAAACCCGCACATCGATGTCTATCGTACATCCTGAAAAGAATTATCAAAGGCCGGCTACTAGTGCAGCGGCATTAGAATCTGTCAGGAGCGATGTCAAAAACTTGGAAGAAAGGTTGGAAACCCGATTCGATAATCGACTTGACATGATAACCTCGCAGTTGGAAAGCCTTACTCTTACCATTAAGAAGAACCAGTCTGGGGCCCCTAAGGCCGCAGAAGTCTGTTCTTACTGTCACAAGCCTGGACACTTTGCAAACAGGTGTCCTGATAATCCACATAGAAACACTCGTTGTGCAAAGTGCGGTCGATATGGGCATCATGAAAGTAACTGCTGGTCTAAAGACAACAGAAGAGCAAATTTATCGGAAGCAAGGAGTGAGTCAGGACCAGAGGTGAAAATCTTACAAAATAGAAGGGATCAAAGGTTGACGGATGCCGGTAACGTATCCATCGCTGAAGAGATTAGTCAAGTCAATGTGACAAAAAGGGATGGGGAAGGGAACATTTTATCGAAGAAACCTAGGCTAGAGTATGGAATGCTGGAGCATATCCCAGCACCTGTACCTCCTCGAACCAAGAGGTCTGATCAAGTTGTTCCAGGAGTGGGAGTCACTCCGGCCAAGAAGACGAAAAAGAGTAAGAAAGTTAAGAGTATCTCTAAGGACGTACTAGAGTATGTGAAGAGGTACAATTTGGTGGCTGAGCTTGCATCGGCCCCAACTGGGATAACGTTTGGTCAACTTTTGAGGGGCGACGCAGAGGATGCGAGAAAAGAACTCAAAAAAATTATCAGGTCTAATAAGTCCGCTAAGGGTAAGAAACTGTTTCTTCAATCGGCCTCGACAGCACCAAGACGTCTTAAGCTGGTACCAGTCAAAGTATTGGGTATGAAAACCCAAGCTCTCTTCGATTCGGGTGCTGTTCCAAACCTCATTTCAGAAACTTTGGTGACAGATCTAGGTCTCGAAATTACTCCAACGACTCGAAAAATAACTGTAGCGGATGGAACCGTCTCAAAATGCATGGGCACTGTTGACAAGGTTTCCGTGTTCTTTGGGGACTCTAAAGTTGATGTAGACTTTCTTGTCATGCCGGATCTCCCTTTCGATGCAATCATTGGCTGCCCCACAATGGAAAGACTAGGAACATGCATTGACTTGGGCAACCAAATGGTTTCAGTTAATATTGACGGCAGAACCGTGAAGATGCCCCTGGATTTCGACAAAAGCACGCATCCTGAAGATTTAAAAGAAACGGACAGTGAAGATTTCACTTCTAGCTATGACAGCGAAGATTCGGAACCAACTAACACTTTCGGAAGTGGAAAAGGGTACCCTCGGGGGTAATGAACATGGCATGGGACGATTATGATTCCGGGTTTGAAACAGATGACGACTGGAATTCTAGGATAAGTTTGAAACCCGAATGTGTTTCTTTTTGCGATGATATCGAATCAAAGGACAGAATTCGGAGCATGAAAGAAGATTACCTTTGCAAAGAAAATAAGAATACGTCGAATTCCATATATGAAGATGTGAGCACGACGGAAGAGGTCCTTCAAAATATTGAGGTTGAGGATCAAGAAGAAAAAGGGCGCCAAATGGCAGAAATCCAAGGAAAAGTGCAGCACCTTCCCGCCCCCGCCTCACTGAAAATATCCGACATGTTAACATCTTCCGAAGTAATTGCATGGAGCGTTTCAGATTTAAGACAAGCAAGTGTACCGGTTACTCACTCGTTCGAACTTACCGACACTCAACCGATTTACCACAAGCCTAGACGTCAACCGCCAAAATATGACCAATTTATCTCAGAAAATGTTACAAGTATGCTGAAAAATGATATTATTCGACCAGTTTCATCCCCATGGTCGTTTCCAGTTGTGGTCGCACCAAAGAAGGATGGAAAGCTGCGTTTTTGCGTCGATTACCGACAACTGAACCAGAGAATGATACCCGATCGATTTCCGATTCCGAACATGGAGGAGATCCTCGAGGACCTGAAGGACGGGAGATATTTCACCTCAATTGACCTTTACACTGGCTATTGGCAGATTCCATTGGATGAAAAATGTAAGGAAAAAACAACCTTTACCAGCAAAGCCGGTACGTTCAGGTTCGAAGTGATGCCTTTTGGTCTCATGAATGCACCAGCTACATTCCAAAGAATGATGAACGAGGTTTTGAAAGGACTTCCATTCGCAAGAGTCTATATCGATGATGTCGTCATATTCTCAGAAACATTGGATCAGCACATCTCGCACGTCAAGACAGTTGTGGAGAGGATATCGGAGTATAGCTTGAAAATTAAGTTGAGCAAATGCTTCTTTGCGAAAACTTCTATCCAATTACTCGGTCATATCGTCGACCAAGAGGGAATTAGAGTGGATCCAGAGAAAACGAAAAAAATAAAGTTGGCACCAAGGCCCGCTTCAAAGACGGAGGTCCGAAGCTTCTTAGGACTGGCCTCATATTACAGAAGATTTATCAAAGATTTCGCCAAGACTGCAGCACCGTTACATGCCAGCACTACGAAGAACGGAAAATTTTACTGGAACAAGGAAATGGAAACTGCATTTAGGAGCTTAAAGATAAGCTATGTGTCCCCCAGTTCTCATGTACCCAGATTTCAAGAGACCATTCGTTGTGGAGACAGATGCCTCAGAACGGTCTTTGGGTGCCGTTTTGTCCCAAAAAGATGAAAACGGAAGACTACACCCTGTTCAATTCGCAAGCCGAACTCTGAATGATGCGGAAAGAGATACTCAGTCTGCGAGAAAGAAGCGCTAGCTGTCGTCTTCGCGCTGAAAAAGTTTCGCGTATACCTTTTATCACTCGAGAAATTTGTCTTGATAACTGATCACCAGGCACTTAAAACAGCATTCCAAAAGAAGGATGTACATCACCGCTTGGCCCGATGGCTCGACATTTTCGCAGAATATCGGTTTGAAATTGTGTATAGACCCGGACGCAATAATCAGCCTGCCGATTACCTATCCCGCTTGAGGGACGCACTGATTCCAAATGAAAAAGCTTCGGAGGACATCGTCGGAGTCGCCGAGTTGCAGTTGCCGAACGATAACGAGTACGAAGCTAATATTCACGGACTGATCAAATTCCTCGATGGACTAGAAATGAGAAAGGTTGATCTTGAACACCGAAATTGGGTACGCAGGAATCAAAAGGCTTTTACATTGTGGAATGGGAAACTTTCCGGCACACTAAAGCCGGTCCCCGACTAGTGGCCCCTTTGAAAGAAAGAATGAAGATCTTGAGGACTTTCCATGATGAGCTAGGGCATTGGGATCTCGAAACAACCAAAAAATTCGTAACTGAGAGATTCTGGTGGCCCGGTATCCATAAGGACGTCTATAATTTCGTGAAAAGCTGCGACAACTGCCAAAAATTCACTCCAATACGGAAGTATAAGACAACTCTAAGTTTTCCAGTTTCCGGTCTCTTTGAAACCTTCTCAATTGACTTCGCGGGCCCGTTCAAGGAAACTTCTTCCGGAAACAAATATCTCCTTATAGGGGTGGAACATCTTACTGGATGGCCAATAGCAGTTGCAGTTGAGGAGGCAAATGCTGAGGTGGTACTGAGATTCATCGAAAAAGAAATAATTGAACCGTTTGGTCTTCCAAAAAGGATCATCTCGGATAACGCCCTTTGTTTTACTGCAACTTCACTGCTTCGTTTTTTGGAAGAGAAAGGGATTCAGCTGAAGACCGTTCTCGCATACGCTCCTATGTCCAACGGGAAAGCGGAGAGGATGGTTGGAACCATCAAACGAGCAATATCGAAAACTATGTCGGAGAATGAAATCCAGTGGGAAGATGCCTTACCAAAAGTGTTATACGGCTACGTCGAAGAAGAGGAAGAAATGGACGCTCACCATTCGAGCTAATGTACGGAAGGGCTCCTAGAATGTTACAGAGAGACATGGAAACAAATATTATCGATGAAGAGAGTAGGGAAGTTGAACTACTGGCCACCGAAGGCTGGAGATCACACCGCGCGCTAACACAGACAAGAAATAAGGATGCAGAACCTGCAGTCAGAACCTTTTCAGTTGGCTCTAAAGTACTTGTAGTACATGGAAAAGCAATGCAGCAGGCTGTGAAGTGGCCGGCCTTCCAAACCAAGTACTCGAACCCTTGCATCGTCACGGAGGAAAGACACCCGCACTATCAGCTCTGTTCAAGCTCAGGGAAGAGATCAAGGAGGGCCATCCATGCACGTCGTCTGGTCCCTTACCATCAGAGGCCTGAAGAATTCCTTCTCACACAGGACTATGCGCAACCACGGGGCATACTCATCTTTAACTATAGAATGATTCCTATGGGAGGAAAAAGGGCCTGGGAATGGATCATCTCGGTTACGCGGGACTACTACGAACTCCACGTAATCATCCATTTCTACATTAATATATGCCTATGTTTTCGTACGTTGAACGGACCATTGCTACCTGAAGAAGATTTCCGACTATTAATAAGAGTTCTATTTTCATTCCAAAACGGAAGGTTCACGGAAGCAGGTCCAGAGTTTGTGGAGGTAATATATCATTACTCTATAGGAAGATATGGAATGGTAGCTGCTGGAGACTTGTCGCAAACGTATCTGAATATTATCCGTCCAATTTACGTATTTCTCAAGAACAACCAAGATGCGACTGAGAGGTTACGCCTTACCCCGGATATGGAATACAGGCTGGTCCCGTATCCTCTATGGGAACCTTACGTTTCTCCGCCACAAATTGGGAACGTTGGAGGCGGCGAGGATCCTCCTGAAGCAGTGATGATGACCAGAGGAGGACCTTCAGGAGACAACAACCCGCCCAGAAGAGGTTCCGGTCGTCCCCGAGAGGACCTCGTGCAGGTCCCAGTACGTCAGGAGCTGGTCGCGGCCATTCATCGGGACCGTCCACCACAACTTCATCTCTAGCTCTCCTTCACAACCATGCACAGCATACAGTCGGAAGAAGAAGATTATCTTTTTGGCTGCGCAATATCTCCGAGGATGCGAACGATGCGCAGGTCATTTCTTATTTCATGATAAGCATCTGTTTATGTTTTAGGGCGCTACATGGACCGCACTTATCTTACGAAGATTCGTTCTTGATGATGCGCGTCTTCTTTTCTTATCGGCATCCATTCCTCCGGCATCTTCCAGAAGAGTTTGCATATCACATATATTTTTTCACTCTTGGAAGATTCGGAAGAGTCACGGAAGAAGAATGTATTCAACCCCACCTCGATGTTATCAAACCAATATATGAGGCTATGCTACAAAGTGAGGTACCAGTAATGCGAACCTACTTTTTAGAGCATCATATTGGTAATCAGTTGCATCCGTACCCGTTTGAGAGACCATACATTTTATCAATAAGACAGCGAACACTAACGGAAGCAGAAGAAGAGCAGTGACGAGTCGGGACGTTCGTCTTGAGCGAGAGGGCGTGATGTGCGCAAATTCGCACACGAAAAAATCTAGATGAGGACCATGATTGTATACAGTATCGGAATTGGGAAGATATTTTTACAGTTTTTGAATTTGCAAGATATTTTTAATTTGGGTGAGTGTGGCAAATTCATCGGTTGATTTTTTCATTTTAGGACACGCTGTCATAGTAGATGTCAGTACAGTTCCAGGTTGTGGGTGATACTACAAGTAGCTCTGAAAGGTCTATATAATGGCCACATCAATTCCCACCCCTGGCCGATGGGTGGCTGGCATGGGTATGGCACCTAGATATTTACCTTGAGGAAATATCTTCTAATAGTCTCTCTGGTTCACACGATTACCGTGAATACATTTTATGGTTATTAGTATGTTTGTTGAGACTTTTGGGGTAGCCAAAAGTCTATATAAGCCGAGTAAACTGCTTCCTTTAGTGGAGGTGAAGCAAGTTGGCAGACAACTTCAAGCCAAGTCCCGAGTAGTAGGAAGTTGAGAGTCAACTTCAGACCCAAGAAAACTTTTTCTTACGCTAGTCGCAGAGCGTCGGTGGTAGACCCTGCCCCTTTTATACTTGCTTGTAGCTTCTCAACTCTCTTCTATATACACTCCCTTTTGTTCGTTCAACAATACCACGGCAGCACTTTTGTCGCTCGCAACACCTCCTTCTCAGGGTAATTGGTTCTGAAGATCTCTTCCCCGATTTACCCCTATCAGTCTCCACCGCACGAGACCAGACATCCAGGCAATGGGAAGCAGCGGAGGGACCGACTTTTTTGATGTTACTTCGTGAATCCCCTCGCTCCCTCCAACAGAAGAGTGAGGGCCTTCAACCCGATGTCCTCTCAAATGCGGTGTGAAATGCAAAGCAGAGAAGACATCAATCCTTTATTCGCGACTCCAGCAGAGGTAGGCTCGTGCCTGTGCCAATCTCCACTCTTGGAGGTTGGCACCCGGATGCATGTGCAGTATTAAATGACGTGGCAAGGAACGTGGCTGTGAGGGCACTGGAGACGTACGGAAAGGTTCGGGGGGGTTTTGATGCAAAGGCACGCTCAGCAGCCGTCAATGTCCAATGCGGCCTGCTTGAGGCTGGCCTGAATGTAGCATTTTAGGGAGCGTAGTTCCTTCCGCATTACGGTGTCGTATACCCTTTTTGAGTCGATTGTGTTGTCTGGAAAACCATGGATAGATCGGATATACCTTCCAAGAGTAAAACACCCAAACGTTCCCCCTTGGCGCATCGGCTCAAGGGTATCCTCAGAGTCTGGCAGACCAAGCCAACGCACATGAACCTTGAGTCCACCGTCATCGCCAACAAGCTTCATCAGACGCTGAACAACTAGTCCTGTCTCCGAGGTGATGACGTGAACATAATTTAGGAATCGTTTAGAGAAGAATCACTGTAGAACTTCAGACGGCTGGCGTGAACATCGTCGTATTGACCATTATGGAGGTCTTCTACTCGATAAACGTAATCATTGGTGGCCTTAAGGACCCTTCGTGGACCACGACATCACAAGAAAGGTTTTCGCCGGCGGTAAAGTCGTCACGTGCGAGTAAGACATAGTCGAAATCGACAAAAATTGGCGCGCACCACGCGACATGGCCACGCGAGCCCTTTCCTGTGACGGACTGTAAGACAACTGGATGTAGTTCAACAATCTTAGACTTTAACTTCGACACGTTAAAAGTGCGCTCATATTGCACAGCATCGATGCTCACTGGCGCTGCACTGCTTGTACGAATGAAAGTAGAGATCGGAAGTGATGGCTCAACTCCTGTAAATGCAGTGATTCAGGCAATATTGCGACGCTGTGGTGAAGTTGCTTGCAAGGCGCTCTGGGCGACAGGTAGCACATCTGGCCATTTTTCCGGGACATCTGTACCTCGGACAAGATGGCGCGAAATGTTCGTAGGAGCTCTTGGCCGAGGCGTTCAACAGCGCCGTTGCTCCAAGGCGAGTATTATAGGGTGAAGTGGTGCCGTACTCGAAGAGACTTGGAAGGCTGAAGGAGTGTCTCGTTTTTAAAATGTGTCGGGCCGTCCGACATGAAGGCACGCGGGGCACCGAAAGCGGCGCACCAGTCGACGAGACAGTGTCAGCGTTAACTGCAGAGGTGTCCATGAAGGCAAAAAGCCACTTGTGATCTGAGTGGTCATCCCTCAGCATGACCACGTACTTGTCTCCGGTCGAGCTTGGGCCCATCTCAATGTAGTCAAATTGGATGAGATCATTTGGCTCCGTGCCGTGGACAGTTGGACCGGGTGAGGTACTTTCTCCCCTCCTACAGTGAAAAAGCAGTGTATGCATGCCCTAATAAACGTGGCGACGTCCGTTGTTAGCGTCGACCAGAAGAAGAATTGTCGGAGGGTCGACGTGGTGGGCTTGATGCCACGGTGTGCGCTCGGTCCGGTGTGCGAAATGATGCACAGTCTGAGCTGAAGATAGGCACAGTCTTCAGGGATCCAGATCACACCCAGGGGGTTACGCTAAACCCCTCTATCACGGGTGAGGTTTGCAGGGCGATGCGCAGAGTGCTTCTCCTGCGCGTTAGCGACGTCTTCGACAGACGGCCAGACGAAATCGTCAGCTGAGAAAACGTTAGTGGCGGGACTTGCACAAGGGGCGGACGACTGGAGGGCAGACCAGCGGCTTAGGAAGTCAGCCCAGACATTTTTGCTCCCTGTAATGTGCACACACGTGTACAAATTAGCGCTGAGTCGAATCGCCCACCGTAAAACCCTACGCAGAGGCGATTGTGATAGGTCAGCCACAATAGCGAGTGGGTCGAACAGAATATTAAGTTGTGGTGGTTTGTGAAAAAGTCTAATCCGTCGGATGTGGCTAGGATACAGTGCATTCTGTTAATGGTCGCCATGATGGCAAACGCCTCCTTCTCCAAAATGGACCAACCAAGTGACGGCCCGGTGAAGTGACCTAAGAGAAAGGAGAGAGGTTGATGAGGCTGATCACCATGGGACTTGTGGATGTCCTCCAGGGGTACCTGAGCTACCCTATTCGACCATACAGCGTCGGAAGCATCGGAGTAAACGCAGAGGCGAGTTGCTGTGTCACGATGCACAAGGGTAACCTGGCGGGCGAGAGCATGCTTATCATGGTGATACGCGTCGGATTCCGACTTTGACCATCCGACTTGAGCCAGGACGACACGCCCACGGCAGTCTTCTTGCGGCTGCCGGCCTTAGTATACACCAATTCCAAAAACTCCGAGAGCGGGCGAGTGACCGTGGTGAAACGTGGAATGGCACTATGCATCCACTTCATAGCACATACGATCTGCTGGAGGTCAGTACCTGTCTTAGACGCTTCCATGTCGCTGACGCCGTTGATGCGTCTGGGGTCGAAGCTAATGCCCTGAGGAGAGACAATCCGACCACACCAGCGAATCGATGTTGTGAAAACAACGCACTTGGCAGGATGAGCTTAAGGTTGCGCTGGGCGCGGTACTCAATAGAAGCGTCGGATTGTCGTCAGGAGTTCGTCGACAGTAGCCGCGTGAGCGAGGATGTCGTCGAGCCAAACGAGAATATTTTGGCGAAGGTCTGTTGTTGGAGAGTTGACTGCAATGAAGATTGCAGGTACATGACGGCATATGTTGTGCCATGGAGGACGCGAGTTGGCGAAAATATTTTGTCCGGCGTTACGAAAGACTGGGGTGCTTGCGACTCAGCCTGTAAGGAAGTTTCAGTATCCGTGAAAGAAGTCGAACTCTGTATAGCACTTGGAAGTGGAGTTTTTGTTAGTTCTTGCTCCGTGTTGGGCATCGGAAACTGATGCTTCTTCGTGAAGTCATGAATAGGGCGCAGATTGAAAGTGAATTGGAAACCATCAGGTCCTGATTTGGGCACAAAGAGTTGGTGCCGAGGCCCAAGGGGACGTAGGATTGGCGTAGGCCATACCACAATCGACGGGCTTCCTGACGGTTATTGACAAAAAAATTTCGTTGGGCTTGCCTTTAGTTGCGCAAACGGACACATATTGGCCTGGCGTCTTGCCGGATATCGATCTTGAGTGGTGGGAAGTCGGCAGGTGGACCGGATGAAAAGCTTGTTCGGAATATGTCAATGTGCGACTTCACAATTTGCTCTAGTTGGGGCGGCTTATCTTCCGGGAACCCATTGTTAAGCGCGTCTCGGAGCATCTTGGCGACGGCGCGGCAACTTCGGCATGTTGGTCCATATCGACAGTTTCGAGCGTTTGGTATCCGAAACGGATCTGGCTCGTCCCTAACTTGGTGGTAGTTCACCTTAGGACGGTCAGGCTTATCTGCTACTGTGAGTTGAAGTCGGCAGTGGGGGCTCCATTCAGACGTGCGGTCATTAGGCGGCTGACTTGTCCGCCTCGCGTCCCATGTGTGAGACTGCGTATAGTTGAACAGTCGTTTCCGTCCAACAGCGCACATTTCTGCTCGAGAAGGCTCTTTATGTCTATGCCGAGATGTTGCAAGACCGGCAGACCAGTCAGAAGGTCTTCGCTTGCTAAGTCGTCATCAGCGACGAGGAAAGTCACGTTAAACAACGCGAGCGGTCCTGTGAACAGCTGAAGGACAGTTCTTGGTGGTGTCCACGAGCGTGAAAATGAGAATGTCCGGCCTCCGACGTGTTCTTGAGCGCGACCTGCAGATGCACCTTATCGATCTTTGTCATCTTACCGATGCCGTTGAGTACGGCGCGCTCGGCGAGCTTAGGGGAGACAGTGGACTCGTCGCTTCCGTCGTCTGTGAGTCCATTAGCTGTCATGCTCTCGGAGCCCTCGGTCATAACGACCGGGAAGGACGTGCCTATATGTGGATCTCTCTTTAGCTTCGGTTTGCTTGGTGTGCTGCCAGCCGGCGAACAGTTTTTTGCATCTTCGGTTCGTTCTTGACCTGGGCGTGCCCCCGAATCTGTCCGCGGGTTGATCTTGATGGGCTCGTGCGAGCCTTCTTTTCTGCGCAGGCCTTGAGTAACGACGCTTTTTCGTCCTCCGGGCACTCCCCGGCATTCTCGCAGAATATGTCGTATGCCTTTAGATTTCTGTGGTCCGTAAAGGCAGACTGGGGCTTGTTTGGAGGGTTTCGACTTAGCGGACGAATAAGCAGTGTCTTCTTGTCTGCTCCCGCCGCGATTGCTGCGTTTGCCCTTCTTCGTGCTCATTACACCTGACTGAGGTCTGCAATTATCGACAAGTTGAAAGGCCTCGGAGAGTCGTATCGCGTGTTCCATAAAGCCTTGGAAGTCCTTGCGCAATTAGTACTTCCAAAATTCGAGGTCTGACTCTAGTCAAGCATGCAGAGAAGCGGGACGGATCGCTGAGAGGACGTGGTAAACAGCTATCTTTTGATTCTCTTTCAGGATCCAGGACAGGCCGTTCCTCTGCAGATCGTGTGATACTGCACGAAAAGGTTCTGTATTCGAGAGGTCGCGTTTGCATCTTGCATGTTGGTGCACAGTTCTTGTGAAACTATGCTGTCCAGCGTGGCTAATGTCACTACTTTCTTTGACTCAGTAGCTCTGGCCTTGAGAAGTCTCGTCACTTTTTCTCGGTGAGAGCGTCGTAAGATGTCACACCATCGATGAAACGAGAGCAATCGTCGACTCCAGCCGTTCTGCGCAAACGCAGAACTTGAGATTGACTGGAGTATCAACCTCTTTCGGGACAACTTGTTGCGGGACTAGCTGGCGGGCGCGCTCCTCCACCTCCTTAGCGTACTGATCATACGCGGGCAGAAAGGTGCGAATTGACGAGGCATCGGCTGCTTTGAGGCGCGGGTGGTCGACAGTAGTTGCCACGTACTGTGATGATGCCGACGATATCTCTGGAGAGCCAGACATTTTGTGGAGATCTTCGTTCAGAAACAGAAATTTAACGTAGCCGTTCGAATCGTAATCAGTGTGCTCGACGTTGCGTCGTTACCGCCTATCTATGCCGGCACTCAATGGCTGAATACTCGTCGTGCCTAGACGGAGTAGAGCCGTAGTGATCACTGTGACGTACTCCGACCGGTTGTTCGTGATTTACGGTAACAGAGTAGTATCCGGACGCCGGCGGAGGCGCACGCGGACAGCACCCGGTATTTATTGACTTCAAAATAGACCGGGTAGACCCGGGGTCCTAATGGGCCCACTAGCCCCAGCTGTAATTACCGACGACGACAGTCAATTACAGTGGACGAATCATGACAGTACGTGACAGCGAGCGGATTGCTTACTGTCAGCACAGCAGAAGCTGGCGAAGATGCAGATGTAGGGACTGAGCTAAAAGATTTGCACAATATTGTCCACACCTGTCTTCGAGCGCGATCGCTTGTTCACAATTATCCGTTCGCTCATACAATAACGAACGTCTGTCGCGATCAACCGACGACAACTCAACCGCTCCTGGCTCGGATAGATTTTCCACTTTTGAGGGCCGATAGCCCCCCTTTCCTGCTTGGTAAAGTCTTCTTCTTCTTCTTCTCTCCCTGTTCCATTTCTGTCACTGAATAGCACCAGAAATGTGATGGCAATGTGTTGATGGCAGCCTACGGTTAAGGGCTGCCTACGCAGTTTCATATGCGTAGATCTCGATCACGGACTCAGTCCTTTTCTTGCAGACTGTACCCTATCAAACGCGCAATATACCTAAAGTAGTTAGGTGGCGCATCCCAAAAAGGAAGAACCTACTGGGGGAAACCGCCCGAGCGAGGTAGAATAAATACCCGACTCCTGTAGCATACGCCAAGCGTCGGAGGCATCCTTGAAGAAACTTCCAAGGTCCTTGTGCCTGCTCGTTCAACTGCGCTCGGACGACTGCGTGCCCGCAAACGTCGTTCTTATCAACACATTGTTGTGGAAGCTGGGTGTTTGCAACGTCTCAGTCTGCTCTGGGGTACGCAATTCTCTGAGTACTACGTGAACAACGCAGCCAAGTCAGAAGGATGCAGGCAAGAGTTGATCGCAATCCTAATCTCAACGGAGTGAGGCGAGTGCTAGAGAAACTAGACGGAGAATTTAGTCTGGTTTACGGGTGAGACGCTTACGTCCCGAAAGGAAAGGTTGTGGGTGTTGAAGTGAATGCAACGGTTCTCGTAAGTACCATACGACATGCTGTGCCGACAATGAGGCGGAGTAGTCTATGGAGCTGGCCTCAACCTCGGATTTATGACGCAATTGCTGTAAGCCTAAAATTAGGTCTGAAAACTGCAAGAGATCGTAGTGCTACACGTAGACACGATCCACAGCGGTTTGAGTGACTTCTCACTTCGTACGCTGCGCAACACTAGCCGTTCTGGAAGCCCGAGAACCGCTTGACTTGTGGGCGGATGAACGGATCAAGTACTGTTCCGCTGGATGAGAGATCCAGTAGGTATACAATAGTGCCTTGTGTGCGTTATTGGGCTCGATTTTCGTTAATTAGTCAGCAGGGTTACAGTCTGATCGAAAAAGCCGACATTGGATATGAAGAACTCTTGGTACAACTTGAGAGCAGATGAAATGCCTACCATAAGGCGTTTCCCCGTGGTGTACCGATCTCGGGTGAGTACATCGAACAATAGTTTGCTATCTTTCATCATCATCAGCGGAATGGTACGAGCAAAGATGCGTTCATAGTCGTGCTTAACTGTAAAGGCGTTATCAAAGCCGTCGACGAATGCTGGTGTCTCAGTCGCCATACTCGATCGAGCCGAGCGTTCAATACTTCAACTTCTATCTCGCCTATCACATCTCAGGAGTTCTAGAATCCAATACTGACACGGGGCCTGTGCTTTGACCTGAGTACCACAGCCTGAAAAATTACCCCGTGCAAACTTCAGACAATTTTATCGAACCAGCTCCTCGCCGCGGTTTTCCTTTAGCGTGATTTTCACCCTACCAGTTTGTACGGAGTAATTTTGCAGGTTTTGTACTGAGGTCGAAGCACAGGCCCCGTGTCAGTATTGGATTCTCGATCTCTTGAGATGTGATAGTCGAGATAGAAGTTGAAGGATTGAAAGCTCGGCTCATTTCCGGTATCCAATCTCCCTATGGTACTGCCCCTCGTCAAATGAGTGGTTTTAGCAGGCCAAATTATTGCCATCACATTTCTGGGGCTATTCAGTAACAGAAATGGAACGGAGGAAGAAAAGGGGGGATTTGGGTTCCTTTACTGACTAGGAATGCAGGAAGGCTATAGAACAGTGTGTGTTTACTGCAGCAGTTAATAAACCCAGGCGAACGTAAAAGTATATGTATTGTAAAATCATCACAACACATGTGTGTGTGAAATCTTTACGAGTAGGAAACAAAACACTCAGTCGTGCAGAAGTCATTGAAGAAATACTATTTAAGCAGAAGACGCTTGCTCACCTGGCAAGCCTGCATTTCTTGAAGACAGAAAGAAAAACGAGGAACTAGATCCCGCAACTCAAAACGAGACGGAGGAAGCGCGGCGGCTCGCAGTGAAAGATGCAAAGGAGGCGGGAAAATTTAGAAACACTTTCCCCTGACGCCCCATAAACGTCCATGCCGACAGGCACCAGTGAGATATCATTGGGGTCGCATTAGCGCCGTAGCGCAAGATCTTGGCGTGCTCGGTGAGAGACGCAACGGCCCTGGGAGAGGAGGCGCTGTGCGAAAGGCACTGTTGGACGACGGGGTGGGACACAGTAACATCCAATACAATATCCTTGGCGGCTAGACCGTAGGCGGCAGGTATGTAGAGGTCCATGCGGAAGGAAGGCATGAAGTGCGAGGGGGAGGACGGGAGCGGGTGTTCAACGAGCGCAGTGATGCCGAGTTCTTTGCAGTAACGATGGAGGGCATTTCAAAGCACATTGTGACGCCTGGTTTGCCCAATATCGTACTTGCAGTTCGTAACACAGAACAGACTAGATCTTACATGCATTAATACAACCCAAATATTTCCCGCTTATCCCGCATAACGCGATAGGGGCGTGCATATAACGATATAATCTTACATGCATTAAAATAACCCAAAGTTACCCCCTGTTTCCAGCTGGGGCCATCATATACAGTTTTATCGCTGCAATGGGAACTAATTGTCTAGGACGGGGGAATGTCTTTAATGAACAACCTGCACAGGACAGAAATCCCGTTAATAGCATGGTTTCTGATATGGGGTAAGTCGTCGGGAGAAGAGATACTCAGAACCAACTACCCCAAGGAGGAGGTGTTGCAAGCGACAAAAGTGCTACCGTTGTATAGTTGAACGAAAAAATGAGTGCATAGGGAATAGAGTTGAGAGAGCTACAAGCAAGTGTGGAAGGAGCAAGGTCTACCACTGGTGCTCTGGGACCGGCCTAGGAAAAATTTTTCTTGGGTCTGGAGTTGACTCTTAACTTCTTAACACTCGGTACTTGACTTTGAGTTGTCTACCAACTTGCTTGACCACTTCATAAGAAAGCAATCTACTCAGCTATATAGACTTTTGGCTACCCAAAAGTCCGAACAAAACTACAGAAGTACCAGGAAATGCATAAAAACAATTTATGTTGACGATATACTCTAAACAAAATATACTTAAGAAACTAACAATCAATGAGGTCCTGCTATTTCCCATTCTCTAAATCAGATCCAAAAAACTCCATCAAAATATCCATGCTGTCCAAACAGTCCCCACTAAAATCTTTGAACGGCTCATAGCTCTCTATTTACTCCTGGGAGATATCTAAACTACTAAAGATGTCTCCATCTGGGTCCAACGCCGACACGACCTGTTCCATACTGTCCATTCCAGGTCCCGTTAGTCCATCACTTTCCATGCCGCTGCTCCCTCATCCACCTCGTCCTCGTCCACATGCTACTCCTCTTCCATATCTTCCTCCTCTTCCTCCTCCTCTCCTCCTCATCCTCCTCATCCTCCTCATCTTCCCCGTACTCCCCACTATTAACCTCGTAGACCAATTTCAGCGCTACTTACTCCTCAAAGGTCTCCCCAGCTCCTTCCACGATGTCCAACTCCGCCCTTTACCTACCTCCTCCGCCTCATCCTCTATAAAAAGGCGACGTACGAATTCGATCACCTTCTTTTGGTATGCTGGCGCAGGTAGCCCTCGCGGTCAGTAGGTCCGAAATTGAGGCGGAATAGAGTTTAGGGGGCGGGGATGGCGATTTTTGAAAATTAGATTCGAGAGCCATAGATTGTTCATTTTGGTAAGATTTAGGGAATGGGAGGCAATGGAGGGTTTTTTGGGTGTGTGGGGAAGAGAGGTGATGAGTAAAAGGATCGGGGACATTTGAAACTTGGAATGAAGGGGTTCAAATAGGCTCCAGGGGCAGGCTCTACAGAATTTGAATAGGTAATATAAATCTGCAATGGATTTTGTAGGAGTGCATTTGCTCCCTTTTTCTCAAAAAAGCGAATTTGAAGGAGGAGATAAGCAAATAGAGAAAAAGAACTTGATTCGGGATCGATTCAAAGGGGTAGATGCAGTTTAAAGATATGCACATAAAATGGGAGTAAATTTGGAGAGGACCGTGATACTGATAAGCAAGGCTCAGGGAAAACGAGGAAGGACGGAACTTTAAGCAAATTTGGACAAGGGGAGGTAGTACAATAAAGTAAAGGTCCGTAGATGACGGCGAAAAAAATCCGTACCTATCAGCACGGCCCTCATGTCCTTACCCATGGTTCTGGAAGGGAGAATGGCTCCAATGAAGACTCTACCCGTTCGAAAGTGTCCCGCATTTACGCCTCATGTCCGCCTCTGCCTTTTAGGGACCTCGATGACAGCAATTGATGCAAGTGACAGTTCCTGTAATGTCAAGGCTATCGACAAAAAAATTCTCGCCTTCCGCGAGAAGTCCGCTGAACCGAGGGAAGGGTACCTCAATCCAAACCGGGTACTTAATGATCAGAACTTCTGTTCGTCGCGCGATGCGTCGGGGCAGGTCCCGTTACATCCCGCAGCAAGCAGAGAAGATCCTCGACGCCCCGGCCCTCATGGAGGATTTCTACCTCAATCTTCTGGACTGGGGTTGCAACAATATGCTATCTGTGGCCCTCGCTGAAAGTGTCTACTTGTGGAATGCTGACACTGGGACCATCGACCAACTCTGAGAGACCTCAGACTACGGAGACTGTATCACATCAGTGTCCTGGAGGCCTGATAGTGATTACATTGCAGTCGGTACAAATAGAAGTGAGGTCCAGATCTGGGACGTTCGGAAGTCAACGTGTCTTCGGCGCATGCGCTCCCATTCGGGACGTGTCGGGTCGCTGGCCTGGAATGGACACCTGCTCAGTTCGGGTTCCCGGGATGCAAGCATCCACAACCATGATGTCCGCGCACGTCAGCATCACGTCGCGACACTGGCCGGCCACGAGCAGGAAGTATGTGGTTTGAAGTGGAGCCCGAATGGCAGACAGTTGGCATCAGGAGGCAATGACGATTTGGTATGCGTCTGGGAGAACCAAAACACAGGCCCGGGGTGGACACCCACGCATCGTTTTGATCATCACTCGGCCGCTGTTAAAGCATTGGCGTGGTGCCCCTGGCAAGACAATCTGCTGACTACGAGTGGTGGAACCGCGAACAGGCGGCTGAAGTTCTGGAACACTATCAGCGGACCTGTTTGAGTACTGTGGATACTGAGTCTCAGGTGTGCGCCGTCGTGTGGTCGCCACATGATAAAGAGCTAGTGACAGGCCACGGCTTCTCGTAGAATCAACCAACGCTATGGAAATATCCGTCAATGACTAAGATGGCGGAGCTCAAGGAGCATACCACAAGGATACTTCACATGAACCTCAGCCGAATGGACAGACAGTTGTCACAGGTGCTGTCGATGAGACACTACGATTCTGGAAGGTGTTCTCAGGTGCGGTTACAAGACAAGGAGGTGGAAGGTCGCAAAACGGTTACCGTGGGCAGTGCTCATTGGAAATACTCCGGGAGAGAAGTGTCATTCGATGAGGAGAACCGACACCGTTTGCTGCCTCGCGAGACCCCGTGTGCTCTTCCGATATCCCGAGAATATTTCCGGCGGCACTGGAGGAGAAAAGAGAATTGCGGAGGGGTATCAAATCGCTTCTTTTCGGTGTCTTTCCTTAGTGTTCACGTGATTGGTCCCCACTACAATGAGTTACTAGCCATTTCGTGTTAATTCGCATCTGATTTGCCTGTACTGCGAGTGTGCGATGTCCCCCGATGGGACGGCGACGGTGTGATATGCCGGCAACTGTTTACTTACTCCGTTTCTGGTTATCTAGTTTGCATATTTTCGCTGTTCTGCCCGTTCTGCTCATTCTACATGTTCTACATGTTCTCCTTGTCCTGTTTTTTCTTTTTTTCTCATGTTTTGCATGTGTTGTGGGTCTTTTTGGTGTTTTGAGTGCTGTGCGTCGTGTGTTTCTTGTTCGTTTTGTGCTTCTGTTCTGATTGTTTGAGCGCGCAACCACTTTCTTCTAAGTTTGAGTTTCTCGTTGCCACACAAGGGGAGTTTTTGAAAGCCTGCAATTTTGGAAGGACCTGACCGAGACGCAAGGTACGGAGAAGAAGGTAACCCGCGTTTGTCTAAGTACCGTAGTTTTGCTATTGTGTCATGGTTAGGCTGGAGGGGCTCATTCCTGTTAGATATTTTGAAAACGATTAGGGAATTTAGAGGTTTCAAAATAACTCACGAGTAAAACGTGATCTTTTTGGTGTAACTGATATAATGAAAATTGTATATATTCCTTGGCATGCTGCGCTGGCTGAGTTGGCTGCGCTGGCCGAGTTGGCATGCTGTGCTGGCTGAGTTGGCATGCTGCGCTGGCTGAGCTGTCACTGTACTTACAATTATATTTTTAATTATTTTTAGAGGGATGCTTTGCACTGTACTGTGGCGGTGCAGATTTGGCACATAGGTACTGTATAGGTGCTACAGAATGTGAGGGTTGAAAACTCTATATAAGGGGCTGTTTGCATGAAATGGTAGGACTACTTGGGAGCCAGCATACCCGAGCGGGGCGCTCAACAAGTTAAGTCAAACACAAAGCATAAAAAGTTGGCAGACAACTTCAAGCCAAGTCCCGAGTAGTAGGAAGTTGAGAGTCAACTTCAGACCCAAGAAAACTTTTTCTTACGCTAGTCGCAGAGCGTCGGTGGTAGACCCTGCCCCTTTTATACTTGCTTGTAGCTTCTCAACTCTCTTCTATATACACTCCCTTTTGTTCGTTCAACAATACCACGGTAGCACTTTTGTCGCTCGCAACACCTCCTTCTCAGGGTAATTGGTTCTGAGGATCTCTTCCCCCGCCGATTTACCCCTATCATTTGGTACTCTTGTGGAGGGGGTTGCACCCGAGGTATTCGAGTTGAGCAGTAGTAAGGAACACTTCGGGGGATTTCTTTTCTGTAATCATGGATCTCAACGCTGCTCGTATAACGTTCACAGGGGCAAGACTGAAGACGTTGAGGAGTTTCTTTACACATATGTCAACGTTGTGATGCAGAGAAGGGCGATGAAGAGAAGGCCGCAAGTATCTTCGCCTATCTTCATGGTGACGCAAAGCACAAATATAAGTCCAAGTTTATCGACGGGTGGTCTCTTAACGGGAATGGGCGTAACTTCGGTGAGGTATGTGAGTGGCTTGTGAAAGAGTATGCTAAGGAGGTAGAACCAGATGAGATGATTCGTACCGCCATAGAGGCCCGGCTCAACTTCGACGATTTGTTAAGCTCATTGGTGTACTTGTGTGATCTTTATGAAAAGGCTGGGTTCAACGCCCAAGCCAAGTACGGAATGCTGCGTAAGGCGGCTATGGGGGATAAGCGGCTCTCCGATTTCCTCCTCATCAAGGGCCCTCACACTTTTGATGAACTGAAGGGTACCATAGTAGAATTTGTCAAAAATTCGGAGACGTTTCAGTCACTGAGTGAGGTACCGAGGGAAACCCGCACATCGATGTCTATCGTACATCCTGAAAAGAATTATCAAAGGCCGGCTACTAGTGCAGCGGCATTAGAATCTGTCAGGAGCGATGTCAAAAACTTGGAAGAAAGGTTGGAAACCCGATTCGATAATCGACTTGACATGATAACCTCGCAGTTGGAAAGCCTTACTCTTACCATTAAGAAGAACCAGTCTGGGGCCCCTAAGCCGCAGAAGTCTGTTCTTACTGTCACAAGCCTGGACACTTTGCAAACAGGTGTCCTGATAATCCACATAGAAACACTCGTTGTGCAAAGTGCGGTCGATATGGGCATCATGAAAGTAACTGCTGGTCTAAAGACAACAGAAGAGCAAATTTATCGGAAGCAAGGAGTGAGTCAGGACCAGAGGTGAAAATCTTACAAAATAGAAGGGATCAAAGGTTGACGGATGCGGTAACGTATCCATCGCTGAAGAGATTAGTCAAGTCAATGTGACAAAAAGGGATGGGGAAGGGAACATTTTATCGAAGAAACCTAGGCTAGTATGGAATGCTGGAGCATATCCCAGCACCTGTACCTCCTCGAACCAAGAGGTCTGATCAAGTTGTTCCAGGAGTGGGAGTCACTCCGGCCAAGAAGACGAAAAAGAGTAAGAAAGTTAAGAGTATCTCTAAGGACGTACTAGAGTATGTGAAGAGGTACAATTTGGTGGCTGAGCTTGCATCGGCCCCAACTGGGATAACGTTTGGTCAACTTTTGAGGGGCGACGCAGAGGATGCGAGAAAAGAACTCAAAAAAATTATCAGGTCTAATAAGTCCGCTAAGGGTAAGAAACTGTTTCTTCAATCGGCCTCGACAGCACCAAGACGTCTTAAGCTGGTACCAGTCAAAGTATTGGGTATGAAAACCCAAGCTCTCTTCGATTCGGGTGCTGTTCCAAACCTCATTTCAGAAACTTTGGTGACAGATCTAGGTCTCGAAATTACTCCAACGACTCGAAAAATAACTGTAGCGGATGGAACCGTCTCAAAATGCATGGGCACTGTTGACAAGGTTTCCGTGTTCTTTGGGGACTCTAAAGTTGATGTAGACTTTCTTGTCATGCCGGATCTCCCTTTCGATGCAATCATTGGCTGCCCCCATGGAAAGACTAGGACATGCATTGACTTGGGCAACCAAATGGTTTCAGTTAATATTGACGGCAGAACCGTGAAGATGCCCCTGGATTTCGACAAAAGCACGCATCCTGAAGATTTAAAAGAAACGGACAGTGAAGATTTCACTTCTAGCTATGACAGCGAAGATTCGGAACCAACTAACACTTTCGGAAGTGGAAAAGGGTACCCTCGGGGGTAATGAACATGGCATGGGACGATTATGATTCCGGGTTTGAAACAGATGACGACTGGAATTCTAGGATAAGTTTGAAACCCGAATGTGTTTTTTTTGCGATGATATCGAATCAAAGGACAGAATTCGGAGCATGAAAGAAGATTACCTTTGCAAAGAAAATAAGAATACGTCGAATTCCATATATGAAGATGTGAGCACGACGGAAGAGGTCCTTCAAAATATTGAGGTTGAGGATCAAGAAGAAAAAGGGCGCCAAATGGCAGAAATCCAAGGAAAAGTGCAGCACCTTCCCGCCCCCGCCTCACTGAAAATATCCGACATGTTAACATCTTCCGAAGTAATTGCATGGAGCGTTTCAGATTTAAGACAAGCAAGTGTACCGGTTACTCACTCGTTCGAACTTACCGACACTCAACCGATTTACCACAAGCCTAGACGTCAACCGCCAAAATATGACCAATTTATCTCAGAAAATGTTACAAGTATGCTGAAAAATGATATTATTCGACCAGTTTCATCCCCATGGTCGTTTCCAGTTGTGGTCGCACCAAAGAAGGATGGAAAGCTGCGTTTTTGCGTCGATTACCGACAACTGAACCAGAGAATGATACCCGATCGATTTCCGATTCCGAACATGGAGGAGATCCTCGAGGACCTGAAGGACGGGAGATATTTCACCTCAATTGACCTTTACACTGGCTATTGGCAGATTCCATTGGATGAAAAATGTAAGGAAAAAACAACCTTTACCAGCAAAGCCGGTACGTTCAGGTTCGAAGTGATGCCTTTTGGTCTCATGAATGCACCAGCTACATTCCAAAGAATGATGAACGAGGTTTTGAAAGGACTTCCATTCGCAAGAGTCTATATCGATGATGTCGTCATATTCTCAGAAACATTGGATCAGCACATCTCGCACGTCAAGACAGTTGTGGAGAGGATATCGGAGTATAGCTTGAAAATTAAGTTGAGCAAATGCTTCTTTGCGAAAACTTCTATCCAATTACTCGGTCATATCGTCGACCAAGAGGGAATTAGAGTGGATCCAGAGAAAACGAAAAAAATAAAGTTGGCACCAAGGCCCGCTTCAAAGACGGAGGTCCGAAGCTTCTTAGGACTGGCCTCATATTACAGAAGATTTATCAAAGATTTCGCCAAGACTGCAGCACCGTTACATGCCAGCACTACGAAGAACGGAAAATTTTACTGGAACAAGGAAATGGAAACTGCATTTCAGGAGCTTAAAGATAAGCTATGTGTCCCCCCAGTTCTCATGTACCCAGATTTCAAGAGACCATTCGTTGTGGAGACAGATGCCTCAGAACGGTCTTTGGGTGCCGTTTTGTCCCAAAAAGATGAAAACGGAAGACTACACCCTGTTCAATTCGCAAGCCGAACTCTGAATGATGCGGAAAAGAGATACTCAGTCTGCGAGAAAGAAGCGCTAGCTGTCGTCTTCGCGCTGAAAAAGTTTCGCGTATACCTTTTATCACTCGAGAAATTTGTCTTGATAACTGATCACCAGGCACTTAAACAGCATTCCAAAAGAAGGATGTACATCACCGCTTGGCCCGATGGCTCGACATTTTCGCAGAATATCGGTTTGAAATTGTGTATAGACCCGGACGCAATAATCAGCCTGCCGATTACCTATCCCGCTTGAGGGACGCACTGATTCCAAATGAAAAAGCTTCGGAGGACATCGTCGGAGTCGCCGAGTTGCAGTTGCCGAACGATAACGAGTACGAAGCTAATATTCACGGACTGATCAAATTCCTCGATGGACTAGAAATGAGAAAGGTTGATCTTGAACACAGAAATTGGGTACGCAGGAATCAAAAGGCTTTTACATTGTGGAATGGGAAACTCTTCCGGCACACTAAAGCCGGTCCCCGACTAGTGGCCCCTTTGAAAGAAAGAATGAAGATCTTGAGGACTTTCCATGATGAGCTAGGGCATTGGGATCTCGAAACAACCAAAAAATTCGTAACTGAGAGATTCTGGTGGCCCGGTATCCATAAGGACGTCTATATTTCGTGAAAAGCTGCGACAACTGCCAAAAATTCACTCCAATACGAAAGTATAAGACAACTCTAAGTTTTCCAGTTTCCGGTCTTTTGAAACCTTCTCAATTGACTTTGCCGGCCCATTCAAGGAAACATCTTCCGGAAACAAATATCTCCTTATAGTGGAACATCTTACTGGATGGCCAATAGCAGTTGCAGGTGAGGAGACCAATGCTGAAGTGGTCCTGAGATTCATCGAAAAAGAAATAATTGAACCGTTTGGTCTTCCAAAAAGGATAATCTCGGATAACGCCCTTTGTTTTACTGCAACTTCACTGCTTCGAGTTTTGAAGGAGAAAGGGATTCAGCTGAAGACAGTTCTCGACTACGCTCTTATGTCAAACGGAAAGCCAAAAAGATGATTGGAACTATCAAACGCGCACCTACTTTTTGGAATATTTTATAGGTAATCAACTGCATCCCTATTCGTTTGAAAGGCCTCATGTTTTAACAATAAGGCAACTTACATTAATAGAAACAGAAGAAGAATGATGACGAGTCGGGACGTTCGTCTTGAGCGAGGGGCGTGATATAATGAAAATTGTAGATATTCCTTGGCATGCTGCGCTGGCTGAGTTGGCTGCGCTGGCGAGTTGGCATGCTGTGCTGGCTGAGTTGGCATGCTGCGCTGGCTGAGCTGTCACTGTACTTACAATTATATTTTTAATTATTTTTAGAGGGATGCTTTGCACTGTACTGTGGCGGTGCAGATTTGGCACATAGGTACTGTATAGTGCTACAGAATGTGAGGGTTGAAAACTCTATATAAGGGGCTGTTTGCATGAAATGGTAGGACTACTTGGGAGCCAGCATACCCGAGCGGGGCGCTCAACAAGTTAAGTCAAACACAAAGCATAAAGAAGTTGGCAGACAACTTCAAGCCAAGTCCCGAGTAGTAGGAAGTTGAGAGTCAACTTCAGACCCAAGAAAACTTTTTCTTACGCTAGTCGCAGAGCGTCGGTGGTAGACCCTGCCCCTTTTATACTTGCTTGTAGCTTCTCAACTCTCTTCTATATACACTCCCTTTTGTTCGTTCAACAATACCACGGTAGCACTTTTGTCGCTCGCAACACCTCCTTCTCAGGGTAATTGGTTCTGAGGATCTCTTCCCCGCCGATTTACCCATATCAGTAACCATTCCCCATGGCTCCCTCTGTGGCAAATGTGTCTTCGAATTAGTCTACCTGTCAACAGATATCGTATTGTTTCCGATTTACGATTGTTTCCAATCGCTTGGAATATTTTGGGGTATTTCTGAATGCGCAAGCTCGGATTCGCTGCAATTTTGTCTCGTAGCTATTCTTTATGCAAAAGATTATACTCATTTTTTTGATTTTTCTGTTCGGTTGGTTACAAAGCACCACAGACTACTCACAAAGCCGCCCATGCAAGCCCTCATCCCTTTGCCAAACTACGGCCTATTATCTATCCTGATTGTTTTCTTGTATCAACGCTGCCGCTCGAATTGCCTTCAACTTGAGAAATGATGACAGGGGCGTAACACTTAGGGGAATTTTTGGGTTATTTTAATGCATGGAAGATGTGGTCGGTTATACCCACGCGGTCAATGCGTTATGCGGGAGAAGTCGTCGCTGATGCGTAACACTTCCGGTTCATTTACTTTTACAGATACACTGGCTGAAAACCAGTCAAAGCGAATGGTACTGGGCGTGTACACGAAATGTCGCGGCAGGCGCAGATGTCACTTTTTCTAAGATCCACTGGGCCTGCACGACTACTGGCCTTAAAGTAGCCTTTTGTGGGTGTACGTTCCCTCCATTTCTTTGCTGGAGTGCCCTTTTGAGTCGCTTGTGGTTGTGTGTGCTTGCATGGCTCGCCATCAACACGTCCTTCGCAACTTTCTCGACTGCCTCTGAAAAGAAGTCAGCGTCGCTGCACTTTTCGAACACTGTGTTCGTCGGGGTCGATTACTGAGTCGGTATACCCTTTTTGACTCAATTGTGGTTGTTTTGAAAACCATTGTATAGATCAAGTATATCTTCGAAGCGTAAAACACCCAAACATTTTCCTCGTCGAACATACCCTTCCCATCCAAGATCTCAATTCTTCTATTCATCGAGACTCCTGCCCATTACTAATCGACATCTACATTCCGCGGTGCCAATGATCTTCATACAAGTGATATTGTTGTCGATATTACTATTGTCCATCCTCTTTCCCGCCATCAAATCTTGCCAATTACAGCTACCGCAAGCGCTGCCGCAACACTAGCGGGCGCAAGAAAAATCAGCATTACGGCGATTAATGCCACCAACGTGATTTCTCCTTTCCCCCGTCAGAATTGGTATCTATGACACCTCGGGTGATGAGGGCCAGAGGTCTTCACGATGCCTCATGAAACAGAGAGGGAGGCAGCCAAGGCGCTGCTAAAGGAATAGTGTAGAGGATTCAATGGGTTTCAGAGAGTTGGAGGAAAAGGTTGTATGAGTGTACCTGTGTTTGCACGAGAATCCAGATGAGCTTCCTTTACATAGATAGCATTGTAACTCTACTCTAGAATTTCTATACTTTGTTAGCTCAGTATAAATTATTAGAAAGTAGGGGTGTACATAAAGAATTGTACTATCTAAAATATAACTAGGTAAGTAAAACGATGACATGGGGCTCCACGTCAAATGAAAACATTGAAGGAAAATAAAACTTCTAAATTCATTTAAGACAATGCAGTTTCTCTGTTAAACCACTGTGTATATTGAATTGGAATTGCGACAGCGAACAAGTCTTGACTTGGATCAGTCAACATTTTTATTAGAGTCCTTATACTGCTGACACGTGAGGTATCCTTCACAATGCTTTCGAACAACTCGGCTCATATGTTTCCAGTGGAGATTTCCTGATATGGACAGTGCCTTTCCAAATTTAAAATGTCCCCCAACTTTCAAGTCGTGGGCAATTCGTAAAATATCCGAAACTGAACTTCTTGGTACGCACATATATCAATTGTAAAACAGCCTCGAAGCATATTCGGAACACCTGGAGAATTCTTTCACGTTTCTGTTTGAAAACAATCTCCCCTGGCCACTCTCAGTCCATGGCTTCTACCATTGGACCGAAAACTTGTCGTCATCATACCGAGGTATCTTTTCAAAAACAAGGTAGGGAGCTCCAACTCCCTTCATTGAGACGTCATGATCTCCTCTCATCACGTACGGAGCTCTGAATAATGTGTCTCCCAAGGCTTGAATTCTTCCATGGTTCAGTGTGATGGGAAAAATTCCGAATTTTCGAGAGTTTCCAACTAACATGTTCCTTTCCGACTCAGTTTTTGTTTTGTGAAGAAGTTCTTAAGCACTTGGGTGCCTCTGAAAATCTCAAATTTGAACCTTTCAATTTAGCACCTAAATTTTCTTAGAAAACTAATCAAAAGCAGCAGCTCTCTGTCGTTTGCAGTGTAGTCTGACTCAGTTGGAGAAAGCTTCTTTCAATAGAAAGAAACTACGCGATATTTTCCATTCTAATCCAACTGCGGCAGAGTTCCACTAGCAGCGAGCTATAAAGCATCTGTATGACCACTAAATGGCTTTTTTCAATCGGAGCGACCAAGATTGGAGCCAATGTCATTGCTTCCTTTAGCCTCTAGAAAGCATCATCACAGTTTCAATCCCATTTACCTATACCATGATCTTTCTTTGTCAGATCTGTGAGAGGTACAGCAATTTCAGAGAGCCTTAGAATGAATTAGACCTTCTCAGAACTGACATAAATGCCGTCTTTCGCGACTATTAAATACTAAAAGTCCAGCTCAGTCTAAAAGAAGGATCATTTCTTCGGAGAGATATACAGCCTGAGCTTTTTCAAGCCACTTTCATACAATTTACAGATTTACATATGGTTTCTTCTTCCTTCTTATTGAATATGAGAAGATCATCTATATGGAAAACCAAGAAGGCATCGATGCAATCATAGAAGATCTGTTTCATAAGTTACAATATGGTGAAGTATCTAAATTAAATAGCCACAGAAGCCCATTATTGAATGATGCACTCAGCGGTGTCAAAAAGTAGGTCTTATTTGAAGTCAAGAAAACATCTTTTGCGTGGATAAGGGATTTAATAAATCATTTACAAGCTTTTTGGGAACAACAGCAAGCAGAAATATATATTTAGTAGTTCATTAGGTGCAATGTTCTCCATAGCTACGAGAGTACGCGGAAATACTAGAGACATTTCACAGTCGAAGATACAGAAAGTACAGATAGGGGCTCATGATTTGGCTTTTTTGGCGCATGAAATAAGTTGTTTTGTGTGAACTTTGATATTATTTCCATGCGAAATAAGTAAGAAATGGGTGCCTGTGGTGTATATTTCTAGTCGCCAGCGCGAGTTATGAGGACCAATAAACCCTTGTGGGAAGGTCTATTTTTTGTACAGAAATGAAGCCGATAGATAGGGGAGATTGCTCAGGAATGAGGTGGTTGCGAACATTATGTTGGGGCCTATTTGAACCACTTGAAATGTGACAGAGAGGATCATGTAGGCCATGAACGGGTGGGGAAAGCTAACCGAGGCATTTGATGGCAATAATTCACTGATGGTAAGATTCTCAAACACAGTTAGCCTAGAACGGAAGTTCTGCAAGCGGCAGGAGAGCTACCGAATTATAGGTATTGTAGCAAAGAGTATTGAAGAATAATGGTGGAACAAAGAGCTACAAGAGAGTATGTAAGGAGTACAGTCTACCGCTTCTCTTCAGAATAGTATAAAGGAAATAATTTTAGGCAGAAGCAGATTTTAAATTCTACACTGCTTGGGCTTTCACTTAAAGCTGCCCCCAAACTTACTTGATTTCTCCTAACAATACAGCTTACTCAACATATACAGACTTTCGGGAACCTAAAACTCTAAAAACATACGTAATACCATAAATTTCACTTACAAGAATTGTGTTGACGAGAATGAATAGAGGGAAGCTCTTATGAAGGCAAGTATTTTGGCGTCCTTATGGCAAGATATTTTTAGTTTTATTTATACCCTAGCGATCTAGGCCCGTAAGTACTGTTGTCATGCTATCGACCGTACTGCTAATTTTTGTTTTTCTAGCTATTTCTTATTACATATGACTCAGGTGCGTTGTCATAGATCAAAAGAATCAAATTTTAACCTTGTTCAAGTGACACTTCATCATGCGCATTAGTGAACACATCTCCGAATCTACTGATGTATTGTGGGCAAAAGCTCAACCTTGTCGTGTCCTCTCAATCTCAACACCCCCATCGACATAACCTGTGCCCCTGCAATACTCATTACTCAATGCTAGTAAGCCTCCTCAATTCTCCAACTTGATCCTCCTTAAGTTCTTCGTTAAGAGATCTGCGCCCATCGCAGTGGTCGGCACATAATGTACGCTGACGTTCCTTTTTGCAACATTATCGACTAGGAGTGGGTATTTGACCTCAATATGCTTCGAAAAGTCTGTGCAAGTCTAGTTATAGGCATATGCAATGAATGACGTATTGTCTTCACCGATGGAGATATCTAGTAGCTTCTTCATATTCATCTGTACTCAACGCTTCTCAGTAACATGTCAAATTTTCTGAGCCATAGAAGCTCTCGAATAAAAAGTACTAACACAATAAATTTAGCTTCCGTTTAAGATTTTTGCGACTATAGATGTTCTTTTGAGCGCCAACGCACTGTTCTTCAGCCAACACAGAATGTTACCATTGATCGACTTCCGACTTGGACGTTATTGTGCCCAGTCTGAGTCCTAGTATGCTTCTACTTGAGCTCACCACCATCTCTGTAGCACATCCCTAAATTATTTGTCCTTTGGAAGTATCTCAAAATATGCTTCCCGGTTTTTCATAGTGTGTGCTTGGCATATGCATTAAGCGAGCCAAATGGTTAGCTACGTATCTAATATCGGTCGTACTGTGCTTGTTATGGGCATAAGGGTTCCAACTAATTGTCTGTAAGGTGTGATATCTTTCCGCTCAGATCCAACGTTCTCCAGCAAATCTAATCAAGAGGGTGGTGGTGTTGCAACAGTCTTACAGTCACTTATCTTGAAGTACTTCAGCATTCTTTCGATCATTAGCCTGTTGTGCATCTTGACCGAGTCACCCGTATCTTCAATCGATATCCAAAGGAAGCGCTCAATATTCCTCGACTCTCTGATCTCAAATCTATTTGAAAACTTTCAAACCCTTTCATTCAGTGTTTGCTGTTAATTAGAAAAGATTAAAATGTAATATACATAGGCTAATAGAAAACGAAGTGATTCTTCATTTTCAAAAACGTACAACGTTGGATCGGCCTTACTCTGCTCACATCCAATCTCGAACAAAACGTATTAAGATGAGCAATTCATTCCGTTGATGCCTGTTTTAGGCCGTAGAGAGCCTTTTGTAAACGGTAGACATACGTCTCAAACTGCTCATTTTTGAATCCTGGAGATTGTGCAACGTATATTTCCGCAGAGATTGTTGCATTAACAAATGCATTTTTAACATCAATGAGTATCCTCTTCCACCCAAAGTGCACACTCAGTGCCAACATGAATCTCACCGTCGTATATTTTGATACTGGGGAAAACACCTCTGAAAAGCAACCCCAGGTATCTGAGAGAAAGGTTTCACAACCGTTCGAGCCTTATATCTCACAATGTTTCCCTTGAAATCTTGCTTCAGATCATATACCCACTTGCTCTGAATGAACTTCCAGTCTTCAGGAAGTTCTATCAGTTCCCGCGTTTTCGGTTTCTCTAGGGACATAATCTATAATTCGATTTCTTCAGGCCATTTAGTCGCATCATGCCGGCCCATTGCGTCCGAGTAACACTACGGTACGCCATCAGTAGCTTCATTGTCTCTATTAATAAATATGTCTGATCTTAACCTTACCTATGCGGTGGCTGCCACCTGTATTTCTTTCACTGTGGCGTACTTATGGATAATATGTCAGGTCATCTAGATTGATTCCCTCATCCGAGATGTTGATATCATCATTATCAAAACCTCAGAGATGCCTGTCATCATGACTGTCACATTTCATGTTGCTGTATTATTTTCTCCCCCTGAGAGGTATCCAGAACATCTGCTGAGTCCGTGTTATCAAACTTCATCTCATTCTCCTTCGTTGGTGTATTGCTGACCATATTACCTTCGTTGAATATCAAATCTTTTGTCTCGACGATTCTCTTACCATCATTTTTCAAGATTCTGTAGGCATCAATTTTGCAATTACCAACTAATATTCCTTCCTCCGCTCTACTGTCTAATTTTCCGGATCGGATTTTGGAAGGCTTGAATGCAATGGCTTTGGAGCCGAAAATTCGGAGGCATCCAACATCCGGCTTTCTCCCATGAATAGCCTCGAATGTTGTACAGTATAACTTGCAGCTGCGCGAGAATAGACGGTTGCGGATGAAACAAGCAGTATTCACTTCTTCGCCCACAGGATAGGCTTTTTCATTGGGTTTGAAATCAAGAGCGTCCACGCCATATCCATCAATGATCTGTTCAACCTTTTCGCACAACCGTTTGATTCAGTGAGTATTGGGCGGTCAGTTCATGAATGATACCTCGTTGTATCAGCCAGTTTTGAAATTTGGGACCAACATATTCCCCACCCCATCCGACCGAACCCACTTCACTAAGTTGCGGCCCATGCTAACTAGCGATTCTGTCTTACTGTTAGATATGTTCTCGATCTCCTTGATCATTTGAGTCACACCATCACCAGCTTCGCTCTTCCTGTGGATGAATCTCACTATAGAGTATTCACTGTGCTCATTGAGTGAAGTCACAAAATATTTAGCTTTCCAAGTGACATCACCTTCATCGGTCCAACTAAATCAGTTTTAATCCTTTCTACAGGTTTTGTAGTACATATAGTTGGTATTTTGTCTGGATTCTTCTTCCGGAGTAAGCGTGCTAACTGACGTTCTGCACAATTCCCTACTCATATCACCTATCTCATCTCTGTTGATACCAGAGACATAAGGCAGCCACTTACACAGTTGTCCATATCCGCAATGACCTAGCCATTCATGTCACGGCTTTAACTTGTTACTCTTAGCCACTTGTTCTTCTCCATTGCATACTTCCATCAATAGTTTATACAAGCTACTGTGTGTCTCTATTCCAACCATATATATTTCATCCGATGGTTTATGGATGAGCTCTACCCTTTCCATGCCATTCGGAGCATGGTTTTCGTCGAGTAAAATCTTAAATTCTTGCTTTTGGCTTGCGACATAGACAATAGGTTATATAGGAGCTCTGCTACGTATAGAACATCGTAAAGGGTAACATTTTTTCTTATACCATCTACCATAGAAAATATTTTCACTGTAACAGACCCTTCCGATTCATGACTTCCTGGTTTCCAACGATGATGCATCCATCAGCGCGAGTGAAGTTGTGAAATTATCTCGCTGGCTCGTCATATGGCGTGTTCCTCCTGAATCAATAATCCACCTAATTGATTGACGCCTACCAGCCTTAGCTACAAACCTATAGTGCACTGCAACCTTCATTGCAGTTCTTTGCTTACTTTGATTCCTGTCGCCAGAATCACTAACAAGACAATCTTTGGCTATATGCCCTTGTTTAAAGCACGCTACAAGTGCAATTTCTGGCTGCAAATAATACAAAAATGGCTAGATTGGGCCAAGACCAAAACTATTAAAAAATTATTAGGACTTCTATGACCGGCCGGTTACGCTTGGAATTTTGGTTGGCGTACGTTACAATACGTGATAAGCGCGCCAGTATTTCAGGAGAAGGCCTAGGAAAATTTTAAAAATACGATGTTACGAACTCGCTGCACAGGCCCAACCGCAGTGGTTCCGCCCACACCTCCCCGCTTGATGCCGCTCTTTTTCAAATATATCCACGTGGCGCTGCAGTTGTTCGTGTATTTCAATCTCAGACTAAACCCGCCCACATCTCCTCGCTTGATTTCGGACGCGTGCATTTATCTCCCTGTAGCACTGTAGTTGTTCGCTTATTCAAACCTGAGGGCTATCCCTCCCATATATCCTCGCTTGATATGGCGCGCACATTCTAATCTCTACGTCGCACAATGCTTCATGCACGGCATCCATATAATTCTGCAAACAGGCTCCTTTGCAGTTTTGCAGTCGAGTCATTCTACAAGTGACTCTGATTGATTCAAAGGGGTGATCAGATTTTCTGTGCATCTTACTTCGGTCCCATTACTTTCAATTAGCAGGTCCTTTGTTGCTCTCCCTTTTATAATAATAAAAGCAACCCTGATGCTTATAATTTTACTGATAGTAAAGACTAGCAGAAAAATTCATAAGCATCAAGGTTGTTACTATTTTAGGGGGTTCTTCATCTCTATGCATTTCATCCCCCACTTCATTTACAGTACCATTAATAGTTACTATGTACAAATACAACAAAAAGTACAGCTCGGATCGTGAATGTTTACGCCATCCTGGAGGGTATCCTTCCTTCCGACCTTGTATGAAGTACATACAACCTTAAAGTATACTATTCTCGTGAACGACATTTTTTTCGTTCCAACCTCACGTTGCAGTGCTCCGTTCAGTCATGACAAATTACAACTCGGCGAACAACGTCTTTATGCATGAGCATCTGGAAATTTTCCACACTGAGTTCCTGACTTATTCCTCGAGACTTGGGAGTTTGTGGATTGGTAATTTTTCCGACAGTGTCGGTGTGCGGGGAAAAGGAATGTAGTACTGACAGATTGTTTGTTGTGAGTTTTGTTTTGACTATCGAGTGGGTGAGGTGAGTTTTTAGATGGCGCTCGAGGTTATCAGGAGTGAGGTGTATGACAGTTTGTTAATTTGGGTTGTTGTTGTTTTGTGTGGCGTGTGGGATTGAGTATCCGTATGAGGAGCAGTCGAAAAGGCGGGCAGCGGAAAAGGCTGGCAGCTTTTTTCGTACGCCTTTGGCTGTTGTAGTCACCAGTAAGACGCGGCACCGACCGGCATGCCGTCAAATCGGTGAATCCCGCCCCATACATGCTCACCCATCTCCCAGATCGCACCGCGACGCCACGTCCTCCCCCTACCCCGATACACGCCCCCCCAGCCAAATATACTGGAGGATGTCGGTTGGAAAGGGCGTTGGGAAAAAGGCGGGGTGTCTTTTAGATTGTGGATTTTGTATCGAGAAGGTGGTTGGGCGGAAAGTTTGGGGGGTTGGTGGAAGGGGAGAGGGTGTGGTTGATGGGCGTTTGCGCCCTCCCGCTCAAGACGATCGTCCGGCTCGTCTTCATTGTTCTTCTTCTGTTACCGTTAGTGTTGGCTCTCTTATTGATAAAATGTAAGGTCTTTCAAACGGGTACGGATGAAACTGATTACCAATGTGATGCTCCAAAAGTAAGTTCGCATTACTGGTACCTCACTTTGTCGCATAGCCTCATATATTGGTTTGATAACATCGAGGTGGGGTTGAATACATTCTTCTTCCGTGACTCTTCTGAATCTTCCAAGAGTGAAAAAATATATATGATATGCAAACTCTTCTGGAAGATGCCGGAGGAATGGATGCCGATATGAAAAGAAGACAGGCATCACAAAGAATGAATCTTCGTAAGATAAGTGTGGTCCATGTAGCTCCCGAATACATAAGAGATGATTATCATGATATAAGAAATGACCTACGCATCATTCGCGTCCTCGGAGATATTGCGCAACCAAAAAGATAATCTTCTTCTATCAACTGTATGCTGTGCATGGTTGTGAAGGAGGGCTAGAGACGAAATTGTGGTGGTTTGGCCCGATGAATGGCCCCAAACAATTCCTGCGTACTGGAATCTGCCACGAGGTCCTCTTGGGGACGACCAGAACCTCTTCTGGGCGGGTTGTTGTCTCCCGGAGGTCCTCCTGGGTCATCATCACTGCTTCGGGAGGATCTTCGCCACCGCAATGTTCCCAATTTGTAGCGGGGAATCATAAGGTTCCATAAGTGATATGGGGCCAGTCGATATTCCATATCAGGGGTAAGCGTAACCTCTAAGTCGCACATCTTGGTTGTTCTTGAGAAATACGCAAATCGGACGGACAATGTTCAGATACGTTTGCGACAAGTCTCCGATAGCTATCATTCCTACCTTCCTATAGAGTAATGATATATTACTTCCACAAACTCTGGACCTGCTTCCGTGAACCTTCCGTTTTGGAATGAAAATAGACTTTATTAATAGTCGGAAATCTTCTTGAGGTAGCAATGGTCCGTTCAACGTACGAAAACATAGGCAATATTAATGTAAATGGAATTACGTGGAGTTCGTAGTAGTCCGCGTAATCGAGATGATCCATTCCCAGGCCCTTTTTCCTCCCATAGGAATCATTCTATAGTTAAAGATGAGTATGCCCGTGGTTGCGCATAGTCCTGTGTGAGAAGGAATTCTTCAGGCCTCTGATGGTAAGGGACCAGACGACGTGCATGGATGGCCCTCCTTGATCTCTTCCCTGAGCTTGAACAGAGCTTATAGTGCGGGTGTCTTTCCTCCGTGACGATGCAAGGGTTCGATACTTTGTTTGGAAGGCCGGCCACTTCACAGCCTGCTGCATTGCTTTTCCATGTACTACAGTACTTTAGAGCCGACTGAAAAGGTTTGGACTGGAGGCTCTTATTCTTATTTCTTGTCTGTGTTAGCGCGCGGTGTGATCTCCACTTCGGTGGCCAGTATTCGACTTCTCTACTCTCTTCATCGATAATATTTGTTTCCATGTCTCTCTGTAACATTCTAGGAGCCCTTCCGTACATTAGCTCGAACGGTGACCGTCCACTTCTTCCTCTTCTTCGACGATAGCCGTATAACACTTTTGGTAAGGCATCTTCCCACTGGATTTCATTCTCCGACATAGTTTTCGATATTGCTCGTTTGATGGTTCCAACCATCCTCTCCGCTTTCCTTTGACATAGGAGCGTATGCGAGAACTGTCTTAGCTGAATGCCTTTTTCTTCAAGAAACGAAGCAGTGAAGTTGCAGTAAAACAAAGGGCGTTATCCGAGATGATCCTTTTTGGAAGACCAAACGGTTCAATTATTTCTTTTTCGATGAATCTCAGGACCACTCAGCATTGGCCTCCTCAACTGCAACTGCTATTGGCCATCCAGTAAGATATTCCACTCCTGTAAAGATATATTTCCGGAAGAAGTTTCCTTGAATGGGCCGGCAAAGTCAATTGAGATTGTTTCAAAAAGACTGGAAACTGGAAAGTTTAGAGTTGTCTTATACTTTCGTATTGGAGTGAACTTTTGACAGTTGTCGCAGCCTTTCACGAAATTAGAGACGTTGTTATGGATACTGGACCACAAGAATGTCCCCGTAATGAATTTTTTGGTTTTTTGAGATCCCAATGCCCTAACTCATCATGAAAAGTTCTCTAGATCTTCAATCTTTCTTTCAAAGGGGCCACCAGTCGAGGACCGGCTTTTGTGTGTCGGAAGAGTATCCCATTCCATAATGTAAAGCCTTTTGATTCATACATACCCAATTTCTGTGTTCCAGATCAACTTTTCTCATTTCTTATTCATCCAAGAATTTAATTAGTCCGTAAATATTAGCCTCGTACTCTTTTCGTTCTGCACTTGCACCTAGGCAGCTCTGACTATGTTCCCGGAAGCTTTTTCATTTGGACTCATTGGATCCCTCAAGCGAGATAGGTAATCGGCAGGCTGATTATTGCGTCCAAGCCTGTACACGATTTCAAACCCATATTCTGCGAAAGTGTCGAGCCATCGAGCCAAGCGGTGATGTACATATTTCTTTTGGATGCTGTCTTAAGTGCCTGGTGATCAGTTATCAAGACCAATTTCTCGAGTGATAAAAGGTACACGCGAAACTTTTTCAGTGCGAATACAACAGCGAGCGCTTCTTTTTCGCAGACTGAGTATCTCTTTTACGCATCATTCAGAGTTCGACTTGCGAATTGAACAGGGTGCAGTCTTCCGTTCTCATCTTTTTGGGACAAAACGGCACCCAAAGACCGTTCTGAGGCATCTGTCTCCACAACAAATGGTATCTTGAAATCTGGATACATGAGCACCAGTGGGATACATAGCTCATCTTTAAGCTCCTCAAATGCAGTTTGCATTTCCTTGTTCCAGTAAAATTTTCTGTTCTTTGTAGTGCTAGCCTGTAACGGTGCTGCCGTTTCGGCGAAATCTTTGATGAATCATCTGTAATATGAGGCCAGTCCTAAGAAGCTCCGAACCTCCGTTTTGAGCGGGCCTTAGTGCCAACTTGATTTTTTTCTTTTACTCTGGATCCACTCTAATTCTTTGTTAATCGACGATATGGCCGAGTAATTGGATAGAAGTTTTGGAAAGAAGCATTAGTTCAACTTAATTTTCAGGATTTATGCACATATCTTCTCCACTACTGTCTTGAAATGCGATATGAGCTTATCCAAGGTTTATTTAGAATATTACCACACCATCGATATAAATTCTTGCAAATGGAAGTCCTTTCAAAACTTCGTTCATCATCCTTTGTAATGTTGCTGGTGCATTCATGAGACCAAAAGGCATCACTTCGAACCTGAATGTAACGGCTTTGCTGGTAAAAGTTTTTATTTCCTTACATTTTTCGTCCAATGGCATATGCCAATAACCAGTGTAAAGATCATTTGAGGTGGAGTATCTCCCGTCCTTCAAGTCCTCAAGAATTTCCTCCATATGTGGAATCGAAAATCGATCGGGTATCATTCTCTGGTTCAGTTGTCGGTATTTGACGCAAAAGCGAAGTTTTCCATCTTTCTTTGGTGCTATCACAACTGGAAATGACCATGGGATGAAACTGGCTGAATAATATCATTTTAGAGCATACTTGTAACATTCTCTGCGATAAATTGGTCATATTTCGGCGGTTGACGTCAAGGCCTGTGGTTAATTGGTAAGTATCGGTAAGTTCAAATGCGTGAGTGACCGGTACACCTGCTTTTCTTAGATCAGAAGCGCTCCATACAATTACTTCGGAAGATGTTAAAATGTCGGATATTTTCATTGAGGCGGGCTGGAAGGTGCTGTGCTTTTTCTTGAATTTCTGCCATTTAACGCCGGTCTTCTTCTCGAGCCTCTCCCCCGAATTTTTAAGGACCTCTTCCAGCGTGCTCACACCCTCAGATGTGGAATTCGATATATTCTTGTTTTCCTTGCAATTGTTTAATCTTCTTTCATGCTCCGAATTCTGTCCTTTGATTCGTATCATCGCAAAAAGAAACACATTCAGGTTTCAAAACCTATCCTAGAATTCCAGTCGTCATCTGTTTCAAACCCAGAATCATAATCGTCCCACGCCATGTTCATTATTCCCCGAGCGTACCCTTTTCCCTTTCCGAAAGTGAAATCTTCACTGTCTGCTTCTCTCAAATTTTCCAGATGTGTGCTTTTGTCGAAATCAAGGGCATCTTCACGGTTCTTCCGTCAGTACTAACTGAAACGATTTGGTTACCCAAGTCAATGCAGGTCCCTAGGCTTTCCATGGTAGGGCAGCCAATGATTGCATCGAAAGGATATCCGACATTACAAGAAAATCTACATCAACTTTAGAGCCCCAAAGAACACAGAACCTTGTCAACAGTGCCCATTCATTTTTGAGACGGTTCCATCCGCCACAGTTATTCTTCGAGTAGTTGGAATGATTTCAAGACCTAAATCTGTCATCAAAGTTTCTGAAATGAGGTTTAGAACAGCGCCAGAATCGAAAAGAGCTTGGGTTTCATTCCCAATACTTTGACTGGTACCAGCTTAAGACGTCTCGGTGCTGTCGAGGCCGATTAAGAAACAGTTTCTTACCCTTAGTGGACTTGTTAGACCTGATAATATTTTGAGTTCTTTTCTCGCATCCTCTTTCGTCGCCCCTCAAAAGTTGAACAAACGTTATCTCAGTTGGGGCTGATGCAAGCTCACCTACCAGATTACTTCTTCACATACTCCAGTACGTCCTTCGGATACTCCTAGCTTTCGTACTCTTTTTCGTCTTTTAGACCGGAGTGACTCCAAATCCTGGAACAACTTGATCAGACCTCTTGGTTCGAGGAGGTACAGCTGCTGGCATATGCTCCAGCATTCCCTAATCTAGCCTAGATTTTTTCGATAAAATGTTCCCTTCTCCATCCCTTACGTCACATTGACTTGACTGATTTCTTCAGCTATGGATACATTACTGGATCCATCAAAGTTTGATCCTCTCTGTTTTGTAAGATTTTAATCTTGGTCCTGATCGCTCCTCGCGTCCGATAGATTTGCTCTTCTGTTGTCTTTAGACCAGCAGTTACTTTCATGATGCCCATATCGACCGCTTTCGAAATTTAATTTGACACTCAAGGTTTGATATGTGATCATGTGGGTATTACATATGTTACTGATCGCCAGGGAATGTTGCTGAGGAAAGAAAGGAGTCTCGCTGGCCAGGTGCCTCGCATTCTCGGCAGTTATGTGTATGAAAAACGATAGTCAGTTGCGCCGACCTATGTTGACGAGGAGTACGAGGGAATAAATTGAAAGTGAAGGTAGATTTCTCGCCCTGCTTCGCAGCTAGTGGCGTATCCCCGAGTTGCATATCAATCCGAATGTGACAGGCAATGAAGATGCGGAGAGAAAGATGTTCGGTTTGGCTTGGCGGAGGGGCGGCGAACCGAGTAGGCGCATATGGTCAACGACCACTTGCAGTGAAGATATGATCGTAGGAAGGTTGGAGCTATCCATACCGAACGTTTTAGTTGTCGGAGACAATTTATGCTCTGAGATTTTGAGCAAAATGACGGCAAAAATTATCCTGTTTTGTATTCAGTAAACTTATGTAGTCCCTGACCAAAGCAAAGTAGATCTACTTTTCTGGAGTGATTCATTGCAGGTATGCAAATTGCACTGAATTCAATGCTTTGGATTAATAAAATGAATAAAACTCAGGATGCAGACCGGCTATTGGCCATGTACAAAAATAAAAAAAAGAGTTTGAATTTCTGCCCCCGTAGTGCACCTGAAACACGTTCTAATCTCTTTCGATCTTCTTTTTCCATTCTTACCAGAATTGCTCCTCTTCCAAAAATTACTCCACATGGGCCTCGTCTTGCCACATGTATAACACCACTTTATATATGTCACGCCGCATGTCACAATGCGGACTCATTCCTGTCCCCATATTGGTTGATAAGTGACTCACGCGCTATCAATTTTGACATTGCAATATGAAAGTGAAACTCGAACTCATTACAGTTCTGTCTTTATATTAAATTCTCTGGGTATTCCTCTCAACATTGTCCTAATTCTTCTCAATCTTAGAATACGCTACGTCCTGTGTATTAAATTTCGCTGACTAACTCCAATATTTTATTTGAATATTCCACGATACTTTCACCTTTGTTAAGCTGAATATTCCTGTAGCATTCTCAACTTTTCATCTAAGACGGCTTCTGAAACCGCATGGAACTAGGTCTTCAATGTCGTCCACGCCTTTGCTGGACACTGATCTCGCGTACAGCTGTTTTGGAACTCTGACCAACCGAGTCATAATGTATGCCAAAGCCAAATCACGTTGTTGGGCGCCACTGCTACTAATTACTGCCGACTCTTCTTCTTTGTCGATTATCCGGGACTCATTTTCCAAGGCTTTACTACATACTTTCAAAGTCGTTTTCATTCAGGATTACTTCCATTTCGTTACACCCACGAAAGTGGTTATCTGTAGACAGGGGAGTTACCCTGAACTAAGCATTTCCATGTCTTCCGACATTACTGTATAGAGAACAAAATCGCTTACTCTGAACAATACCCAGTTGTTAACGAAGTCAAACATTCATATATTTTGTCTCTTAGGAATCAGTTGAAGTAGTCAAAACCAAAGATCTGGGCCCATCTCCTATTGCAAGAAATATTTTAACTTTACTTATTCCCTAGCGATCTAGGTCCGTAAGTACTGTTGTCAAGCTATCGACCGTACTGCTGATTTGTGTTGTTCTAGCTATCTCATACTACATATGACTCGGGTGTGTTGTCATTGATCAAAAGAATCAAATTTATAACGCCTTATCGGGGAACATGTGGGTGTTTTACTCTTGTACAGAGGACTCCCAACCTTTCCATTACTCACAGTAAAACCAACCCAATTCCCCCCCTCTTGGAGGGGGGGGCTTTTGGAAGATAGATCGGATATATCTTCCCTCTTGGAAGATATATCCGATCTATCCTACGCCTTTTCAATAGGATAGATCGGATATACCTTCCAAGAGTAAAACACCAAACGTTCCCCCTTATTCAAGTGACACTTCATCATGCGTATTAGTTATCACATCTCCGAGTCCACTGATTTATGGTGGACACAAGCTCACCCTTGTTGTGTCGTCTCAATCACAACAGTCCCCAGTTCATCACAAAATGAAAAGTACCAAATATTTGCACGCTGATATAAATAAAAAATGCAAATTCATCGTGCCATGAGCCGTGAGTTTGCCACGCCGTTGGCCACCCTCTACGATTAGGGCATTGATTACCCAGAGACAGGCTGCCGTAGCGGCATACTCTCTCTGGTGTTGAGCAGGCCCTGTGTAATACAAAAAAATGGTCCTCCCTTCACGTTAATACAGGAAATGGTCCTCCCTTCACGTAATACAGGAAATGGTCCTCCCCTCGTGTAATCCAGCAACCTACAACGATCCCGCCCCTAACTTCTCCAACCGTCATTTCCAAATTTACTTCCATTTTATCTAGATATTTTTATACTGTATTTAACCCTCTGAATCGACCCCGAATCAAGTCCCTTTTCCCTTTTAGCTTACCTCCTCCTCCAAATTCGCCTTTTTTTGAGAAGAAGGGCGCAAATGCACTATTGCAAAATCCCTTGCAGATTTATTTTACCTATTCCTAATCTATAGAACCTGCCCCGGGAGCCTATTTAAACCCCTTTATTCTAAGTTCCAAATGCCCCCGATCATTTTACTCATCACCCCTCCCCCCACACACCCAAAGCACCCACATTGCCTCCTGTTCCCCAACTTCTATCACAATGAGCAACCTTCGCCCCTCTGTCCCTATTTCCAAAAACCGCCCTTCCCGTTCCATCAATGGCCTTCGTCTCGCCGCCTACGGGCCAACCGATGCCGACGACTACATCCGGCGGCAAACAAAGAAGCAAATCATCGAGTTCGTGCGCCGCCTCTTCATAGAAGAAGAAGCGAGGGAGGTAAGTCCGGGAGAGGCTGAGAAGGTCGAGGAGGAGAGCGGGGAGTCCTTCGAGGAATGGTTAGCCCCTGAGCTAGTGTACGAGGATCAGGAAGATGAGGAGGAGGAGGATGAGGAGGATGAGGAGGAAGAGAGGATGAGGAGGAGGAAGAGAGGATGAGGAGAAGAGAGAGGAGAGGAGGAGGAGGAGGATGAGGAACAGGGGGCATGGAAAGTGTTGGACGGTGGGGCCTGGAATAGAGAGTATGGATCAAGTTGTGCCCACGATGGAACCGGATGGAGATATCTTTAGTAGTCTAGATATCTCCCAGGGGGAAATAGAGAGTTGTGAGCCATTCGCAGATATTTGTGGGGACTGCTTGGACAGCATGGATATTTTAGAGGAGTTGTTTGGATCTGATTTAGAGAATGGGAAATAAGAGGACCAAATTAATTGTTAGTTTCTTAAGTATCTTTTGCTTAGAGTATATTGTCCACACAAAGTATTTTTATGCATTTCTTAGTATCTTCTGTAGTTTTGTTCGGACTTTAGGGGTAGCCAAAAGTCTATATAAGCTGAGTAAACTGCTTCCTCATGGAGAGGTCAAGCAAGTTGGCAGACAACTTCAAGCCAAGTCCCGAGTAGTAGGAAGTTGAGAGTCAACTTCAGACCCAAGAAAACTTTTTCTTACGCTAGTCGCAGAGCGTCGGTGGTAGACCCTGCCCCTTTTATACTTGCTTGTAGCTTCTCAACTCTCTTCTATATACACTCCCTTTTGTTCGTTCAACAATACCACGGCAGCACTTTTGTCGCTCGCAACACCTCCTTCTCAGGGTAATTGGTTCTGAGGATCTCTCCCCCGCCGATTTACCCCTATCATTTGGTACTCTTGTGGAGGGGGTTGCACCCGAGGTATTCGAGTTGAGCAGCAGTAGTAAGGAACACTTCGGGGGATTTCTTTTCGGTAATCATGGATCTCAATGCTGCTCGTATAACGTTCACAGGGGCAAGACTGAAGACGTTGAGGAGTTTCTTTACACATATGTCAACGTTGTGATGCGAGAGAAGGGCGATGAAGAGAAGGCCGCAAGTATCTTCGCCTATCTTCATGGTGACGCAAAGCACAAATATAAGTCCAAGTTTATCGACGGGTGGTCTCTTAACGGGAATGGGCGTAACTTCGGTAGGTATGTGAGTGGCTTGTGAAAGAGTATGCTAAGGAGGTAGAACCAGATGAGATGATTCGTACCGCCATAGAGGCCCGGCTCAACTTCGACGATTTGTTAAGCTCATTGGTGTACTTGTGTGATCTTTATGAAAAGGCTGGGTTCAACGCCCAAGCCAAGTACGGAATGCTGCGTAAGGCGGCTATGGGGGATAAGCGGCTCTCCGATTTCCTCCTCATCAAGGGCCCTCACACTTTTGATGAACTGAAGGGTACCATAGTAGAATTTGTCAAAAATTCGGAGACGTTTCAGTCACTGAGTGAGGTACCGAGGGAAACCCGCACATCGATGTCTATCGTACATCCTGAAAAGAATTATCAAAGGCCGGCTACTAGTGCAGCGGCATTAGAATCTGTCAGGAGCGATGTCAAAAACTTGGAAGAAAGGTTGGAAACCCGATTCGATAATCGACTTGACATGATAACCTCGCAGTTGGAAAGCCTTACTCTTACCATTAAGAAGAACCAGTCTGGGGCCCCTAAGGCCGCAGAAGTCTGTTCTTACTGTCACAAGCCTGGACACTTTGCAAACAGGTGTCCTGATAATCCACATAGAAACACTCGTTGTGCAAAGTGCGGTCGATATGGGCATCATGAAAGTAACTGCTGGTCTAAAGACAACAGAAGAGCAAATTTATCGGAAGCAAGGAGTGAGTCAGGACCAGAGGTGAAAATCTTACAAAATAGAAGGGATCAAAGGTTGACGGATGCCGGTAACGTATCCATCGCTGAAGAGATTAGTCAAGTCAATGTGACAAAAAGGGATGGGGAAGGGAACATTTTATCGAAGAAACCTAGGCTAGAGTATGGAATGCTGGAGCATATCCCAGCACCTGTACCTCCTCGAACCAAGAGGTCTGATCAAGTTGTTCCAGGAGTGGGAGTCACTCCGGCCAAGAAGACGAAAAAGAGTAAGAAAGTTAAGAGTATCTCTAAGGACGTACTAGAGTATGTGAAGAGGTACAATTTGGTGGCTGAGCTTGCATCGGCCCCAACTGGGATAACGTTTGGTCAACTTTTGAGGGGCGACGCAGAGGATGCGAGAAAAGAACTCAAAAAAATTATCAGGTCTAATAAGTCCGCTAAGGGTAAGAAACTGTTTCTTCAATCGGCCTCGACAGCACCAAGACGTCTTAAGCTGGTACCAGTCAAAGTATTGGGTATGAAAACCCAAGCTCTCTTCGATTCGGGTGCTGTTCCAAACCTCATTTCAGAAACTTTGGTGACAGATCTAGGTCTCGAAATTACTCCAACGACTCGAAAAATAACTGTAGCGGATGGAACCGTCTCAAAATGCATGGGCACTGTTGACAAGGTTTCCGTGTTCTTTGGGGACTCTAAAGTTGATGTAGACTTTCTTGTCTGCCGGATCTCCCTTTCGATGCAATCATTGGCTGCCCCACAATGGAAAGACTAGGAACATGCATTGACTTGGGCAACCAAATGGTTTCAGTTAATATTGACGGCAGAACCGTGAAGATGCCCCTGGATTTCGACAAAAGCACGCATCCTGAAGATTTAAAAGAAACGGACAGTGAAGATTTCACTTCTAGCTATGACAGCGAAGATTCGGAACCAACTAACACTTTCGGAAGTGGAAAAGGGTACCCTCGGGGGTTAATGAACATGGCATGGGACGATTATGATTCCGGGTTTGAAACAGATGACGACTGGGATTCTAGGATAAGTTTGAAACCCGAATGTGTTTCTTTTTGCGATGATATCGAATCAAAGGACAGAATTCGGAGCATGAAAGAAGATTACCTTTGCAAAGAAAATAAGAATACGTCGAATTCCATATATGAAGATGTGAGCACGACGGAAGAGGTCCTTCAAAATATTGAGGTTGAGGATCAAGAAGAAAAAGGGCGCCAAATGGCAGAAATCCAAGGAAAAGTGCAGCACCTTCCCGCCCCCGCCTCACTGAAAATATCCGACATGTTAACATCTTCCGAAGTAATTGCATGGAGCGTTTCAGATTTAAGACAAGCAAGTGTACCGGTTACTCACTCGTTCGAACTTACCGACACTCAACCGATTTACCACAAGCCTAGACGTCAACCGCCAAAATATGACCAATTTATCTCAGAAAATGTTACAAGTATGCTGAAAAATGATATTATTCGACCAGTTTCATCCCCATGGTCGTTTCCAGTTGTGGTCGCACCAAAGAAGGATGGAAAGCTGCGTTTTTGCGTCGATTACCGACAACTGAACCAGAGAATGATACCCGATCGATTTCCGATTCCGAACATGGAGGAGATCCTCGAGGACCTGAAGGACGGGAGATATTTCACCTCAATTGACCTTTACACTGGCTATTGGCAGATTCCATTGGATGAAAAATGTAAGGAAAAAACAACCTTTACCAGCAAAGCCGGTACGTTCAGGTTCGAAGTGATGCCTTTTGGTCTCATGAATGCACCAGCTACATTCCAAAGAATGATGAACGAGGTTTTGAAAGGACTTCCATTCGCAAGAGTCTATATCGATGATGTCGTCATATTCTCAGAAACATTGGATCAGCACATCTCGCACGTCAAGACAGTTGTGGAGAGGATATCGGAGTATAGCTTGAAAATTAAGTTGAGCAAATGCTTCTTTGCGAAAACTTCTATCCAATTACTCGGTCATATCGTCGACCAAGAGGGAATTAGAGTGGATCCAGAGAAAACGAAAAAAATAAAGTTGGCACCAAGGCCCGCTTCAAAGACGGAGGTCCGAAGCTTCTTAGGACTGGCCTCATATTACAGAAGATTTATCAAAGATTTCGCCAAGACTGCAGCACCGTTACATGCCAGCACTACGAAGAACGGAAAATTTTACTGGAACAAGGAAATGGAAACTGCATTTCAGGAGCTTAAAGATAAGCTATGTGTCCCCCCAGTTCTCATGTACCCAGATTTCAAGAGACCATTCGTTGTGGAGACAGATGCCTCAGAACGGTCTTTGGGTGCCGTTTTGTCCCAAAAAGATGAAAACGGAAGACTACACCCTGTTCAATTCGCAAGCCGAACTCTGAATGACGCGGAAAAGAGATACTCAGTCTGCGAGAAAGAAGCGCTAGCTGTCGTCTTCGCGCTGAAAAAGTTTCGCGTATACCTTTTATCACTCGAGAAATTTGTCTTGATAACTGATCACCAGGCACTTAAAACAGCATTCCAAAAGAAGGATGTACATCACCGCTTGGCCCGATGGCTCGACATTTTCGCAGAATATCGGTTTGAAATTGTGTATAGACCCGGACGCAATAATCAGCCTGCCGATTACCTATCCCGCTTGAGGGACGCACTGATTCCAAATGAAAAAGCTTCGGAGGACATCGTCGGAGTCGCCGAGTTGCAGTTGCCGAACGATAACGAGTACGAAGCTAATATTCACGGACTGATCAAATTCCTCGATGGACTAGAAATGAGAAAGGTTGATCTTGAACACCGAAATTGGGTACGCAGGAATCAAAAGGCTTTTACATTGTGGAATGGGAAACTTTTCCGGCACACTAAAGCCGGTCCCCGACTAGTGGCCCCTTTGAAAGAAAGAATGAAGATCTTGAGGACTTTCCATGATGAGCTAGGGCATTGGGATCTCGAAACAACCAAAAATTCGTAACTGAGAGATTCTGGTGGCCCGGTATCCATAAGGACGTCTATAACTTCGTGAAAAGCTGCGACAACTGCCAAAAATTCACTCCAATACGGAAGTATAAGACAACTCTAAGTTTTCCAGTTTCCGGTCTCTTTGAAACCTTCTCAATTGACTTCGCGGGCCCGTTCAAGGAAACTTCTTCCGGAAACAAATATCTCCTTATAGGGGTGGAACATCTTACTGGATGGCCAATAGCAGTTGCAGTCGAGGAGGCAAATGCTGAGGTGGTACTGAGATTCATCGAAAAAGAAATAATTGAACCGTTTGGTCTTCCAAAAAGGATCATCTCGGATAACGCCCTTTGTTTTACTGCAACTTCACTGCTTCGTTTTTGGAAGAGAAAGGGATTCAGCTGAAGACCGTTCTCGCATACGCTCCTATGTCCAACGGGAAAGCGGAGAGGATGGTTGGAACCATCAAACGAGCAATATCGAAAACTATGTTGGAGAATGAAATCCAGTGGGAAGATGCCTTACCAAAAGTGTTATACGGCTACCGTCGAAGAAGAGGAAGAAATGGACGCTCACCATTCGAGCTAATGTACGGAAGGGCTCCTAGAATGTTACAGAGAGACATGGAAACAAATATTATCGATGAAGAGAGTAGGGAAGTTGAACTACTGGCCACCGAAGGCTGGAGATCACACCGCGCGCTAACACAGACAAGAAATAAGGATGCAGAACCTGCAGTCAGAACCTTTTCAGTTGGCTCTAAAGTACTTGTAGTACATGGAAAAGCAATGCAGCAGGCTGTGAAGTGGCCGGCCTTCCAAACCAAGTACTCGAACCCTTGCATCGTCACGGAGGAAAGACACCCGCACTATCAGCTCTGTTCAAGCTCAGGGAAGAGATCAAGGAGGGCCATCCATGCACGTCGTCTGGTCCCTTACCATCAGAGGCCTGAAGAATTCCTTCTCACACAGGACTATGCGCAACCACGGGGCATACTCATCTTTAACTATAGAATGATTCCTATGGGAGGAAAAAGGGCCTGGGAATGGATCATCTCGGTTACGCGGGACTACTACGAACTCCACGTAATCATCCATTTCTACATTAATATATGCCTATGTTTTCGTACGTTGAACGGACCATTGCTACCTGAAGAAGATTTCCGACTATTAATAAGAGTTCTATTTTCATTCCAAAACGGAAGGTTCACGGAAGCAGGTCCAGAGTTTGTGGAGGTAATATATCATTACTCTATAGGAAGATATGGAATGGTAGCTGCTGGAGACTTGTCGCAAACGTATCTGAATATTATCCGTCCAATTTACGTATTTCTCAAGAACAACCAAGACGTGCGACTGAGAGGTTACGCCTTACCCCCGGATATGGAATACAGGCTGGTCCCGTATCCTCTATGGGAACCTTACGTTTCTCCGCCACAAATTGGGAACGTTGGAGGCGGCGAGGATCCTCCTGAAGCAGTGATGATGACCAGAGGAGGACCTTCAGGAGACAACAACCCGCCCAGAAGAGGTTCCGGTCGTCCCCCGAGAGGACCTCGTGCAGGTCCCAGTACGTCAGGAGCTGGTCGCGGCCATTCATCGGGACCGTCCACCACAACTTCATCTCTAGCTCTCTTCACAACCATGCACAGCATACAGTCGGAAGAAGAAGATTATCTTTTTGGCTGCGCAATATCTCCGAGGATGCGAACGATGCGCAGGTCATTTCTTATTTCATGATAAGCATCTGTTTATGTTTTAGGGCGCTACATGGACCGCACTTATCTTACGAAGATTCGTTCTTGATGATGCGCGTCTTCTTTTCTTATCGACATCCATTCCTCCGGCATCTTCCAGAAGAGTTTGCATATCACATATATTTTTTCACTCTTGGAAGATTCGGAAGAGTCACGGAAGAAGAATGTATTCAACCCCACCTCGATGTGATCAAACCAATATATGAGGCTATGCTACAAAGTGAGGTACCAGTAATGCGAACCTACTTTTTAGAGCATCATATTGGTAATCAGTTGCATCCGTACCCGTTTGAGAGACCATACATTTATCAATAAGACAGCGAACACTAACGGAAGCAGAAGAAGAGCAGTGACGACCCGGGACGTTCGCCTTGAGAAAGGGGGCGTGTAATACAAAAAATGGTCCTCCCTCATTTAATACAGGAAATGGTCCTCCCTTCACGTATACAGGAAATGGTCCTCCCTTCACGTAATACAGGAAATGGTCCTCCCCTCGTGTAATCCAGCAACCTACAACGATCCCGCCCCTAACTTCTCCAACCGTCATTTCCAAATTTACTTCCATTTTATCTAGATATTTTTATACTGTATTTAACCCTCTGAATCGACCCCGAATCAAGTCCCTTTTCCCTTTTAGCTTACCTCCTCCTCCAAATTCGCCTTTTTTTGAGAAGAAGGGCGCAAATGCACTATTGCAAAATCCCTTGCAGATTTATTTTACCTATTCCTAATCTATAGAACCTGCCCCGGGAGCCTATTTAAACCCCTTTATTCTAAGTTCCAAATGCCCCCGATCATTTTACTCATCACCCCTCTCCCCCACACACCCAAAACACCCTACATTGCCTCCTGTTCCCCAACGTCTATCACAATGAGCAACCTTCGCCCCTCTGTCCCTATTTCCAAAAACCGCCCTTCCCGTTCCATCAATGGCCTTCGTCTCGCCGCCTACGGGCCAACCGATGCCGACGACTACATCCGGCGGCAAACAAAGAAGCAAATCATCGAGTTCGTGCGCCGCCTCTTCATAGAAGAAGAAGCGAGGGAGGTAAGTCCGGGAGAGGCTGAGAAGGTCGAGGAGGAGAGCGGGGAGTCCTTCGAGGAATGGTTAGCCCCTGAGCTAGTGTACGAGGCTCAGGAAGATGAGGAGAGGAGGATGAGAGGATGAGGAGGAGAGAGGATGAGGAGGAGGAGAGAGGATGAGGAGGATGAGGAGGAGGAAGAAGAGGATGGGAGGAGAGGAGAGGAGAGGAGGAGGAGGAGGATGAGGAACAGGGGGCATGGAAAGTGTTGGACTGGTGGGGCCTGGAATAGAGAGTATGGATCAAGTTGTGCCCACGATGGAACCGGATGGAGATATCTTTAGTAGTCTAGATATCTCCCAGGGGGAAATAGAGAGTTGTGAGCCATTCGCAGATATTTGTGGGGACTGCTTGGACAGCATGGATATTTTAGAGGAGTTGTTTGGATCTGATTTAGAGAATGGGAAATAAGAGGACCAAATTAATTGTTAGTTTCTTAAGTATCTTTTGCTTAGAGTATATTGTCCACACAAAGTATTTTTATGCATTTCTTGTATCTTCTGTAGTTTTGTTCGGACTTTAGGGGTAGCCAAAAGTCTATATAAGCTGAGTAAACTGCTTCCTCATGGAGAGGTCAAGCAAGTTGGCAGACAACTTCAAGCCAAGTCCCGAGTAGTAGGAAGTTGAGAGTCAACTTCAGACCCAAGAAAACTTTTTCTTACGCTAGTCGCAGAGCGTCGTGGTAGACCCTGCCCCTTTTATACTTGCTTGTAGCTTCCTCAACTCTCTTCTATATACACTCCCTTTTGTTCGTTCAACAATACCACGGCAGCACTTTTGTCGCTCGCAACACCTCCTTCTCAGGGTAATTGGTTCTGAGGATCTCCTCCCCCGCCGATTTACCCCTATCACCCTGTAAGGGGTTTTAATAAGTGTTATCCATCACTGACGACTACTTCCAAAAATACGCTCTGGCGGCTTGATACAACAGACCACATCTTACATACAGTACATTGAAACAACCCAAAAATTCCCCTCTAGGATATTAGGCGAGCTCCACTCAATCTGCGGTTCTTGCCACTAGCTTCGATCAGAAGCAGAGGGAAGCGTTCCACCAATTGCAGCTGCACTGTCCAGAGCGAGTTTGGCTCCAAGCCTCTCTCCCCTTCTCCATGGGCGGTCTAGGTCTCCTGCAAACTTCAGATATTACCGTGGCTGCATACGCAATCTGTAATTGATTCTTTTGGACTTATCTCAGACCTGCTTACTCTTTCCCAGGACCGCCACTTGGAAGAGATCCCTTGGTCTGCCATCTCGCTCTTATCCTCCCGCCACCCGCAGCTGTCTTCGTCGCTTACAGCTACGGCTCTTTTCGAGCGTTGTTCTTCGCCGGTCCCCGGCGAAAGGCCCCAGTCTGCGATCACAACTGAAGTCATGCTATCGAAGTCCGATAGGTTGTTCTCGTCCGCGGCAGCCCACGACCGAGCACGGCTCCTCTCCGTGCGCACATCATCCGCATCGTCTGTTTTCTCTTCGCTTCCTCACCCCTCCGCGGTACGTACATGTCCTCTTCTGCGTGGAAAGTCGCTCTGGCTCTACGTCTTGGCATCGCGCTTTTCCCGGGATCTACTCGCCTTCCGGTCTGCTCCCGCCGCTCGGCCGACATCGCACCCGTCTTAGATCCAAGTGGTCAACACGCGTTGACCTGTAAATACGAAGACAGAATGATTCGTCGTCATCACATCCTCCGCAACGTTCTTGCCCGCTACTGCAAGGAAGTTGGGATCGTCGCCCTCGTCGAACATCCGCTCCTCTACCAGGTTCCCAACTCATCTGGGCGTTCGGAGTCCCCCGTGCTACGAATGGACATTTACATACCCGCTGCTACGGGCTTCACAGTACCGACATCGCCGTCGACGTTACTGTTGCCCACCCCTCCGCACGCCGCCACATTTCGCCAAGTACGGTTACAGCAGGCGCTGACGCAACACTCGCAGAGCGCGAGAAATATCGTCATTACGGCACTTACTGCAACCAAAACGATATCCTCCGCTGTACTTAACTTGCACTAACTTTGTTGTGCAAGTCAACTACAGCATACTGTAGCGACTACTCCCAACCTTTCCATTACTCACAGTAAACCAACCCAATATCCCCCCCTGTAGCGACGACCTGTCTCGAAATAATCGATGAACCTGCCAACGGACCACCATGGATATCTGAGGGGGGAAATTTTTGGGTTTTTTTAATGCATGGAAGATGTGGTCGGTTATATCCACATGGCTTGTGCGTTATGCGGGACAAGTCGTCGCTGATGGGTATCACTACAGTACATGACCTTTGTTACAGGGCCGGCTCAATGCCGGCGATGGATATCTGAAAGGGACATACGGTTGTATGTACAGTACAATATGTACGTTGCCATTTCAGTAACCAACCCAGTGGAGTCGCTCTCCCCGAAATTAAAGCTTCTGGGCCCTATTTTCATTTGGTCAAATGCGATCTTCAACGGCTCTTAAACGGGACAACATTCCTTTTTCAAAAGGGTTTTTGACCAAGGCTTGTCTGAAGGCGAAGATCGAAATCTCCAACAAATTTTGCAAAAACTTGGAGTACGCTTCTGTCTTTCTGCCAAAGAATAGGGGCATTTGCAGCGCGATGACTTCATTGGCTCTACAAGAAAATAGTTCGAGAACATTCCTGAAATGCGGACATGTCTGTGGCATCCATGGTTATTGCGGGTACGTTACCGCGTCTTGCGCCACCGGCGTAGTGTCCACTCTATTCCTTATTCGTTTCAGTTGCAGATGAGCAAAGCTTTGTTACCCCGACCGTCCTGGCGGCCATTACATAGTATTCGATTCTATTTTCAACTTTTTTTTCTTTTTTTTGGAAGAGGAAAAAGGGGGGGGTCTTTATTGAGATGTATGGAATATTTTAAACATTGCTGCGCAGCTTTCTGTGTAACACCGCGACGCAACTTTTCACGACCACTTCTAAAATACCCGATTTTAGCCCTCCAACTTCTCTATTTCGCAACCCTAATCTTGACAGATATCCAAATTGATTCTGCACTTCCCGGTCGCAAACGATTCCCGGGCCAGTGATAGTTACGGACAATTGCAGCTACTGGGATTCTTAACTTCAAATTCATTCCGATAAGTATATTGGATTGAATATAAAGACTTGATAACCTGTGGAGTCCTTTCGCTACCTGCCTACCACCGAAACCGTTTCCAGCTGGACACATCGATCCAGTCGCTAAGGGTTATACGTGGATACGAGCCGCGCTACGCGTAGTATTATCTAATGGCCGCTGCTGCACCTCCCACAGAGCTCCCGGCCCCGACGACGGAGCCGACTCAAGTCGACGAAACACCCCAGTTTCGCCTCCCCGTCGACGAGAATGGGAAAGCTAAGGTAGTAAGAATATTTTCGTTCGCCCGGCCGCACATGCGTGCTTTCCACTTTGCTTGGTTTTCTTTCTTCCTCGCCTTTTTCGGATGGTTCGCTCTCGCGCCGCTCCAGGCCGAGATTCGTAACAGCCCGGTCACTCCATGGCTGAACAAGAGTAACTTTAAAATCCAGAACATTATTGCCGTCGCTGGAACCATTCTCATGCGTCTCGCAGTCGGTCCGTTCTGTGATCGCTTCGGTCCCCGTCTCGCCCAGAGCTCTCTCTTGGGGCATCTTCTCTCTTCCAGTATTCCTGGTCGGTACCGCCAACTCTTACGCCCAGTGGACTTCTGCACGCTTCTTCATCGGTTTCGTGGGGGCTACTTTCGTTGTGACCCAGTTCTGGACTTCTATTATGTTCTCAGGAAACATTGTCGGTACCGCCAACGCTACCCGCCGGATGGGTAACCTCGGTGGTGGAGTTACTAACGCCATCATGCCCCTCATTGCTAACGGTATCCGCAACGGCTTGGCTTTGACGAGAACGGTCCTTGCATCCTGATCAGATCGACGAGCCTGGATGCACCAGCTTATCACAGCTGGAGGCTACTGACAGGGCTGGCGTTACGCTATGATCATTCCAGGTGGCGCCCTCGTTCTCACCTCCGTTGCTATGTGGTTCCTTACGGACGATCTTCCTCAGGGTAACTACGCAGACCTCATCAAGTCCGGGAAAAAGGAAAAGACCAACCCGTTCGTTGCCATGGGCAAGGCTGCTGGCAACTGGAGGGTGTGGATTCTCTTCTTGCTGTACGCCGGGTGCTTCGGAGTTGAGCTTATCATGAACGGAAACCTCGCTACCTACTTCCAGGACTTTTTCAAGCTGGAAAAGTCCACCGCTGGCCTCATTGCAAGTCTCTTCGGTCTCATGAACATTTTTGCCCGTTCCATCGGTGGAATCTTCTCCGACTTGATGGCCAAGCGGTTCGGAATGCGTGGGCGCCTTGGGCGTTTCTTCATCGTGCAAGCTGGTGAGGGGTGCATGTTCGTCATCTTCTCTCGCATCTCTGTTCTCGGTGCTGCAGTGCCCGTTCTCATCCTGTTCTCTTTCCTCGTTCAAATGGCCGAGGGTTGCACCTTCGGTATCGTACCGTTCGTGAACCCTTCAGCCACAGGGGCTATCTCCGGCATCGTCGGTGCTGGCGTAACTTCGGCGCCGTAGCAGGTGGTTTCTTGGTCAACTCTGGTGACGGAACTGGCGAGGGTATTCGTGATGGTTTCTTCATCCTTGGCTTCATCGTTATTGGTACCGCCTTCCTCATCCCGCTTTTGTATTGGCCCCATTATGGTGGCATGTTCTGTCCGCGAAGGCTGAAACCAAGGTTGCTGACGGGGAATAAAAGTTAGGTTACAATTCTTGTGTAAAGTAGAACTATAAACGACGATTCTCCTTTAAAAATTGTCCCCTTACAGAACCCATGCTGGCGTGAGAAACAAACAATTCTGCTACCGGGCGCAGTACCCAGATACGTTCGGGAAGGGGAAAGCTTTGGGTGTTTTACTCTTGGAAGATATACCGATCCATCCCTGGTTTTCCAGACAACCACAATCGACTCAAAAAGGTATACTGACACAGTAATGGGGAAGGAACTACGCTCCCTAAAATGCTACCTTCAGGCTAGCCATCAAGCAGGCCGCATTGGACATGATGGTTAGGGATGTAGAAGGGGAAAGCTTTGGGTGTTTTACTCTTGGAAGATATATCCGATCTATCCCGTGGTTTTCCAGACAACCACAATCGAACCGACACAGTAATGGGGAAGGAACTACGCTCCCTAAAAAGCCACCTTCAGGCCAACCATCAAACAGGCGCGCATCGGACATGACGGCTGCTGCGGCGTGCCTTTGCATCAAAACCCCCCGAACCTTTCCGTACGTCTCCAGTGCCCTCACGGCCACGTTCCTTGCCACGTCATTTAGCACTACACATGCATCCGGGTGCCACCCTTCAAGAGTGGAGGTGGCACAGGCACGGCCTACCTCTGGTGGAGGTCGCGATAAGAGATTGATATCTTCTCTGTTTTGTATTTCGCGCCTCATTCAGAGAGGACAATCGGATTGAATGCCCTCACTCTCCTGTTGGAGGGAGCGAGGGCATTCACGAAGGTAACACCAAAAAAGTCGGTCCCTCCGCTGCTTCAAATTGCCTGGATGTCTGGTCTCGTGCGGTGGAGACCATGGCATGGCTCTACGACAGGATGATGAGCACCTCTTGATAGGTCTTTTGCGAGCAGGTTTACTTGGCGATCATGTCGGCCTGATCCTGGTGGCTCCATAACAAGCAGTCCATGAGATGATCGTCATTTACATCGAGTGTTTCCGACCAATTCCTTCTCGGCATGGCGTGCCAGGGTGAAAAAGTGGGACTTGACAGTAGTATTGAAGCCACACTGAGAATTCTCGAGGTCGATGCTTTTCTGTAGTCCGGGGAATGGGGGATAACACACCCATTCCTTAGCTCCCGGATGTGGGATGTTGAATGGAGCCGATTTTCTGAAGTAAGTATAAACGTAATTCAAAATAGCTGCAAACAGGTCCTGGTCACATATTCTATGATCACTGAAGTTATGCAAGAATACTTTCCCAGTGGTAGAAGTGATATATTGAACCTCCAGTGTAACCTGTGGGGAAAACTTAGGGAGGTTTAATAGGGTCATTTTTAGAAATGAAACCAGATGTTCCATAAGGGATTAAGGCTCTTAGTTGTAAGCGGGGGAACGTTTGGGTGTTTTACTCTTGGAAGATATATCCGATCTATCCCATGGTTTTCCAGACAACCACAATCGACTCAAAAAGGGTATACCGACACCGTAATGGGGAAGGAACTACGCCCCCTAAAATGCTACCTGCAGGGCAGCCTAGTTGTAAGCTGGGGGAAATGGGTGGTTAATTTACTGTGGTGGATATGTGGGTTGGTACCCTGTAAATTTGTACCGGAGCGTAGATAACGTATCATGGTCAAGCCAATTGTGACACCGTCCAATGCGTCGAAAACTGTAGATGGCACTCCAATCTACCAGAAGGTGGAAGGGAGGCCAGCCAACAAACAAGCGGCGTTGGAGGTTACTATCAAAGCGGAGTGCCGCTGTAAAAGAATACCTCTAACCTTCGAAAATCGTTCCATTGCGCGGGTGGCAACAGTTCTCGCGAGCTCCTTGACGACGGAGAACGCCGCCAGATACCATCCTCCAAGCGTTGAGATGGGACATGCCCCTATTTAAAGTGCTATAGCATTGTCGCTGAAGCATCACTCCTACCACCAACAATTCGATAAAGCTGATTACCCTTTCTGTCAACATCCGCAACCCCGCTCACCCCTTTTCCAGAAATATGACGTCAAATCGCCCCTCTGTCCCTATCTCCAAAACCGCCCTTCCCGTCCCATCAATGGCCTCCGTCTTGCCGCCTACGGGCCAGCCGATGCCGACGACTACATCCGGCGGCAAAATAAGAAGAAAATCATCGATTTGTTCGCTGCCTCTTCATAGAAGAAAAGGCGGGAAGGTAAGTTAGGATGAGACTGAGAAAGTCGAAGAGGAGAGTGGGGAGTCCTTTGAGGAATGGTTACCCCTGAGTTAGTGTACGAGACTCAGGGGAAGGATGGGAAGAAAGAGGAGGATGGGGAGATGGGGGATGGTGAGGAGAAATGAGGAGGAAGAGAGGAGGAAGGAGGATTGATGGGATGGAGGAGAACGAGGACGAGGACGAGACGAGGTGGATGAGGGAACAGGGGGAATGGAAAGTGTTGGACTGGTGGAGGGCCAGGAACTTGAGAGTATGGAACAAGTGGTGTTTTCGTGTGAACCGGATGGAGATATCTTTAGTAGTTTATATATCTCCCAGGGGTAATAGAGAGCTATGAGCCGTTCGCAGATATTTGTGGACTGGGACAGCATGGATATTTTAAGGAGTGTTTGGATCTGATTTAGAGAATGGGAAATAAGAGGACCTCATTGATTGTTAGTTTCTTAAGTATCTTTTGTTTAGAGTATATCATCCACACAAATTGTTTGTATGCATTTCCTGGTACCTTCTGTAGTTTTGTTCGGACTTTAGGGTAGCCAAAAGTCTATATAAGCTGAGTAAACTGCTTCCTCATGGAGAGGTCAAGCAAGTTGGCAGACAACTTCAAGCCAGTCCCAAATAGTTAGGAAGTTGAGAGTCAACTTCAGACCCAAGAAGCATTTATTTTACCCTAGTCACTAAGCATAGGTGGTAGACCCTGCCCCTTCCATACTTGCTTGTAGCCCATTCAACTGTCTTCCCTATCCACTCCTTTTGTTCGTTCAACTATACCACGGTAGCACTTTTGTCGCTTGCAACACCTCCTTCTTGGGGTAATTGGTTCTGAGGATCTCTTCCCTGACGATTTACCCTATCATTTGGTACTCTTGTGGGGGGTTGCACCCGAGGTATTCGAGTTGTGAAGTATTAGGCCTTCAGGATTGATTTTTTTATTTTTTTTAGCAATGGATCTAATGCTGCTCGTATACGTTCACAGGGGAGCAAGAATGAAGACGTTGAGAGTTTCTTTACACATATGTAATGTTTTAATGCGAGAAAGAGCGATGAAGAGAAGGCCGCAAGTATCTTCGCCTATCTTCTGGTGACGCAAAAGCAAATACAAAGCAAGTTTATGACGGGTGGTCTCTTAACGGGTGGGCGTAACTTCGGTGAGGTATGTGAGTGGCTTGTGAGAGAATATGCTAAGGAGGTAGAACCAGATGAGATGATTCGTACCGCCATAGAGGCCCGGCTCAACTTCGACGATTTGTTAAGCTCATTGGTATACTTGTGTGATCTCTATGAAAAGGCTGGGTTCAACGCCCAAGCCAAGTACGGAATGCTGCGTAAGGCGGCGATGGGGGATAAGCGGCTCTCCGATTTCCTCCTCATCAAGGGCCCTCACACTTTTAATGAACTGAAGGGTACCATAGTAGAATTTGTCAAAAATTCGGAGACGTTTCAGTCACTGAGTGAGGTACCGAGGGAAACCCGTACATATCTATCGTACATCCTGAAAAGAATTATCAAAGGCCGGCTACTAGTGCAGCAGCATTGGAATCTGTCAGGAGCGATGTCAAAAACTTGGAAGAAAGGTTGGAAACCCGATTCGATAATCGACTTGACATGATAACCTCGCAGTTGGAAAGCCTTACTCTTACCATTAAGAAGAACCAGTCTGGGGCCCCAAGGCCGCAGAAGTCTGTTCTTACTGTCACAAGCCTGGACACTTTGCAAATAGGTGTCCTGATAATCCACATAGAAACACTCGTTGTGGAAAGTGCGGGATATGGGCATCATGAAAGTAACTGCTGGTCTAAAGACAACAGAAGAGCAAATTTATCGGAGCGAGGAGTGAGTCAGGACCAGAGATGAAAATCTTACAAAACAGAAGGATCAAAGGTTGACGGATGCCGGTAACGTATCCATCGCTGAAGAAATCAGTCAAGTCAATGTGACAAAAAGGGATGGGGAAGGGAACATTTTATCGAAAAACCTAGGCTAGATTATGGAATGCTGGAGCATATCCCAGCACCTGTACCTCCTCGAACCAAGAGGTCTGATCAAGTTGTTCCAGGAGTGGGAGTCACTCCGGCCAAGAAGACGAAAAAGAGTAAGAAATTAAGAGTATCCTAAGGACGAACTAGGTATGTGAAGAGTACAATTTTGGTGCTGAGCTTGCATCAGCCCCAACGGGATAACGTTTGGTCAACTTTTGAGGGGCGACGCAGAGGATGCGAGAAAAGAACTCAAAAAAATTATCAGGTCTAATAAGTCCGCTAAGGGTAAGAAACTGTTTCTTCAATCGGCCTCGACAGCACCAAGACGTCTTAACTAGTACCAGTCAAAGTATTGGGATGAAACCCAAGCTCTTTTCGATTCGGGCGCTGTTCCAAACCTTATTTCAGAAACTTTGGTGACAGATCTAGGTCTTCGAAATTATTCCAACTACTCGAAGAATAACTGTGGCGGATGGAACCGTCTCAAAATGCATGGGCACTGTTGACAAGGTTTCCGTGTTCTTTGGGGACTCTAAAGTTGATGTAGACTTTCTTGTCATGCCGGATCTCCCTTTCGATGCAATCATTGGCTGCCCTACCATGGAAAGACTAGGGACCTGCATTGACTTGGGCAACCAAATCGTTTCAGTTAATGTTGACGGCAGAACCGTGAAGATGCCCCTGGATTTCGACAAAGCACACATCCGGAAGATTTAAAGAAACGGACAGTGAAGATTTCACTTCTAGCTATGACAGCGAAGATTCCGAACCAACTAACACTTTCGGAAGTGAGAAGGGTACGCTCGGGGGATATGAACATGGCATGGGATGATTATGATTCTGGGTTTGAAACAGATGAAGACTGGAATTCTAGGGTAGGTTTGACACCTGAATGTGTTTCTTTTTGCGATAATATCGAATCAAAGGACGGAATTGGAGCATGAAAGAAGATTACAATTGCAAGGAAAACAAAATATATCGAATTCCATATCTGAAGATGTGAGCACGCCGGAAGAGGTCCTTCAAAATTTGGAGGGTGAGGATCAAGAAAAGGACCAGCGCCAAATGGAGAAATTCAAGAAAAAGTACAGCACCTTCCAGCCCCCGCCTCAATGAAATATCCGACATGTTAACATCTTCCGAAGTAATTGCATGGAGCTTCCGATCTAAGACAAGCAAGTGTACCGGTCACTCACTCATTTGAACTTACCATATCAACCAATTTACCACAGCCTAGACGTCAACCGCCAAAATATGACCAATTTATCTCAGAGAATGTTACAAGTATGCTGGAAAATGATATTATTCGGCCAGTTTCATCCCCATGGTCATTTCAGTTGTGGTAGCACCAAAAAGATGGAAAACTTCGCTTTGCGTCGATTACCGACAACTGAACCAGAGAATGATACCCGATCGATTTCCTCCAAATATGGAAAATCCTCGAGGACTTGAAGGACGGGAGATACTTCACCTCAATTGATCTTTACACTGGTTATTGGCAGATTCCATTGGATGAAAAATGTAAGGAAAACAACTTTTACCAGCAAAGCCGGTACATTCAGGTTCGAAGTGATGCCTTTTGGTCTCATGAATGCCCCAGCTACATTCCAAAGAATGATGAACGAGGTTTTGAAAGGACTTCCATTTGCAAGAGTTTATATCGATGATGTGGTGATATTCTCAAAAACCTTGGATCAGCACATATCGCATGTCAAGACTGTGGGAGGAATATCGCATACAGCCTGAAAATTAAGTTAAGCAAATGCTTCTTTGCGAAAACGTCTATCCAATTACTCGGTCATATCGTCGATCAAGAGGGAATTAAGTGGATCCAGAGAAAACGAAAAAAATCAAGTTGGCACCAAGGCCCGCTTCAAAGACGGAGGTTCGAAGCTTCTTAGGACTGGCCTCATATTACAGAAGATTTATCAAAGATTTCGCCAAGACTGCAGCACCGTTACATGCCAGCACTACAAAGAACGGAAAATTTTACTGGAACAAGGAAATGCAAACTGCATTTGAAGAGCTTAAAGATAAGCTATGTGTCCCCCCAGTGCTCATGTATCCAGATTTCAAGAGACCATTTGTTGTGGAGACAGATGCCTCAGAACGGTCTTTGGGTGCCGTTTTGTCCCAAAAAGATGAAAACGGAAGACTACACCCGGTTCAATTCGCAAGTCGCACTCTGAATGATGCGGAAAGGAGATACTCAGTCTGCGAAAAAGAAGCGCTCGCTGTTGTCTTCGCACTGAAAAAGTTTCGCGTATACCTTTTATCACTCGAGAAATTTGTCTTGATAACTGATCACCAGGCACTTAAGACAGCATTCCAAAAAAAGATGTACATCACCGCTTGGCCCGATGGCTCGACATTTTCGCAGAATATCGTTTGAAATTGTGTATAGGCCCGGACGCAATAATCAGCCTGCCGATTACCTATCCCGCTTGAGGGATCCACTGATTCCAAATGAAAAAGCTTCCGAGGACATCGTCGGAGTTCCGAGGTGCAAGTGCCAAACGAAAAAGAGTACGAAGCTAATATTACGGACTAATTAATTCTTGGATGGACTAGAAATGAGAAAGGTTGATCTAGAACATAGAAATTGGGTACACATGAATCAAAAGGCTTTTACATTGTGGAATGGGAAACTCTTCCACAAAAGCCGGTCCTCGACTAGTGGCCCTATGAAAGAAAGAATGAAGATCTGAGGACTTTCATGATGAGTTAGGGCATTGATCTCGAAACAACCAAAAAATTCGTAACTGAGAGATTCTGGTGGCCCAGTATCCATAAGGACGTCTATTTCGTGAAAAGCTGCGACAACTGTCAAAAAGTTCACTCCAATACGAAGTATAAGACAACTCTAAGCTTTCCAGTTCCGGTCTTTTTGAAACATTCTCAATTGACTTTGCCGGCCAATTCAAAGAAACCTCTTCCGGAATCAAATATCTTCTTATGAGGTTGGACATCTTACTGGATGGACAGTAGCAGTTGCAGTTGAGGATGCCAATGCAGAGGTGGTCCTGAGATTCATCTAAAAAGGAATAATTGAACCGTTCGGTCTGCCAAAAAAGATCATCTCGGATAACGTCCTTTGTTTTACTGCAAATTCATTGCTTCTTTTTTTGGAACGGAAAGGGATTCAGTCGAAAACAGTTCTTGATTATGCCCTCATGTCAAACGGGAAAGCGGAAAGAATGGTTGGAACTATCAAACGCGCACCTACTTTTTGGAATATTTTGCATATCTATTTGTTTGAAAGGCTTTGTTTATAGCAATAACGCAAAGTATATTAATAGAAACAGAAGAAGAAATAATGACGAGTCGGGACGTTCGTCGTGAGCGACGGGGGTGAGTAATGAAAATCCTAGATATTATTTGGCGTGCTGCGCTGGATGAGCTTGCATGCTGCGCTGGCTGCGCTGGAATGCTGCGCTGGCTGCGCTGTCACTGTACTTCCAATTTTTTTTCAATTATTTTTAGAGGGATGCTTTGCATATACTGTGGCGGTGCAGATATGGCACATGGGTACTGTACAGGTGCTAAATCGTGAGGGCTGAAAACTATATATAAGGGGGCCCTTGCACGAAATGGTAGCAGTACTCGTGAGCCGGCATACCCGAGAGGGGCGCTCAACAAATTAGTTGCACACAAAGCATTAATCAAGTTGGCAGACAACTTCAGGTCAAGCTCCGAGTAATGGAAGTTGAGAGTCAACTTTAGACCCAAGAAAAGTTTTTCCCTAGCTGGTCACAGAGCATCAGTGGTAGACCCTGCCCCTTCCATACTTGCTTGTAGCCCTTTCAACTCTCTTCCATAAACATTCCTTTTTGTTCGTTCAACTATATTACGGTAGCACTTTTGTCGCTTGCAACACCTCCTTCTCGGGGGGTTGGTTCTGAGTATTCTTCTCCCAACGATTTATCCCTATCATAATCCTTGGTATTTCCGCTTCTTCTCTGCGTGAGCTGCGATGAGGCTTGTGAGTGGTTGAAAGCTCTTACTCTTGTGTGGAGGAAGCGAGCGGGTTGACGAAGGTTACGTCGAAATAATCCGTGCCATCGGTGGCTTCCATTGCCCTGATATCTGGCCTCGTCCTGTTTGGTAGTGTAGACGAGGTTCGATGAATGGACATCGGCGGCTCTTGCGAGATCGTTCCCCAGTAAAGTCACCTTGTTATGGCGAGTTTACGCTCGCAACCAAAGCGACAATGTATCAAGTGGTCCCAGTAGATATCCAGCATTTCAGGGCACCCAGCTTTTGGGCAAGGGTACCTGGGGCGAATAAAGGGGTTTAGCAAAAGTACTGAACCACACGGAGAAGTCTTTGCTCTTGATGTGCGTCCTCAATCCAGGCAAGGTGCTCAATAGACTCAGTCATTGGCACTAGGGAGGGACATGCTAGCGCGGAGGGCGCGGGTGCGGATGTTTCCGAGCGGCAAGGCCACTTGCGTAGCCACATGAATTTCATCTGTTAGCTTCTTCTGCGATGGTGGTTGGAGGAGCAGAAATTGCTAAAGGTAATTTGTTCTGAGGGCCGACAAGAGGCGCTCCATCTGGTTAAGGCGGCTGTACCATCCTCGTACTGCGTCAGGTCTTTAACACAGGACGGCAAAGACTTCTCGCATACCTGCTGCGCCGCGGCGCTAGACGCAAGAAACGAAGCGGCGGCGACATCTCGCGCGGAGGAGAGGCCGATTCCCAAAGTCGGCTTCTTCTCCTGTACTGGCGTAATGGGCAGTTGCAGCTGCTTGAATATAAAGTTGACTAGCATTCTACCCGCTAAATTGCGGCAGCATTTCTCGATGAATCAGTCGAAATATTCAGCCCCTTTCTGCGTACAGGAGGGCAGCACAACTCGCAAGGAGGTATCCCACTTTGCAAACCCCAAAGCAGTTGCGTAGTAGTTGGAATGAAGCGTGTAAGCTTGCACAATGAGAAGTTACCAGCCTGTTTACGTCACCCTAGGCACGCTGCTGCTGCCGTCATGTCCAACGCGGCATGCCTGCTCGCTGGAATTGAGCCGGCCCTGTAAGCAAGTTCATTTACTGTAGTGTTACCCATCAGCGAGGACTTGTCCCGCATAACGTATTATCCTCGTGGGTATAACCGACCATATCTTCCATGCATTGAAATAAACCAAAAAAATTACCCCTAGAAACCGGTCTGAAGTCCAGCAATAAAGAAGGTAGCACTGGACATGGGTTCTGCTGCGTTCTGCCTTTGAGTGAGTACTTTAATCTCTGCTTATGTCTCTATTGTCTACCGTAGACTGCACATTCCGTGTTACGCCGCCTAAAAGCGCGTAGGTATCCGGCCGTCAACCTCTTGGGGTGAAGAAAAGGACGGGAATAATTCCCTCTATGGCTAAGTTCTCGATGAATTTGATGGGTTAAAAAGCCGTCAATGGGACTAGGATCCGGTAACTACCCGAAATATGAGCTAGTTCAAACGACCAAAGACTCAGTAAGCGATAACGAGTAAAGACCCGGAGTAGAAATAAGACCAGGGTCGCTGCTCTGGTAGCCAATTCTGAAGTAGCAGGCATTTCCACCTCGCTTTGAGACCACAAAGCTAATCAAAGACTTTTTGGTTCGCAGTTAGCCTCCAACTTGCCTTCCGTCTCTTGGAGGAAGTCTTTTATTTATCTTACATAGGCTTCTTTCTGAACTAAAATCTCGAAACCACTCAAGGAACCATAAAATGAAGTAGAAGTCTTAATATTGACGCAAATAATTCGACAACTATAATTGGCAGAAACTATGCAAATCTACCAGTAACAAACTTCATTTCTTAGATCAAAACCTAGTACTTCCTTCAAGACATCCAAAATACCCATGCAGGTCCCGCACATACCTATGAACGGCTTATGGTTATATACCTTTTCCTACAACAAATCCAGCTCACTATATGTCCTTCCAACAAAATCCTTGCTTGGGACCACTTAGTCCATCCAATTCATTCCTTCCCCTCCTTCGTATCCTATTTCTCCTACACATCTTTATGCCCTGATTTATTTCCCTCGTCTTCTTCATCTCAGGGCCTTTTGTTGCCTTTCAATTCTTTCCTGTCTCGAAGATAGCGATTTTTCGTTCTCAGCTATACTGGGAGCTGTAGTCCTCGAGGTATGTCATAGTCGAGTACTGTGTTCCCGTTGTATTTTGCGGCAATTGTTGCCGTGATTAAAGCATCTTCAAAAAAGGGAACATATATTGGAATTCAATCGGGGTCGAGAAAAAATGGGAATATCTGTCCTATAATATGACCTTTTCAATCGAATAAAAATGTGGAATTAATGAATTTGTAGAAACAAGGGAAGTGTGAAGGTGAATTGGGACTGAATACCTTCTAAAATTCTCAGAAAGTCGATTTCTGCTATTTTTACACTTTGTTTAACACTTTTTGGACTCCGGAGTTCATTAGAGTCTATTTACTACTCTAGCCTGCATTTCAAGTTGTCTGTTAGTTTGTTTGTCCTTTCGTGGTAGCTAACTTCGTTCAACTTACACAGAATATTTTGTCAATCTTTCAACTGAAATACGTGTTCAGTAAAAAGAATCATTCAATAAATATTTAATACGATATTTATTTGCTTCATGATAAGTTTAAGATAAATGTTTGGGTACAGTCACGACTTACGATAAATATCGGGCTAAAATAGAAGAAAATATTCTTTCATTTCCGTATATTGAATACATTTTCAACAAAAATCTTCGAAGCGCCAAAACATTTCAACGCCTCCGAAGCATTAGACCCGTGATAAGCATGTCCTCAAGAATATTAAAAAATTGCTGAATGTTCCTATCATTTGCCTTTGCATATACTTCGTTATTTCTTCCATCAATGAACTTGTGTGATTGTCTTATTCATTTGTATGGCTTTTATTTATGGTTTAAGACGTGGGCAAATATTCTAAGTAGCAATTTACGGCATTTTACTCCCGAAAAAATTGAAGTAGTCAAACAAAGTCATATGTGAACTATTTACTACTAAATGATACTTTTTGGACAAAAAAAACGTCCATCCATTATTTGTCACATCCAACTCCATTTCTCAGTCCTCTAAAAAGGTCCATAAAAATGAATTATTTTCTATGTATACACTCATAGGAAATAAGATTGCACAAACTATAACACTTATTTCTCCTCTTCTACACCATCTTTGTATTCTAGGATCTCGATTCCCGGATGACGCGATGGTCTCCAAGGCAAACTTTTCTATTTTACGTTGCAGATTTTCCTGAGTTTATACTTATCAACTCTACAATAGGGGATGATAAATGCATGTTTAACCTTGAAAAGAAATTTATCTAAAACTTCTGATTTAAAAAAGTTTGGTAGATGAAGCCTTACTCCAGCACCTTTCTGTCGATTTATTAAGGTGAAACTTTGAGTATAGACTGACGTCCGTAAGCTAAGGGGACTATGCAGACCCATTAGATATGTAAAATACTTAAGCTTAATCCAATCACACTTTACATACTATTCACTGCTCAGTGGACGCAATTTTGTCATTTGCCATCATGCTTAACCGTAATTCGTCTCTTTGATCAAAAAGAGTACAAATCTTTCAGAAAAAATCTCTAAATCATTATTAAGAAGTCATAAACTCTATAATGACCATAAAGTGAATGAAAAAGTTCGTTAAAGATGTTTAAAGTCTCAATTAAAGCACTCCATCTTTCTCCAGATTTTATTTGCTTCTTAAGGACGTTTTTTCAGTCATTAATGTAAAACTAACATTTAAAAGATCTAATCGCTGCTCTTAATATATTTACGATCATATATAATTTTCAAGCATCGTGCTTCTTAATTATGTACCAAATGTTTCAACGATTCCCTGAACAAAAATATTTCATGGAGAACTGGTAGCTACATGTTACCGGGAATGTCGTAAATGACTCTATCACTTTACTATCGGAATCATTCATTGCTAATGCCAAAGAGTGATATTTTGGGGAGATTTGAAGGAGTTGGATTTTTCCGAGAAATTTTTATCAGCTTTGAGCAGTTTTAAGGATTCCGTGAGATTTAAAAACAATTTAAATGTTTTGGATTATTTTTTTTTATAAACAAAATTTTAGACTCAAAAAGGTGTAGATGTGTTTCTTCAATGATTCGTTATATATTATGTTAAACACAATTTCAGTGCTTTTGAAGTTAGGAGATCATTCCGAATGTGTTCACTGGATGCAGGTGTAGATCCTAGGGCACAGAATTGTTTGAATCATATTGCTTCTAGTAACGTAGTACATTATATAAGTACGCTGAAGTCTACATGTCATGATTCTATTACAGAATTAATCCTACTCAAGGAAGTCAAATTTTTTCTAACCAGGTTGGTTTCGAAATTGTAACATCTACAGGAGCATATTTTCAGCACATTTTCTTGAGCTCAAACATTCACCATTGGTTGGGTAAATAATTTCATGTATCATTTATTATTCAATTTTGGTAGAAATAGGCAATAAATTCATTTTCAAGTAGAAAAATGTATAACTCTCGCAAAGATGAGACTGCTCACTACTGGTGATCTTTACTCTCTTGTTTGTTGTGACGAAGTAGAGTTTTTTGTGGCTAAGATTCAATTACAGTAGTCTTGTAATCTTTAGTATTCCAAACGTTCGTCCCCACCGTGAAATGTTATGTAAAATTCTTAATATTCCAAATAAAATGCTGTAAATGGCTTGAATATTTCCTCTGTGTAGTCAAAAACGTAAAAATAAAAAGCATAAACGACATGCAAACAATACCATTTACCATCTAAGAATAAATCCGTTTTTGTCACTAAACCCAAGGAGCTATAAGACATGAACTTAATGTGCTGGTTGTTTTTGCTCCGATAATACCCTTCACAAGGGATGGGTTAAAAAAACCGGAAGAAAGCTTTACCTGGGCATGTGGAAACAATTTAGGACATTCTACCTTTTTCGAGATAACGAAGCATGGTGATCGGAGTATATTCCAAGAAATATTCAGCTGATTGGATTTATAACAGATCTATAGCCATCTCCTTTGAATGAGAAACATACATCCAGTCAAAAAATGATTGATCGCACAAAAATGCTTAGGGAAACTCTTCGGGAGAAATCACATCATAATTTCAGTTTTAATGAGAATTTATCTGCCGATATTGCGCCGAGTCCATGAAGAAATATTCTACCCTAACAGTGCTTACGATGCATTTGACTGTAATTCTGGGTGGAATGGAGCCAAAAAATGTTCAAATTGAGAAATGACTGGCAGGCTCCATTGTATACTTCGCTTTTGTCACACAATCCTCGGAATTCTCAAAAAACCGTGCCCAATAATACCATACACGAGCTTCTTTTATGAAAACTCGTGGAAAGCTCGAACAGGCTCTCTGAAATTTTAATGATCAGTAGATATATCCGTACAATTAATGGTTAAGCGATAGGTTATCTAGTCCTTCACAGAATGTTGCAAAGAAAATATTCGTAAAATTGTAAAATATGTAAGTAAATGTAGTACTACGAAAGCATCACCTTTAATTATCAATGTTCAGGAGACCGCTAGCGCCATACAGCGCAGGGCCTGGGACTACACAGCAGGGGCCAAATCGATGGTCTGGCCAAGACGCCGCCAATTAACGGACGTAACGACGTATTGGAAAATCAGGAATACTATTATAACTTTCCATCTTTTTTCATTAATTACATGCTACTTATGAAAATTGACCAAATATTTTAATCTCTATCCTGGTGTCCTACAGGGGGAATTTTTGGTTATTTTAATGTATGGAAGATGTGGTCGTTATATCCACGAGGCTAACACGTTATGCGGGATAAGTACTCTATGATGGGGAACACTACAGTAAATGACCTTGCTTACAGAGCTGCTCTATGCTGGCTCTGTAAGCAAGGTCATACAGTGATGCTGAATTGTGGAGCAATATTTTTATTGACGCCCACAAGTTATATTTATTGTGAATCATCAAGGAATAATTTTATCTATTTTACACTGGCCCTATTTTATGCTGATTCAGTGTGAAATAATTTTTATGCCATACAGTTGGGCTGTTATGTTATACACGCTAAAATTATTGCATTTATGTTGCCAAAAAATTATTATCTGGATGAATGCTTACCTGAAAATAACTGCAATAATTATTACTGAGCCTAAATCATGTCTACCAACATTATTGTACGGCTGCCTGATTTTGTAGTATGGTCATCATAGTGTAGAGTGTAAATAGTCTTAGGTTGTTAGAAATACTTTTTATATCCTAGGGACATCGAAATATTCCCGTCGATCACCTATCGTTAAATTTGGTTTTCTATTCATTATTCATTCTAAGTCCAATTGTGGCATTTATTTATTATTCAAGTTGGAACTAGTTATTATTTGGATCTACCTATCCCAATTATTTTGCACTAATGCCTATGGGACCATTGTCTTCATATGAGGACAAATTCTAGGGCTATTTTACTACGCAATTTTATCTGCCATATTTGTGCGTTTACAAACTTCACACAGTAATAAAGGCCGATCAAAACATAACATTTGGTAATTTTGAAGTTGTTTCGGGTACACATCAATTTTTTTCCACCCAAACCCCTGCTGATTCAGTGTCATTTGCCAAAATTAAATCCTTCTCGTACTTAAATGTTGAATCAGTAGCTGAGCATGTGTAGATTTAAAGCTCCTGAGCATCTAACCACTTTAGTTCAATGTTTCCAGACTACATGTTAGTAAAATTTTTCGGGTTCAAAAACGTTTTCTGGTGGCTACATATATTGTGAATACTTATGGGGTAAATCATCGGGAGAAGAGATCCTCAGAACCAACTACCCCAAGAAGGAGGTGTTGCAAGCGACCAAAGTGTTACCGGTATAGTTGAACGAACAAAAAGGAGTGGATAAGGCAGAATGTTGAGAGGTATACAAGCAAGTATGGAAGGTAGAGTCTACCACTGATGCTCTGTGACCAGCGTCGGAAAAGGTTTCTCGATCTGTAGTTGACTCTCAACTTCCTCCTACTCGGGTTTTGGCTTGAAGTTGTCTGCCAGCTTGCTGTCTTCACAAGAGGAAGCAGTTATTCAGCTTGTATAGACTTTTTTGGCTAACCTTAAAGTCTCAAAGAAACATACTAAGAACCATAAAATACATCAAATGGAATCGTGTGAACGAGAAAGACTAACGCGGGAGAAATATCTAGATTTTTCCTTAATAACTTAGTCCTCTATATCAGAGCCAAGCAGTTCCCCCAAAATATCCATTCCACCCAGGCAGTCCGCACAAATATCCGCGAACGACTTAGCATTCTCCATTGCCTCCTGCGAAATATCTAGACCCTAAGGACCCCCATCCGGTTCCAGAGTTGGGACCACCTGGTCCATATTTTCTGGCCCCTTCTCCACTCTTCAGCGCTTTCCATGTCTCCCTCACCCTCATCCTCCTCTACAATTCTCTCTTCATCTTCCTCAGAAGAGTCATATATCACAGTTACTCCCTCAGTCTCCCCTTCGTTCTATATGAGAGCTCCCCCACCGTTGTACAGTAGTGGCTCCTCCCGGTCCACCAAGTCCTCCTCTTCTTCCTCCTCTTCTTCCCCCTCCTCCTCCTCTTTTGCCTGCTCAAAGCATTAGTTATAACTTTCCATCTCTTTTTCATTAATTACATGCTACCTATGAAAATTGACCAAATATTTTAATCTCTATCCGTGTCCTACAGGGGGGAATTTTTGGGTTATTTTAATGTATGGAAGATGTGGTCGTTATATCCACGAGCTAACACGTTATGCGGGATAAGTACTCGATGATGGGGAACACTACAGTAAATGACCTTGCTTACAGAGCCTGCTCTATGCTGGCTCTGTAAGCAAGGTCATACAGTGATGCTGAATTGGAGCAATATTTTTATTGACGCCCCAAGTTATATTTATTGTGAATCATCAAGGAATAATTTTATCTATTTTACACTGGCCCTATGGACCCACTTCCGAACTCGTTCCCGTTTTCCCTCTACAGTAATAATCGTATTCAGTTGGACCATTTTCCATCAGGGCCAAAGCGTTGAGTGTACGACGGCCTCGGATGACTTGGTGATGGTGAGGGAAGGGCGGAGGTTGATCATGCTAAGGCCAAAAGAAGCGGTGAGCCGATGTGGAAGTTGATGGCGGGGGGTTGCCTCAACGACGTCGATTTCGAACTTAAATGCTGCACGTCTTCGAAAGTATGACGACCTTGGACGTGTACAGTAATGTATCTATTAATGACACCTGTCTTTAAATAAAAATGAACTCATGATTTTGCCACACTTATCCAAATTAAAATATCTTGCAATTCAGAAACTGTAAAAAATCTTCCAAATTCCGATACTGTATCCAAATTTGGTCATCTTCTAGATTTTCTTTTCGTGTGCAAATTTTGCACACATCAAATGCTACACGATAAAGAGTTGTGTTGATATATAGACAGTTCTATAGCGGTTACAGTAGCTAATGACATCCTTCATTCCATTCAAAAAAAGTTTAGAAAGAGCCACAACTGATCAGAGAACATACCAAATACGAGGGGACAGTCGTACACCCAAAATATGGTATTTTCCAAGTCCATTGCTTTACTTTTATTGGAAACGATCTAAAGTACTTGTCTAAATCAACTTCAAACGAGTAAGGTCATGAGCAGAATAATATTTTCCATTTCTATGATAACTCCTTTCTCGGCTATTAACTTGGAAACATCAACACATGTAGTATTTGGAAACATCAACTAATGAAAAACGGGACCGCAAAAAGGCAAATATACTTTCTGTTTAATCCTTTATAGCTCCTCCAGAAAATCAATAGTGACATGCGGCAGAGAACAGATAGTTTCATATTAACTGCATACCTTTTTCATTGTATGTGAAATTTAGACTGTCAATTGCGATAAAATGTTGTTGGAAGAATCGAAAGGCAACGAGCTTAGAAAATGGGCAAAAAATCCCTTTACACATTTACTGTGTTCATTCACCCATTAAATCAACCCCATTTATACATAAACATTTCCTATACTATCTTTTTCATAGAACGGTAAAACTTGCTTTTTTGGGAGCGCAAACATATTTATTTTTTAATAAAAACAGATTCTTCGAACCTTTGAATCCCTTTAGGAAACTCAATTTACCCAGAACCTTTCCATTTCAATCAAAACAGAATGGATTGCAAATAAAAATTAGTGAAAAAGCCACGCCAATAAGTCAGAAACGAACCAAAATGAATTCGTCAAGCCGTTTCAAGTTTTACGGAAAATGTGCACCAAAGAGTCTAGCTTCAGCAGTCACAGCTTCTTCGCTAGTTACTCTTGATGAAAGAATATAATTTGTAAATAGGCTGAAATACATTAAGGGGAAAGAGTTGGTGTTTTACTCTTGAAAAAAATCCAATTTATGCCATGGTTTTTACTAAAACCACAATAGAGAAAGGACATACCACATATAGCGCGAGCTCTCGTAAACTATCAGACAAGTCATGATAATCTGTGAGGAGTAAGTCTAATTACGCAAGTCAAAAGTCCTGGTATTACTGGAAGAATAATGCTGATGTGATATATTTATCAACGAAGGAGGCAATCATTTCGGGCTTCTATGGGCCTTCCCCGCATAAAAGAATGGGTCTACTGTGCTCCGTGCCCCGGCCTCAAGAATACTATCGACTCCTGTCAATTCTCAGTTTGGCTGCAATACTGCTTTCAAGTCCAGCTTACCCCTTTGCCTAGGCCAGAAATGCCCTGAGGTCTCGACTGCTAAATGGATCATCTCATGCACTGCCTACATGGTGGGCACCGAATCCGACAACATAACCCTCAAATCGCCCTCCTCGCCCAAGACTTGCAGAAAGCAGCCCGTCGCCCTATCATCGAGCAACGACAGAGGATTCACTGCACAAGGACAGATATCCAGGCAATGAGTAGTAACAGAGGAACGGGATGTTTTGACGTCACGTTCGTCAATCCTTTTGCGCCATCCAATAGGATAGTGCGTAATTTAGATCCACTGACCTCCCTCAATGTAGCAATTACCGGCAGTTGCAGAAGGTATGTACCCCTGTTCGCGACTTCTGCTAGAGGAAGTCTTGTGCCTATCCTAATAGCAACCCTTGGATGCTGGCTCCCAGACGCGTACGTGGTGCTAATCGAAGTCGCGCGGAACGTGGTTGTCCGAGCGATGGAGACCTATGGGAAGGTCAAAACTGTGCTTATCCAAAGGCACATTGCCGTGGCCGTCATGTATAGCGCAGAATTTCTGCTTGCTGTTATCGGGCCGGCCCTATAAGGAATTTCATTTAGTGTTACCTATAGCGACTAACTATCCCGCACAACGCACTAGTGTCTATCCGAGCCAAATACTGTCCTTATATGAGGACAGTTTCCGTTACATTTTGGAAAGGTAAATGTTTTGGATGCCCGAACTTTGTGCTGCAAAAAAGTTTTTTTTGTTAAGTCCTAGTACAGTAATTCATACTGTACATGTGCCCTCGTTTCTAAAACTCTCCACGAGAAGGCGAACTAAATTTCCTTCCTAAGTGAAGCCATTTTCACAACTTCTTGCGAGGAGCGAAGCTGGTGAGAGAAAACTGCTCCAGCCTTCACCGAGGTGAAAAGTCTGTCTTGATCGGCGATCTAAACCCATGAACTAATGCGGAGGGACAAGAAATGTCCTAACGTAAAAAAAATTATATTGAAAAGAAGTGCTAAAAGTAGTCCTCATATGAAGAAAAAAAACGGTCCAATAGACACTAGCGGCGAGAATGCAGCAGACCACATCTTCCATACATTAAAATAACCCAAACTTTTCCACAGCGGGAAAATGGGGGGTGTATTTATTGAAATGTATGGATTTTCTGGAACCCATTGTGTGTGTAACCCATTTGGAGTTTCAAATCTGCATGCCCTATTAAATACATGTACCGAAGGTCGATGCAATGTAGAAATCATTTCTGTCGAAAGCTAGCGACAGCAACAGTTTACCAGAAAGTCGATGGGAGGCCAGCCAGCAGCCAAGAAGCGTTAGAAGTTACTACCAACGCCGAGTGTCGTTGTAGAAGAATGCTTTGAACCTTCGCAAACTGTTCCATTACGCGGCTGGCGACGTTTCTTGCAATCTCAGTGACCACTGAAAACGCCTCTGGATGCCATCGGCCAAGAGTAGAGATTGGAACAGGAACTAGCCTGCTCTTCCCGGTAATCCCGCCAGAATGCCCTGGTAATTTCGACGCTTTTCCGCGCTCGCTGCATTGAGAGTGGTCATCGGGTTAAAAGTCCGTACTCTGGAATGGGAGGGAGCGAGTGTATTGAAGAATGTTATGTCGAAATAGTCAGTTCCACCTGCGGGCCCATGTTTCTAATGTCCGGTCCTGTCCGGTGTTGAAAAAGCACACGCGGTTCGATGAAAGGGCGCCGAGCTACCCGTCCGAGATAATTCCCTAGCAAAGCGATCTGATTATTGTGTAGATTGTTGCGCTGACATCCATAACGACAGTGAAGCAAATGATCCCCATGGATTTCTAATGTCTCAGGGGACCCAGGCTTCGAATAAGGAGTGTCAGCGGCGAAAAATGGAGTTTGGCAGAAGCACTGCAGCCACACCAAGAAATATCTGCTCCTCATATGTGTCCTCAACCCGCACAAGGCGCACGGTGGACCCATCCTTTGCTCCAAGTAGTGACATCGAGGCACGGAAAGCACGGGTATTTCCAGGCGGAAACGCTTCCTGCGCCGCTCCGTAGACTGCGTCTTTAAGCTTCTTCTGAGATGGTGGGTTGTTCGAGCAGAAGTTGCTAAACGGGAGTCTATCGCAGATCGGCAGGAGGTATTCCATATGTGGAAGGCTTCGAGGGCGTCATTGTAATGGGACAGGTCTTCAGTGAAGGTCGGCAAGATTTTGGTGCACAGTGTCGAAGAATCCGATGGGGATGTAAGTAATCACACAAGCGACTACACCCCACACAAGTGATTACACCGTACGGAGATTCTTTCACAAGTTACCGAGAGCCAATGAGCGCCCGCTACAAATTTATTCAACGCAAGCAAAACCGATTCGGTGTCATTGCAATTTAGCACTAACTGTCACGGAGAATTGGCGTTTATGTCTCGGCATGATTTCAGTAGGAATTCGGCCGTCCTCTTCCCGATACGGATCAAGGAAACATTTTGCCAGCTTAGGAAAATGTAAGACCGTATTCGGATAACGTCGAACCTAATAGAGATTCGACGTGGGAATCTGTTTACCCGTAGACGGAATAGTCTTTCCAAGAGAGACAATAAAGACGCCGACCGGTAAAACGGAAAGCAAGCCAGACACAGGCCACATCTATTTCCTTTACAGGCAGTAATTAATCCGTTCTCGGTCTGTTTCCAACCATAAAATGTCACCACCTTCAATAGGATATGAACCCAGAGTTTCACGTGTAACTCTGCATCATTTACAACCGTTTTGGAATTTTATTCTTTGTCTCGTTTCAAGTCAAGACTGCATACCGTTCACGGATTTTCGACGTACAGTATCTGATCAATTGAATCAATATGTCCGGTGTCTACGACAAGGTCAGGATCGAACCGCTTGATGGAAAGGCCGACTACTATCGTTGGAGAATCCGTGTCCATGCGGGAATCAGTGCCAAATGTCTCTATGATATTTTGACGGTTCGGAGTGGCAACCGCGATTCAAGAAAGGACACGAATCAAGACCTTGCGGCAAGTAACATCATCGTCTCCGCACTGGATGATCAGTCGTTTCGGGTTGTTAGGTCAGTTATTAGGAAGCCAAGTGAGATGATGTCCAAGCTCAACGCTAGGTATGATTCGCAATCGACCGCGTCAAAGATATCAAATATGTCAGAGATTGTGTCGCTACGGTACTCTAACCTCCGGTCGGACATTTCCAAGCACATCGATAAGATGTCAGCATTGGCTGAGCAACTTCGCGCCATCGGTACCACACTCGACGACACCCTGGTGATCGGTATATTGGTGGCATCCATTGATGTCATACAATTGCAACCCATCACGGCAGCAATCAAGACATTCTCTGAGGACAAGTTGTCAAGGGAAGACGTCACCGGTCAGTTGATTGAAGAGTATAAGTCCCACAAGGAGTAAATGGAGCACCGCGATCGGGCAAGTTCCGCAAATACCGCATGCGTGATTTGCCGAAAGCCGAATCACAACACAGCGGACTGATGGCTCAACCCGATGAACCCTCGCAATCGTCTCACCTTGCCGAACGGAACCGCCGATCCATACAAAATGGAGAGCAGCAACCGACATCGGATAAGAAGAAGAAAAAGATCAAGGGCAAAAAGGAAATCAAGCCGAAGTCGGAGCACCGATCTGCCATGGCGAATGTGAAAAACCATAACCGCCGACCGGACATGGTGATGCTCGACATTGGTACCTCCTTGCACATGACACTCAAGTCTGAAAGTGTTAGCATCAAGAAATCATGCAACGTATCCATCTCGTTAGCTGATGACTCAAATGTTACGGCAACCGAAAAGGGAACAAGGTCAGTGCACTGGAAAAACGAAAACGGAACGATGCAAGTGAATTTGTCGAAGACCTTAATTGCTCCCTTCATGGCAATCAGTCTACTGTCCGTTCCAGCACTGGTGAAGAAGAACATTGGCGTTGTATTCTTATCAGGAAGAGAACTTCTCATCGATCTGAAGAACCATTTATCCGTTATTGGTTATGCGCATCAAGATAGCGATGGATAGTTCGACATTTCAGACGCTCAAGTCACCGTTCCGGTAAACCGCTCGCGCATTGAAAAATGAGAAGGCAATGATAGCCATTTTGCGCAATAATTTTGCTTCATCTGCGATGGAGAGGAACTATTCGGAAAACTCAAGCACGGGAAGCGACAAGGATGTGTCGACTGACACCGAAACCGAACCGAAACAAGAAGAGGAATTCTCTTAAAGCGAAGTTACGACCGTTTCAAGCGATGACAGTTATTCTGACACCGAATCAAATAATTCAGGGTCATCCGAAAGCGTATCTGTCGACGAAAGTGCAAGTAACTCGTCAAAGGGCGAGGAGCACAGTGAAAAGTTCAAAGAAAATACCGCTTAGGAGAGGAAAAGACGAACATTCTAGGAGTGTTTAGCTTCACTATGGCACCTCCGACTCGAACATGCCACACCGCTTAAGGTTATAAGAAGTCAGCTCCGTATCGGCGCGCTACCGAAAGTTACGAGTGCATCGACCGAATGCGATAACTGCACAAAGGGGAAATACCAAGAGAGGTTTATAGAAAGTCTTACCAAGAACACAGAAGTCGGAAGTTTACATGCAGATGTCAAAGATGCTGTGCAAGCCCGATCGGTAAATGGAAACAAGCATTTCCTCACTGTAGTCGACTAACATTCTCGCTTTGTCTTTGTCGAATCGCTTCGGACAAAGGGACAAACCTCACAGTCACTGCTACGTTTCATCAAGCGCCTCGAAAAGAAGTCAGGCCATACCGTTCGGTCGTTTCATACTGCTGGAGGAGGAGAGTTTTCACCGAGCCAGGACTACCCTTGAGACTGATGAAGTGAAAGTTACGATGACGACTCCGTACACGCCACAGTAAAATGGATTAGCCGAACGTTATCACGGGATAATTCTTCCTTAGCACGCACATGTCTCAAGCAAACCAAGTTATCGATCCGGTATTGGGACTTAGCAATCTAGCATGTTGCTGGCTGCAAGAACTTTGTAGCCCATTCGGTGACGCAAAAAGCTCCATTTGACACTGTATTCGGACGTGAACCTCCGACATCTACCATCTCAAGCCGTTTGGTTGCAGAACACCTTTTCGACCAGTGGCTAAAAAGTTGAACTCTTTCGCACCGCGTCTTGGCGAAGGCGTATGCCTGTTTCACGAGGGTGGTGGAGTCTATCGCGTACTATCTGACTCGGGAATAATACAAAAAAAACATGTAAGGGCATTCGAAAAAGATTTCCCAGGCATGATCCGTTTTGGGAGTCCGATTCGGATTCCGACGCAGATAAGGAAAAAGGGAATAACCAAGAGTGGTATATTTCATCCTCCGAAAGTTTCAACACCGATGGGGAGACAAATGTCATGAGTAAGAATTGCCGCAACCGCCCTCTCTCAATTTGGACACTGATGAACCCGATACCGGTGATGCGGATGAAACAAAAGTCGATTAAGATGCTCTCAAATACACTCCAGTACAACCCAGTACATTTAGAGAGAATGATGAAGAAGATCAGGAAGGAGATGAAGATTATCAACCGTCTGAAGACAAAGAAGACGCTGAAACAACCGGTGCGGACACTGGCCAGCCAAGCACAAGTGGTTCCGCTTCGGGGTACAACTTGAGACCATCACGAAATGTCATATACACCAGTACGTCATTACCAAATGCGGTTACAACCACCAATGAGCCCCAGCTCAAGGCCGCCTCAAGTCCGAGGAAAGGAACTTTTGGCTTCAAGACATCAAGGAGTAGTTTGATACTCTCGAAGAGGCGAAAACATGTACACCCGTTCGGAATGTTCCGCAACATATTCGACCTCTACCGTACGGAATAGTTTCTCTGGCTCAAGAGAAACGCAAAAGGAAATCCGTCACGGTTCAAAGCTCGTGTTGTCGCTCAAGGCAACTTTCAAGCCGATGCAGTGGACTACCTCGAACTTTGCGTACCATTAGCGTGCATCGAGCGCGTGCGAATTATTCTTGCCGTCGCGGTTGCAAATGGATGGGAAATCGAACACCTCGACATCAAGGGTGCATTTTTATATGCGCTCTTACTGAAGTTGGAAGAAGTCTACCCCAAGCTTCCCAAAATTGAAGGGGTTACTTCCGCCACGGGGCAAATTTTCAGGCTTTGGAAGTCACTTTACGGACTCCGAGAAGGCTCAAAGCTTTGGTACCAACACCTGAGCAGGCCCTGACTCGAATCGGGATGATGCGTTCAACGATATGTGACTGTCGTTTAAATTTGTCGACATCAACCGAAACGGTATTATTGGTCGTCTAAGTTGATGACACTATCATTTGCAGAACCGAAAACGGTGTGAAGAAAGTGAAGCAAAGATTCAGTGAAGTTTTTACAACTAGTGATCTCGGCAAATGCAACTTCTTTCGCGGCATTAAGATTGATAACCTACCGAACTATTTATTTATTTCACAGAAACCGTATGCGGAGAAGATCGTGGAGCTCGCTGGGATGTCGTCTGCCAAGCAAACAAACGCTCCGCTGCCGTTTACGCATCCGCTCTACGAGGAAAATCACACGCCAACCGACTCGGAGAAGCAAGAAATGGAAGGAGTCCCCAACCGCGAAGTGTTTGGTTTCCTTCTGTATTTGTCCATTCGGACCCGTCCGGACATTGCCACAGCTGTGTCTATGCTCGGGAAGTTCCAAGCCGAACCGTTACGAGATCATTGGAAGATAGTCAAAAATTTCGTGAAATATATCAATGGCACAACCGACCATGGCATCTTCCTTCCCTCCGGCACGGGTCAACTCAAGTTTGATGCATGGAGTGATGCCGATTGGGCGCGTGATCACTGTAAGCGACGATCTCGAACCGGTTATCTACTTTGTGTCACCGAAGGACCGGTTATTTGGACTTCCAGGCTTCAAACCGCTACGGCGTTGCCTACAGCTGCAGTGGAATTCTCCGCGCTCTCAGAATGCGTTCGAGAGGTCATCTGGGTCCGCTTGATTCTACAAGAACTGTCACTACCCGTTACGGTACCTACCACAATCCGACAGATAATATCGGTGCCATTTCTTGGACTGAGAAAGTGCAAAGTCTAAGAAAAGTCAAGCAAGTTGGTATCAAATACCATTACGTCCGATCGGAAGTTGAGAAAAAATCTGTAACTATGGTTACACAAGTTCTGAGTCAAACCGGGCGGGTAGTTTCACAAAAGCGTTGGTCTAGGATATTTTCAAGTCACACCGCAATTGGATGAATGTGACTTCAGCCGACAAAAGCAATAGCCCTCGAAGGGGCGCGTCGAAGAATCCGATGCGGATGTAAGTAGTCACACAAGTGATTACACCGTACGGAGATTCTTTCACAAGTTACCGAGAGCCAATGAGCGCCCGCTACAAATTTATTCAACGCAAGCAAAACCGATTCGGTGACATTGTAATTTAGTACTGACCGTCTCGGAGAATTGGCGTTTATGTCTCGGCACGATTTCAGTAGGAATTCGGCTGTCCTCTTCCCGATACGGATCAAGGAAACATTTTGCCAGCTTAGGAAAATGTAAGACCGTATTCGGATGACGTCGAACCTAATAGAGATTCGACGTGGGAATCTGTTTACCCGTAGACGGAATAGTCTTTCCAAGATAGACAATAAAGACGCCGACCTGTAAAACGGAAAGCAAGCCAGACACAGGCCACATCTATTTCCTTTACAGGCAGTAATTAATCCGTTCTCGGTCTGTTTTCAGCCATCAAAGGTCACCACCTTCTACACAGCCTGTTCCACGCGGCTCTGGATGCAAGGAATTACGCCAACGTCCTTCGCTGACGTCAAGCCAATTCCCAAAGTCGGCTTTTTGTCCTGGATCGGCTTGATAGGCAGTTGTAATTCCTTAAATATGGTGTTTTCAAGCAATCCTCCAGCCAACTTCCGCACACAGTTTTCGAGTAGGCCGTCAAAATACTAGGCCCCTTTCCTTGTACAGGAAAGCGGAACAACTTGAAGAAGATACCCCAACTTGCAAACCCCAAAACAGTTCGAAGTAATTGGAAAGAAACTTGGGAGTCTTCGAGCTCCATGATGGCGTTTATAAGAGGTTCGAGGTTGTGGACATGGTTCAGAATGTGCCTTTCCATTAACGCATTAGAACCGACTGGAGCGTTTATGATGACAACCCCTTCGCAGTATTCCTGCCACATGTCGGGGGTAGCCGCTTAGACTGAGGCGACGGGGGCTGTTGGCCACCAGATCTTGCATTTCGGTACGGCAAGATGAAGCCCAAGACGTTTGGTTTCCGGGGAGGACAAAACTTCGATGGCCTTGAGTAATGCGGTGTGTTTGGCTATAATATAACCATGATCGTGGTACCAAAGTTCCAAAGCAAGATTTTCAACTCTGTGTCCTCGTCGAGGAATGAAGACAACAACTCTCGAATTTTTATAGCAAGAGGATGGAGGACCAGGGCGAAAAGCAAGCCGCTGAGCTGGTCTCCTTGCTGAGTTCCGACGACACTCCGTGTAGTCTCGAATCCAGTCCATAGGACCGCTGGATCGTTCTTGTAGCAGTACAACACCCAAGGTAGCAACTGGGGAAAAAGGTCCTTGACGGCTTTGAAAAAGGCTGCACAGCTACAGAGGTTGAAGGCAATCCTTAGGTCCACCGATAAAAGAGCATAGTCGGAACTTGTGCCGAATTTGTTCACAATGCGACGGACTCAATGAACCACAGTGTCAGTTCCTGATTTTGTGGCAATACCGACCTGCAGTGGCTGAAAGTAGCGTGCTGCTTTCTCATTGACTCGAGTTGCGAGGCAGCTGCTCACCAGTCTTCTTAAAGTTTCCGCCACAGCAATTGGGCGCAGGGTCATGTCTTTTTTCACGAGTGGCTTGAGGGGGGCGCCGGCAACCCACGGCGCGAGCGTTACGGGGGCTTTCCCAGAGGCCAACACGGTCACGAGTTCTGTGAGGGAATCCAGGAATCCCCCCGCGGAGGAAGATGTAGGGGCCCTTAATAGCTCTTCGACGTGACAGGGGCGAAGGCCAGATCCGCCAGGGGCTGAACCCGGGTTGAAAGAACGAACAGCTCGCAGCACTTCGTCCTTCGTGATCGGGGTGATTGTGGGGGGTGTGTGGGGGTACGAAGCGTTCTTCGTCATCTCCTGGAGCTTGGGGATGCTTTGCGCGAAGGGGGTCGGACACAGCTTTTGTTGCCGGAAGGACACCTAATGAACCAATCTCCACTCTTGGAGGCTGGCACCCGGATGCATGTGAAGTGCTAAATGACGTGGCAAGGAACGTGGCTGTGAGGCACTGGAGACGTACGGAAAGGTTCGGGGGTTTTGATGCAAAGGCAGGCTGCAGCAGCCGTCATGTCCAATGCGGCCTGCATGATGGCTGGCCTGAAGGTAGCATTTTAGGGAGCGTAGTTCCTTCTCCATTACTGTGTCGGTATACCCTTTTTGAGTCGATTGTGGTTGTCTGGAAAACCATGGGATAGATCGGATATATCTTCCAAGAATAAAACACCCAATCGTTCCCCCTAATAAACCTAGGGCCTGTGTCGCTTTGCCATAGGCACCTTCTCTGGCGAGTCTCATCGCCCGGCGCAGGTTGGCCTGTTTCTGCTCTCGGGGTTTTGGGGTCGTATTAGCTCTAGAGGTTGCGAGTTCGAGAGCTTTTTGCCAAAGTGTTTAGAATTGCCCTGCGTTCCATAGTTCAAGCCGTTCCCTCATTTTGTCGATGCTGGATTGGGCCTCATTTGAACCAGGATCTCTTGAGGGAGCTGATGTGTTTGAGAGCATCACAGAAGGAAACTAGAACACTTTGGACAACTTCATTGCGGTGTTGGTATGCCCTTGCACACATGCTCGCGAAGCTTCGCGCATAGTAATTGTTAGCAATTCACTTAGGACGGATCGGAAGCGTGTGGGTATGTGTGATAGCACTGGAATGTAAGTTGTGAATATTTCTTCGGAACTGGGTAAAGTCTGCCCGGGGAATGGAGCTACGTTCTCGAGTGCGGCTGTTGTTCCAAGGTTCTCTGTGCTAATCTAGCAATACACGGAGGTGGGTTGTCTGCGACTGGTCGTGCATCAAGGACCCGAGATGCACTGAGATCTTCGACCGGTTACTGTGACCTGTGTAAAGGTATGTAGTTTGTCGGCCTCGTGTCTACGGAGCACTTAGAGCAGCAGGCATACGAGAAGGAAAAAGGGCCTTGTGGGCCGGGGCTTTCACACTTAGAGCCGTGGTACATGTGATGACAGCTGCAATACCAGTAACCTATTTCAGCAAGGTGCTTCTGCAATTTAACCAGCTCGTGACAAAGGCGTGGACCAAGCTTGGCCTTTGGTGTATGCGTCGTACGCAGGTGGACTAGCAGTTACGAGACAGTCTGAATCCGAAGTTTCGGCTCCTTGCAGAGGGGACAGCGGCCTGGAGTGGGTAGCTGCCTTTTCGACTGCGGCGTTATAGCCTTGTGGGCTGATATCAAGGAGCTGGCGTTGTCGTCCGTCGGTCGGTGTTCTAATGCTATTGCATTCGCCGTATCTCGCCAAGTACGGTTACAGCAGGCGCTGCCGCAACACTCGCAGAGCGCGAGAAACATCGTCATTGCTGCACTTACTGTAACCAAAACCATATCCTCCTCTTCCCCGTCGGGATTGATATCTATGGCGCCTTGGGCGACGACGGCAAGGATTTTTCCCGCCGCCTTGCTTCCTTCGCTGCTTCCCGTCGCGGTTCCTCCCCTCAACAGGAGCTCCGCGACTTCGTTACCCGTTTTGCTTTTAGTCTCTAAATAATGCAGGCGCGACAGGTTTCTACCCGCCGCCCGCATCCGTAGTTAATTTCTGAATACCCTCCGCACGCCTCTGTGCGACATTGTACAACCCATAAAGATTTACCACCACATATCTAGTCTCCCAGCCATGACTGTAAAGGGCTGCAAAGCTTCCACACGTCCTTAACGCAAACAGTACAGTAAGCCTAGTGACAATTTTCCAATCCCCTGAGTCCTAGAACAGTGCACCCTACTAAGCGATTGGAATTACTATTGTACAGTACAGTGTGCCTTCTTCCACATGAATTGTGTAATACAAAAATGGTCCTCCCCTCATTTAATACAGGAAATGGTCCTCCCTCACGTAATACAGAAAATGGTCCTCCCCTCGTGTAATCCAGCAACCTACAACGATCCCGCCCCTAACTTCTCCCACCGTCATGTCCAAATTCACTTCCATTTATCTAGATATTTTTATACTGTATTTAACCCTCTGAATCGACCCCGAATCAAGTCTCTTTTCCCTTTTAGCTTACTCCTCCTCCAAATTCGCCTTTCTTGAGAAGAAGGGCGCAAATGCACTACTGCAAAATCCCTTGCAGATTTATTTACCTATTCCTAATCTATAGAACCTGCCCCGGGAGCCTATTTAAACCCCTTTATTCTAAGTTCCAAATGCCCCCGATCATTTTACTCATCAACCTCTCCCCCACACGCCCAAAACACCCTACATTACCTCCCGTTCCCAACGTCTATCACAATGAACGACCTTCGCCCCTCTGTCCTATTTCCCAAAAACCGCCCTTTTCGTCCCATCAATGGGCCTTCCTCTCGCCGCCTACGGGCCAACCGATGCCGACGTACATCCGGCGGCAAAACAAAGAAGCAAATCATCGAGTTCGTTCGCGCCTCTTCATAGAAGAAGAAGCGAGGGAGGTAAGTCCGGGAGAGGCTGAGAAGGTCGAGGAGGAGGGGCGGGAGTCCTTCGAGGAATGGTTAGCCCCTGAGCTAGTGTACGAGGCTCAGGAGGAGGAGGATGAGGAGGAGGAAGAAGATGAGGAGGATGAGGGGAAGAGGAGGAAGAGGATGAGGAGGAGGAGAGGAGGAGGAGGATGGGGAGGAGGAAGAGGAGGAGGATGAGGGAACAGGGGGCATGGAAAGTGTTGGACTGGTGGGGCCTGGAATAGAGAGTATGGATCAAGTTGTGCTCACGATGGAACCGGATGGAGATATCTTTAGTAGTCTAGATATCTCCCAGGGGAAATAGAGAGCTGTGAGCCATTCGCAGATATTTGTGGGGACTGCTTGGACAGCATGGATATTTTAGAGGAGTTGTTTGGATCTGATTTAGAGAATGGGAAATAAGAGGACCAAATTAATTGTTAGTTTCTTAAGTATCTTTTGCTTAGAGTATATTGTCCACACAAAGTATTTTTATGCATTTCTTGGTATCTTCTGTGTTTTGTTTCGGACTTTAGGGGTAGCCAAAAGTCTATTAAGCTGAGTAAACTGCTTCCTCATGGAGAGGTCAAGCAAGTTGGCAGACAACTTCAAGCCATGTCCCGAGTAGTAGGAAGTTGATAGTCAACTTCAGACCCAAGAAAACTTTTCTTACGCTAGTCGCAGAGCGTCGGTGGTAGACCCTGCCCCTTTTATACTTGCTTTTAGCTTTCTCACCTCTCTTCTATATACACTCCCTTTTGTTCGTTCAACAATACCACGGTAGCACTTTTGTCGCTCGCAACCGAGATTAGTCAAGTCAATGTGACAAAAAGGGATGGGGAAGGGAAAATTTTATCGAAGAAACCTAGGCTAGAGTATGGAATGCTGGAGCATATCCCAGCACCTGTACCTCCTCGAACCAAGAGGTCTGATCAAGTTGTTCCAGGAGTGGGAGTCACTCCGGCCAAGAAGACGAAAAAGAGTAAGAAAGTTAAGAGTATCTCTAAGGACGTACTAGAGTATGTGAAGAGGTACAATTTGGTGGCTGAACTTGCATCGGCCCAACGGGAATAACGTTTGGTCAACTTTTGAGGAGCGACGCAGAGGATGCGAGAAAAGAACTCAAAAAAATTATCAGGTCTAATAAGTCCGCTAAGGGTAAGAAACTGTTTCTTCAATCGGCCTCGACAGCACCAAGACGTCTTAAGCTGGTACCAGTCAAAGTATTGGGTATGAAAACCCAAGCTCTCTTCGATTCGGGTGCTTTCCAAACCTCATTTCAGAAACTTTGGTGACAGATCTAGGTCTCGAAATTACTCCAACGACTCGAAAAATAACAGTAGCGGATGGAACCGTCTCAAAATGCATGGGCACTGTTGACAAGGTTTCCGTGTTTTTTGGGGACTCTAAAGTTTATGTAGACTTTCTTGTCATGCCGGATCTCCCTTTCGATGCAATCATTGGTGCCCCACAATGGAAGACTAGGAACATGCATTGTTGGGCAACCCAAATGGTTTCAGTTAATATTGACGGCAGAACCGTGAAGATGCCCCTGGATTTCGACAAAAGCACGCATCCTGAAGATTTAAAAACGGACAGTGAAGATTTCACTTCTAGCTATGACAGCGAAGGTTCGGAACCAACTAACACTTTCGAAAGTGGAAAAGAGTACCTCGGGGGTTAATGAACATGGCATGGACGTTTATGATTCCGGTTTGAAACAGATGACGACTGGAATTCTAGGATAAGTTTAAAACCTGAATGTGTTTCTTTTTGCGGTGATATCGAATCAAAGGACGGAATTCAGGGCATGAAAGAAGATTAACTTGCAAAGAAAACAAGAATATGTCGAGTCCCATATATGAAGATGTGAGCACGACGGAAGAGGTCCTTCAAAATATTGAGGTTGAGGATCAAGAAGAAAAAGGGCGCCAAGTGGCGGAAATCCAAGGAAAAGTGCAGCATTTTCCCGCCCCCGCCTCACTGAAAATATCAGACATGTTAACATCTTCCGAAGTAATTGCATGGAGCGTTCAGATTTAAGACAAGCAATGTACCGGTTACTCACTCGTTCGAACTTACCGACACTCAACCGATTTACCACAAGCCTAGACGTCAACCGCCAAAATATGACCAATTTATCTCAGAAAATGTTACAAGTATGCTGAAAAATGATATTATTCGACCAGTTTCATCCCCATGGTCGTTTCCAGTTGTGGTCGCACCAAAGAAGGATGGAAAGCTGCGTTTGCGTCGATTTCCGACGACTGAACCAGAGAATGATACCCGATCGATTTCCGATTCCGAACATAGAGGAGATCCTCGAGGACCTGAAGACGGAGATATTCACCTCAATGACCTTTACACTGGCTATTGGCAGATTCCATTGGATGAAAAATGTAAGGAAAAAAACAACCTTTACCAGCAAAGCCGGTACGTTCAGGTTCGAAGTGATGCCTTTTGGTCTCATGAATGCACCAGCTACATTCCAAAGAATGATGAACGAGGTTTTGAAAGGACTTCCATTCGCAAGAGTCTATATCGATGATGTCGTCATATTCTCAGAAACATTGGATCAGCACATCTCACACGTCAAGACAGTTGTGGAGAGGATATCGGAGTAAGCTTGAAAATTAAGTTGAGCAAATGCTTCTTTGCGAAAACTTCTATTCAATTACTCGGTCATATCGTAGACCAAGAGGGAATTAGAGTGGATCCAGAGAAAACGAAAAAAATAAAGTTGGCACCAAGGCCCGCTTCAAAGACGGAGGTCCGAAGCTTCTTAGGACTGGCCTCATATTACAGAAGATTTATAAAAGATTTCGCCAAGACTGCAGCACCGTTACATGCTAGCACTACGAAGAACAGAAAATTTTACTGGAAAAAGGAAATGGAAACTGCATTAAAGGAGCTTAAAGATAAGCTATGTGTCCCCCAGTTCTCATGTACCCAGATTTCAAGAGACATTCGTTGTGAAGACAGATGCCTCAGAACGATCTTTGGGTGCCGTTTTGTCCCAAAAAGATGAAAACGGAAGACTACACCATGTTCAATTCGCAAGCCGAACTCTGAATGATGCGGAAAAGAGATACTCAGTCTGCGAGAAAGAAGCGCTAGCTGTCGTCTTCGCGCTGAAAAAGTTTCGCGTATACCTTTTATCACTCGAGAAACTTGTCTTGATAACTGCATTGTATTCAAAACACGTGAACTCCCAGGTGGCGGGGTAGCATCACTGTCCAATTCTTTTTTAAGGTCTGCTGATCTCAGACGGATGTTCGGTGAGGAAAGCTGCAGCAAGCGTCCCTAAGCATGATTGACGGCGGATTCTCGGCCAAACATCAGCTTATGAATAAAAAGGTGTTTTGAAACCTCTCCCACTCGTCTTCTTTCCACAATATCTTTTGCTGGCGACTTGCATCAGGCTCGAAAAAATGCTCTGTGTATTACCGGAATTATTTGAAAACCTCGTGGCTTCCAGTGTTTTGAGAGACCACCATGTCTGTTAACGAAGCTTGGGTAGTGTCGTTGGACAAACTCGAGAGGGTTACTATCAGAGTCTGCATAGATTTTTGAAAAGTTCCGGGCTATGTCAAGGTCATCACGGCATCTCACTTGTTCAGAGTTGATGATGCTGACCGCATATCAAGCTAAATTTATTTCGCACATTGAGTGTATGGGTGGTATAATAAGAGTTTGCAAATGCTTAACTATTAAACTTTTCAGGTAAAATATGATCACTATTTTATGCATCATGGCAGGTTTTTGCCGGCTTTTTACGGGCATTTAAGACTAATATTTTCACCTTAAAGTATATTCCGGGCCAAACCCGACCATATCTTTCAAATGTTAAATCAAACCACATTTCCTCCCTGTTTGAGCGTTGCTGAATGCGAACCAGGGCCCTGTATTCCCATAACTTATGCTGTTCACAGTGAAAAGGCCGGCTAAGAATTTTACTTCGGTAACATTGATGGAACTATTTGACTGTTGATCTTCATATGGAAAAAAGGGGTGTCTTTATTGAGATGTATGGATTGGCTGGAACCCATTTGGAGTTGCAAATCTGCATGTCATGTTAAATACATGTGCCGATGGTCGAGGCATGTAGAAATCATTGCTGTCGAATGCTAGCACCAACAACAGTCTACCAGAAAGTCGATGGGAGGCCAGCCAGCAGACAAGCAGCGTTAGAAGTTAAGTTAGATCTTCATATGTGCTTATTCTCAAGTTTTCTGTGTAATTGTATGCATCTTTAGTATCAACCGAGGCTCTTGACTATCATTCAGTAATTCAGGGAAAATTTCATCCGTTTGCGGTTTGAGGCTCGTGGAATTATGGATCCCTCATCGACCTCCAATTTTAAATCCATATTGCGGACAGCATGAATAAGGGGAGAATTGGGTTGGTTTACTGTGAGTAATGGAAAGTTTAGGAGTCCTTTGTACTTGTAATGAAACCATTGGCAGGACCTATATTGTAAGTGCTTGAGCGTGTGTGAATAAGTACTTACATACAAGGAAGCAGTTCGAGGATCTGAACATGGCTCAATGAAAATTTCATTATAAATTAAGAACTATGAGTTAATGCGCGAATGCTCCTTACTCTCAGAATTTTGGATACCTTCCAAACAGTAGCCCATGATTTTGCCGGTAACTCAGCCTTTTCCAAAAATATTTGATGTGCATAGGCCTTCGATAATAGTTACACAAGCACTTTTTCGGTCTCATCTGATAGTAATATATCTTTTTATCTTCCTTACCTCTCGTGTAAATGTTGCTAAATTTAACATAGTAAAAGATACACCGTCGCATTATCACAACAAAGATTCCAACTGCGCTCGATGAAATGAAATGTAGATTTGATTATAGACGTTTAATGCCAATAGAGAGCTTATGCACAAAGAATTCTGATATAAAACTGCCAAATTTCAGCAATATATTTGCAGTCTGGGAGGGGGGAATCGGGTTGGTTTACTGTGAGTAATGGAAAGGTTGGGAGTCCTCCGTACTTGTAATGAAACCATTGGCAGGACCTATACTTCAAGTGCTTGAGCGTGTGTACCAACTTGAAAGTAGCTGGTAGACCGGCTGACAAGCAAGCTGCGTTGGAGGTGACCATCAACGCCGCGTGTCGTTAGAGGAGAATTGTCCTCACCCTGGAGTATTGGTCCAGGGCTCGGTTCAGTCTGTAATGCAACTGCAGAATTCTGCAATGTAGTCGTGTGAAAAATTGCTGAATGTGACAAGTTAGTGAAGACCCGTGAGAAAAAAATATTAGTAACTATGGAAGAGTGACTCCAATTTTCGCGGGTACTACAGTACGGTACTGTAGTCTAGGTGTGCATCCATTCCACCACTATGGACGAACTCAGTAACATCATCGAGACAGATGCAAGCTCCCTTCCGCCTTCCACCTGCCCCTGCCCCTACCCAGCCTGTTTCTGTTACTGCGGTCACCTCCCCTCCCCCTCCCCTCCCCTACCTACAGCTGTGTGCAGCAATGTGCACCATCATAACAGCAGGAGCAGAGTTGCAGGGGAGGAAAATGGTCGACACTTGCGCTTCACACTAGACAAAATAATCTTCACAAAAAGGGGGGAAATTTTCTGTAAAAGCTTCGAATGGCTACTATCCCAAGGTCATTACAGAAAAAGGGCAGAGGGAATGCGTTGAAAGCTCATTAGAAGTTCGACGCGAGGCCGGCCATGAAGCAGAGGGAGGCAGCCGGGCGCTGCTAAAGAAACTGTAGAGGCGATGGTAATGGGTTTCAGAAAGTTGGGGCAAAGGGTGTATGGAGTGTACCTGGATTCCCACAAGAATCCAGATGAGCCCCCCTTTTATAGACAGTACGGTAACTCTACTCTAGAAATTCTATACTCTGTTAGCTCAGTAGAACTTACTAGAAAGTAGAGGTGTAACTATAGAATTGTACTATAGAATATAACTACGTAAATAAAAGATGACGTGGGGCTCCACGTCAAATAAAAACATTGAGGAAAATCAAATTTCTAAAATCATTCAAGACGATACAGTTTCCCTGTTACACCACTGTGTAATAGATGTGTAAGAGAACTGGAATAGCGACAGCGAACAAGTCTCTATTACACAGTGGTGTAACAGAGACATTGTTACACTATTCCCTCCCCCGGACTATTGACGTCCTCGTCAATGATACTGCGGGAGTATATTATGTTTCCGAATATACTCTTGGAAAGCTTCCGTTACTACAGCAGATCCATCTTCCGTAACATCAACGAAGTCCTTTGTTGGTTGCCACTCCGCCTCATGACGTGGCACACCACGCATCACCAAGAACTTGAAACCGCGTCCAACCTTTTTGTGATCCAAGATAACCTCAACTTCCTGTTCTGGTCCATCAGGCAGCTCAAGCGGTGCAGGTGCAGGAGGAATGGGTAAAGCAATGTCATCGGTGCTCCAAATGTGGTGTGGTGTGAATGATATGAATGACTGGATGGATTTTAAAATGATCAGGGAGATCCAGTCGAACAGCATTCTTACCAATTAGCTCCTTAACCACGAATGGCCCATATCTACGCGCACCAAGCTTTTTAGAATCCTGGGACCTAGAATAAACATCTGTAAACAACGAGATTGATCCAAAGCTTTGAACCGACTTTGTAATCTGGAACCTTGTATCGCCTTGAAGCATATGCAGCTTGCCGAGCTTTTGCCACTTTGTAGGCAAATTGCGCATCCTCAAGAGAAACCTTGAGCTTGGCACGAAAGTCGTCCAAACTTTGAAGAGGTATGCTGCTGCTAGCCAAGAAGTCCAATGGCGATTTAGGTGTCCATCCCAAGTCCAGCTCAAATGGTGACATACCCAGATCATCGCTCACAGCCGAGTTGTATGCAAATTCTGCAGAAGGAAGCAGTTCATCCCAGTCATCCTGATGATACGAGCAATAGCAACGGAGAGATAGTTCTCGATCATCCTATTCATAATCTCAGAAGCATCTGTTTGTGGGTGTCTACTTGTAGACATTCTTAATTTCACCCCACAAAGATTCATCAGTGTCTTCCAAAACTTTGAAATGAACTTGCTGTCCCTATCTGAGTCACATCATCAGGCAACCCGTGGTTCTTGAATGTTCGCGAAGAAGTCTCGAGCCGTGTCCTCAGCAGTATCTGATGTTTTAGATTTAAGAAAATGGACTCGACGAGTAAGTCGATCAACCCAAGTCGTGATCGCATCATGACCGCTCCTCGTCAGGGGTAGCCTCACAATGAAATCTGTAGCTAATGAACCCCATCTGCGGTCAGGCAATTCCAGTGACATTGGATCAGTCAACTTTTTTGATTAGAGTCCTTATACTGCTGACACGTGAGACATCCTTCACAATACTTTCGAACATCCCGGCTCTTATGTTTCCAATGGAAGTTATCTAATCTGGACAGTGTCTTCGCAAATTTAAAATGTCCACCAACTTTCGAGTCGTGAGCAATTTGCAAAATATCCGAAACTGACCTTCTTGGTACGCACAACTTTCCATTGTAAAACAGCCTCGAACCATCTTTTCGGAACATTGGCAGAATTCTTTCAAGTTTCTGCTTCTGAACCATATCCTCTGGCCACTCTCCTTCCATGGCTTTTACCACTGGACCAAAGAACTGGTCTTCATCATACCGAGGAATGATCTGATCAACTCAAGGTAGGGAACTTCAACGTCATTCACTGAGACGTCACGATCTCCTCTAGTCACGTGCGGAGCTCTATAATGCGTCTCCAAGACGTGAATTCTTCCAGGCTTCAGTGTGATGGGAAAGATTCCGAAGTTACCGAGAGTTTCCAACCAACTTCTTCTTTCCGACTCAGTTTCGGTTTTGTGAAGAAGCTTCCAAGCACCTGGTTGTCTGTGAAAATCTCAAATTCAGAACCTTCAAGATAGCACCTGAAACTTCCCAGAAATATAATCAAAAACATAAATTCTCTGTCATTTGCAGTGTAGTCCGACTCAGTTAGTGAAACTTCTTTGAGTAGAAAGAAATTATACGATCCTTCCATTCCCATTCGACTGTGTTAGAGTTCCACCACAGCAAGCTGTGAAGCATCTACATGACCACGAAATGGCTTTTTCCAATTAGGAGCACTAAAATTGGAGCCAAATGTCATCGCTTCCTTTAGCTTCTGAAAAGCTTTATCACACTGTTGGTCCCATTTCCCAATACCTCGACCTTTCTTTGTCAGATCTGTGAGAGGTGCAGCAATTGCAGAACTTCTAATGAACCTACGGAAAAACTGTATTAGACCTAAGAAACTTCTCAACTCCGTTAGAGATTCAGGTTTCGGCCAAGTTTGTAGGACTTCGACCTTCTCAGGATTGACACGAATGCCGTCCTCCCGACTATTAAACCCAAAAACTCCAGCTCAGTCTGAAAGAAAGAGCATTTCTTCGGAGAGATGTACAGCTTGTGGTCCTTAAGTCTCTTTAATACAATTTCCAGATGTTCGTAATGTTCGTCCTCATTCTTACTGAATAGAAGATCATCCATATAGACAACCAAGAAGACATCGATGCAATCATAGAAGATCTGGTTCATCAAAGTTTGGAACGTAGCAGGAGCGTTGCAAAGTCCCATTGGCATAACAAGATATTCAAATTGCCCATACTTTGTATTGAACGCAGTCTTTTCGATGTCCTCCGGTTTCACCCTTATCTGATGGAATCCGGTTTTCAGATCAAGCTTGGAGAAAAATCTCGCATCTCCAAGTCGATCGAACATTTCATCAGAACGAGGGAGTGGAGCATTATTCTTTTTGGTGATGCGATTCAAAGCGCGATAATCGACAACACCTCTAAGTTTTCCATCCTTTTCTTTCACAAAGAAAAGTGGTGCTCCATATGGTGATTTACTGGACCTGATCTTCCCTTTCCTCAGAAGAGACTCGACGTACTCTTTTGCTGCCCTAAGTTCGGATGGAGACAACTGGAATAAAGGTCGATGAGGTGCCTTTGCTCCTTCCTCCACTTTGATCTCATGATCAACTGATCGAATCGGAGGAAGCCCTCTTGGCAATTCATCCTGAAAGACCTCTTTGAAATTATCCAGTAATCTGCTCAGTCTTCCATCAAACTTTGAATCTGTCACTCTGTCATACTGTGAACTTCAAGTAACTGAAATACTTCGAAGTCACCCCCATGCCTCAGCATTCGTCTAAATTTCTTCAATCCCAAATTGGACACATCAATACGGTTTTCTTCATCGGAATCAATCACTGGAATGGAAGCATCTTTCACCATCACAATTCGTTTCCGATAGTCGACACGTGGATTGTGGGCAACATGCCACGGCATTCCCAACAGAACATCATACCTGGTTTGGGACACAGCCCAACTAGAAGTATATGTATGTTCGCCTAACTTAATGGTTCCGTTGGAAATGATCTCAGATACTTCCTCAGTGACTCCCTCCTGTGAATGGCAAACAATGACTCGTTCACGCCGAATCTCAAACAAGTTCCTATTTCGCTTCAGGAACTCGGCTGAAACCACGTTTGTATTGCATCCATCGTCCTTTAGTACTTTGACTGCTATTCCATTCAGTCTACCTTCAAGTACTAACAAAGGCTCCACTGGTATAGGTCCATCAGTGGGGATGCTGTCATCATGACTAGACGTGATTCCATTAGACTCGGCTTCGGAGATTCTCGACTTTTCCCTGTCCTCTGAGAATTTAGCTCCGGTGATGTCCACAACAGTTTCACTCTGCTCATTGGGACATCTTTTCACACTCACTACTGGTCTCACCTGAGTGTTCACCAAGTCTGGTGGACCAACTAGTTTCCCGAGTCAAAGCCATTCAAATCATTACTGTGTCCTGCCTGTGTATTGTTCGCCGCTATGCGAGTACCACCCCTGTTACCTTTATTCCCGTTTCCTTTTCTGTGTTTCCAAGGTCTACATCCCACCTTATGGCACGTAAAGCATCGGTTCTCCATCAAGTCTTTCTGACGCTGCCCATCGTTTTTACGTTCAAGGTTTCCGATCTCCATCGGCATAGGACCTGAGGCATTTCGATTGGCGTGAAATGAACCTCTGCCAGTGAAGAAACCTGCACCATAAAATGCTCCGTCAACGTTGAGAGCAATGGTAGTCGCAGCTTCAAACTTGGATGGGTTTCCTTTACGAACCTCCAACAGAATGTGGGGTTTGAGACCTTCACAGAACCGCGCCAATTTTTCCGACTCACTGATACCGGGAATATTGATAACCAAATTCCTGAACTCTGAGAGGTACGCAGCCACACTCGTTTTCTGGCGGATCTTGGTAAGTTTGTCGCGAGCTCGAATGACACTGTCCTGGGGACAAACTCTGCCTCAACCAGGAGTTTGAAAGCTTCCCATGTAGGAGGAACAGCATTCTCGGACACAACTGTATACCACCAGTTTGCGGCAGTTCCGGTCATGAATGTCGAAGCAAAGTCGATAGCATTCTGGGCACTGATGACTTCTTCATGGCCCACCTGAATAAGTCTCAGGTATTTTTCGACTGAATGCAACCATGACCGAACCGTTAACGCATCTCGAGTCCCATCGAACAACACAGGCTTATTTGGTTTGAAGAAAGACATGTTCAACAAACCTCTCACTTAAAGCCTTACAACAACACCTAAACTTGAATACAAGCACTTGAAGTTGAAATCTGCAAGGGATTCGTCCGTGGACGACGGGTTGGCTCCCTACCCGGAAGAGAGTGACTCACCAGCAGCTTTAATCACACCTACACTCCGGTGTGACTCAGCAATCCGTTCGGGATATCCCCACCAGTCCACTATGTAGACCGCGATCGGTGTCCTTACCCTATAGGAAAGCCTCTCAAGCCGACTTTAAGCTAGCGAATAACCAAAGAATACCCTTTCTGAGCACGTACCCCTTAGTCCAAGTCCAGTCCAAGTCAACCCTATGAAGCGTTACCTGAACCCGTGACCCAGTCGGTGCACCTAGCTAACAGCCAACGAGTGCAATAGGATTGTATAGGAATACTGTGAGGGGACCCTCAAATGGGGACTTGGTCAGAAGTACGGCTTTACTAAGGCAACTTAGTTAAGCCTAACTGTCCAGTCTAAGTATTCTGAAAAGGATCACGCAGCTTCGTGAGGCCTGCACGCTACCTGAACAGAATAACCTAGAGAACGCAGACTAGGCTGCACCCCCAAGTTCCCGGTTACCTAGTTCTCCAATTAGTAACCGCGACCTGCGTGGAACAATGGGGTTTAGAGTACCTGGCACTCCAGCCCACAGATACTCTCTACTTGGCACTCCAGCCCACAAGTACAGTATATGATATTGCTTACAGTAAACCTGTCAGCAAAATTTTTCCAAAAATTCAACAACCCAAAAAATATATACACGTAAAAACCTCGAACTAGAGCAAGACGAAAGCGAAAAAGCAGCGGAACCGGCGAAAGCGATGCTACCAGTGAAACAGAGAGGGAGGAGCAGCCGGGGGCTGCTAAAGAAACTGTAGAGGCGATGGTAATGGGTTTCAGAAAGTTGGGGCAAAGGGTGTATGGAGTGTACCTGGATTCCCACAAGAATCCAGATGAGCCCCCCTTTTATAGACAGTACGGTAACTCTACTCTAGAAATTCTATACTCTGTTAGCTCAGTAGAACTTACTAGAAAGTAGAGGTGTAACTATAGAATTGTACTATCTAGAATATAACTACGTAAATAAAACGATGACGTGGGGCTCCACGTCAAATAAAAACATTGAGGGAAAATCAAATTTCTAAAATCATTCAAGACGATACAGTTCCCTGTTACACCACTGTGTAATAGCACCACTGTGTAATAGAGAACTGGAATAGAGACAGCAAACAAGTCTCTTTTACAGAGTGGTTTAACAGAGACATTGTTATAGGCCAGGAGGCATACTGCATTGTACATAACAGCCGCTGCAGCCTGCCTCTGCATAAGGGCTGCTTGTGTACTTCCTCGGAATGTCAGTTAACAGGGCGTGCGCATCCAGGTGCCATCCCGAAATGTGGATGTAGGGAGTGCTGTGAGCCTGAATCACATGGAGTGGGCTATAAACTCCTTGTACTTTCTGAAGTCCTTGCCCCATTCAGGGATGTGAACGGGTTTAAAGTAAGGACTACGCAGTTCGCATGAGCAAGATGGTTCACGCAGGTGACGTCGAAGTAGTCTATGCCCCCACTGCTTTTGATGGCGCGGATGTCCAGCCTGGTCCGATGTTGACCGGCCTGGCGAGGTTTCAGGATAAGATATTGACCGTCTTAGTCATGTGCGAGTCTAGCAGTGTCACCTGAAAATCATATCTTTTAATGGACTCTGGCCCGTGTGAGCAATACTTGAGATGTTCTCCAAACACGTCGAGAGTTTCCGGGCAGTGGGTCCTCGGACATGGTGGGTTCGGGAGGAAGAGCGGGGCTTGGTAATAGTACAAGAGCCATAGATTAAAACACAGGGAATCGATGTGTATTTTAAGACGCGAGCAGGGGGCGCAATGCACCCAGCACTTAGCTCCTGGAAGGGCCATCGACACCCGAAAAGCCCACATCACAAAAATAATACTCCCATTTATCTGTATTGTTTATCAATGCGTAACCGGCATTATAAATTTCAGTAATAAATTTCAGAAATACTATTCTGTAATTTATCATACTACATATTTCTGAATTTTTGCAGAATTCTGTTTTTGCGTAAACTCAAGAATATATTCCGCTACACATACTTTAATGCAAAATGAATGGTTCATAATGCAAACTATTTGGTTACGCACTACGCTTTGATAGCTAAAACGGAACGAATACGATTTATAAATGTTATCACTGGGAAAGAACAGCATAGTTACAGTCTTTAGGGTTTAGTTGATTTTATCTCCAAAGAGTTCGTTTTAGATCATTCGAATAGAATCAATTAATCTCACGGTACTGGAATCATTGCTGAAAAGCTCAGAATTTTTATCGATATTAATTCACCACAGTAAAGCACAATGAAAAAAACTTTTGGGCTGTATATACAACAATTCTTTTCTTTTTACGGGATGCAAGAAAATTGGATTGGTTTGAATTCACTGAATGCAAACTTAAGAGGCCCTGAAAAACAATTGTTCCCTTAAACTGCCTTGTAAAGAGGATTTAGTAACAGATAGTTAACTATTTCTTTTCAATGAGAGAATGTTTCTCTCCAATGCGACGAGTAACAATTGCAAAAGTACAAGTTCATTTTTCTAACAAAAAAATATTTTTGAATATCCTTTTTAATCATATCTCAACTTCTGATGACGTATTGAAACTTCTGCTTGCATAAACAAGTACGTATGACAAGCACCGTTCCGCGTAAAATGAAAACACCGTAGTTCTATGCTGACAAAATCTGTGAAATTCTACAGTATATCTAAAATAATCCTCTTTGAAGTCCAACAATAACGCATAAACGGTTTTCATAGATACAATAGATGCGTGTAATGCATCTAGGAATGCTTAAATAGACCTCTTTATGCACATGCAAGCACTGTAATATATTCATAGTGTTAATCAGGTTACCAATGAGTCTGGAAGAAAAGATAGAATTTAAATAGTAGAAAAAATGATTCGTAGAGCTAACGAACAAGTGAACTTCCCAAATATTTTACCTTTTTATCTAAAATTCAGTAACATATCCATAATTTGTCTGTTTTTAAGTTCATCAAGGCACTAAAAACATTGTTCTCTTCCTTTACCAATAAAACTACTTTATTTATTTTATTTTAGCTTTTATACTCACTCATATGTTCTCAGAACTAGGTGGAAGTTACATATAGTAAAAAAAGCCAAAAAGTAGGACATTATTCCAAATAAGAAATAATTATCCAATATTTAAAATTTTTGCTTTTTTTAACTGTACAGAAAAGTTATACAGTCATTACTATCAAGTTATTTTGAAACTTTTTTAATCAAGTAGTATATTTTGAAAATTTTTTTGTCTTTACAAATGAATTATGACTCAAAATTTGCCAAAAATGTTCATGGAAATTCCTATACGGTTTGAAATGTAGCTGGTTCTTTGCTTTCTATACTATATCTATTGTCTTACAAAAGTCATCAAAACCCCCAAATTAATTCCTCAATCTCTCATAATTCGAGAAAAGTAATCCAGCAATAAGATTATATCAAGATTATAAGCTTATACAAGCACATCTCTATTTTTACGCTAAGCTATTAGTTTCTTGAGCATCAAGTAACTAGTTTTGATTTAGTAATATTTTCAGTTATCAAAACACCTATTTTTCTCATTTACGTAGTTCTTGAAACAACTTGAAGCTGGCCGGATGAAAGTGGAAAGTATTACTCTCAACAAACTCTTATCAGAAATTCTATCCCCCTGGCGTAATGGCATCGATTACTTATCATTTTCAACAGTAATTTGTATTTTTTGCAGAATTGAGAATTATAGTCAAACTATTTCACTTTGAAATATTTTAGAAAACAGAGCGGCATCTTACAAAGAAATCAGAAAAATCAAGCTTCCACATTATTTCAGAAATATGTTGCAGGGATCAGTTCAGGATTAAAAAAAATTGTTCTGTTTTTTGTAAACTATAAGGTCCTTTAGTTAGGGAAACTAACTTCATTTTGCACAAAAATTATTTCAAAAGTTCGAAGATATATAGACTGAAAGATACCACACATTGATGCAATAACTTCAAAGTTTTCCTCGAAATCATGCCATGTGTCAAGGTGAGGCACTGTTTGAAAGTACTCTCTCATTTTTCTTTGCTATTTCCCGCATTTATCTAAATTACATCCATTTTATACGTTTAATCTTCTAAAGCTGTTGTAATGGAAAATTTGATGCGATTAATCTAATACCTAAGAACCAGCTCCTCATGTTTTGACTATATATAGGTCACCTTTTCTTGTATAAATCTTGAATAAAATCATTTCTTGGATCGCCTTCATTATGTATGTACTACATCACTGTAAGAACAGTATGTAAACCACAGTGAAATCTGTACCTTTAAGATAATTCGAATATTTATGATCAACTCTAGAAGAGAAGACATATTCATGGTTGGTCTTATGCAACTTCATTCAAACTTTATTGGTTACTACATTGATCTTATTGAAACAAAGGTAGCTCTGTATTCTTTAAATATTCATGAGTCTTAATTTCTATTTCTCATTTAGACTCGTTCCTGTATCAATAAATCAAATAAATCTTTTAGTCATTTCGATTTCATTCTTGTTTCAGTGCTGAATATTTCCGGGAACCTATTCCTCTTTTTCGGAGCTTCAAAGTACTCTATATGTTTTATATTAACTTTCCTTGTGTTCATTGATGCTACACTTAATGAGAAATGTTCCTTCTACTATAATTAAGATTAAGTATCTTATCAAAAACATTTCAAGTACTTTAGGCATCTCAAGCAAATTTCTTTGGGTCATGGCATGTTTCAATACTAATTTCCCTTTTTCAAAGATTATTTATACTGTACCAGCTTAAACTCAACGATTTTGATATTTTCTGACATAAAAACCCAAAACAGCATCTTAAGTCCGTTATTAGGAGTGCAGACTAGGTTTATTCAAAATAGAGGCATCACAAAATAAACTTTTTGCGCTATTTTTGCACCGCAGGAGAATTTACTCTAGTTCTGTTTAAATATTTCTTATGTAACAACATTTTCTGATAAAAATACATTGGATTTTACGGTGAGAATCTATTTAGGGTTGAAAGATCATGAAAACTATAAAAAGTTTATATTTGTGAATTATTTCCTCAGGGTCTTTGCTAATTTTTCCCTCAGACACGATTTAGATTTAAACTTTAATTGGAAATTCATTTCAAATTGACAAAAATTATGATTACTTTAATCTTGTAAGTGCAGGAAATTTTTTATTCACAGCTTAAATAACTAGAAACATTAAGTTTGAAATGAAAAGATGAAGGCGAAGCATTTTTGATCAAGCTTGATAATATCTAATGTTAAGTTATAAACCTTGAATGCCTCTTCAGAATTCTTCTACTAAATACGTAAATATTCCTAGTAATCATAAGCTTAAGGACAAAAAACCGTCCGATTTTGAGACTTTTGAAATTACATATAAGTGTAGATATTAAACTTTTAAAACTATATTCCGATTACCGAAAACTATATTCCAATTACCACTTCACTATTGCTGTAATTATATGTACAGCGAAATAAATTTTGGATTACGCGTCGGTTTTTTTATTTTAGAATAATAAGAAATAACTTTGCATTGAGATTTAGTATGCGATGGCTAAACTAACATTTCATTCTACATGCATTATTAACTTCAGAACTTTTCATATATCTTCAGTATTTCATTCACCGATTCCAGAAGTACTACCTCGAATTATTTTAAAATTAAGATCGATATTTCTTCAATGGTTTGAGTGGTTTGAAAACTTAGAATTTCTGGATATTAAGTTGCTCATACTATGAAGAATTGTTTTTTAATATTTTATGTAATCATTACAATAAAACTACGCTTGCAATTGTGAAAAGTAAATTTATCGTTATCGATTTAAGAATGTTCTTACTTTGGACATTATTTTGAGAGTTTAATTGATAAAACATACAAGTATTTGGTCCGCAAATACTCTCTGCAAAACACACTTTGAATATGTTCATTTCATTTAGTATAAAACTGAGGGAAAAATATGAAGATTATGTTCGGCATAAAAATTAATCAATTAATGTACTGCATTATCTTTACTCTTGTAATCAAAGAACCTATGTAACATAAGGGTTCGAAATTATTCCTTTAAATCTATCACAATTCTCCAAATTTCTGCATGAAGACATTCGACCTAGAACTGCTATGTCATAATTGGATATGCTGTTTCCTTCTCATCTATTATTTTTTGAAAAATAACCTTACCAATAACTCAGTACTGCAGTGGACAATTACAGATTTTTGATAAAATGAGAACGGCCTTTATTTCTATTCAGATCTAATATCCGTCAATAATCAGTTGTTACTTCATTTCAGAAACTCATTTAAAGTTCTTAGCTGGTAATTTTCTCCATATATCAGAAATGCGATAATTAAGAATATATTTTGTGATATATTTGTCACTTATTTCGAAAAATTGATTTTGTTACTTTGATCTTGAACAAAAGAACAACATCTGTAGTCTTATCTGCAAATAGTAAGCGTCTATCCATCAATGATACCAGTTTCAGAGTTCCGGTCGACAGAAGAAAATTGAAATGAATCATAAACTGATCTACCTTTTAGGTATATCAATTCTCTGTACTTTCTGCTGGTCCAATATAAAATTTTTTACTTTATGCAAAAAGAAGCATAACTAATTTTCATATGCTTCATTCATCCTAAACTTTCCCAAAGGCGATGAGAAAGGTCAAAAATTGAGGAGAATATCCTGATGTTGTCGTTTTACTCCAATTATTCCATATATTTCGTGAAATATATGGCTACTAGCATTATGAGGGAGGCATATATTTTATCTTTGGAGGATTGGCATCGCTTTGTACGCTTAGAGACTGAAATTGACTACTCTGTCCGTCCTTTCGCTAAATGAAAAACAAATAGCTTCTACCATATCAAAAGAGTAGTGCAACCCCATTACATAAGACGATTTAATCAAAGAACAAAAGGGGGATGCTTTTTGTAGAAAAGTTTTAGAAAAAATTCGACTCTAAAACCTCTCCTTTTTCGAGGCAGAGGATTAAATACTTAAGCGACAAATTCCGATCGAACATAGCACTAGTAATTCACTTCCAAAAAAAGATACAGTGTTGTGTTATAGATATCTTATTACTCCTTTTAAGGAAGTTCACTCTGTCCTTTCGACATTGCTTAGCCCCTTTGTTTATCATTTTAGGAACGATTGATGAAAGCTTGCTACATTACGACAATGAGCTGCAGGAAATGCGCGAAAATTCCAATCAGATGACGCATGCAGACCAATTACTTGAAGTTTTTTCAGCTATTAAATATTCACACTATATTTGCATGAAAAACAAGGACTTCTAGGAAAAACTGCATCCATTACCGAGCTTCTCTTGCTCACCATGAATGTACTTTGAGAGATTATTCAAGGTGTCTCCTAGATTTTATTATTAATTCATAAGGCATACATCGCCTTCCACAAGCATTATACATTCGAACATATTCCATAGAATACTTTCCTTACCTATAATATTAATCATAAATTTCAGTTCTTTAAGACCACGTGTATTCAATTTAAACCATTCAAGAATCTCAACACAACTCAAGAATCGCAAGTACTGATCCGAAAAGAAGGTAGAAATGATTTTAATAGGTGAAAATGAAAAAAGATTAATCAGGGGTGGATTGGTATTCAGCTATTTTACCGTATTTGTACGATATTCATGTCCACCATGTAACAAAAAAAAATAATTTTAACTTATTATTCAGTCGGCCCGTATCTGAAGTTCTATGAATCTTATATGCTGTAATCAGATCATCCTCAGGTTCAAGTTAGATTTTAATTTCCACTTATTGTCTTGGTGGGGCCATTTAGTCCGCCTAAGGTTGCTTTCAGAAAGTTCAAGACAAAAATGACAGTGCGTTTTAAAATATAGAATGCTTTTAAATTATAAAATGCTTAACCAAAACCATCTTCCTCACGTAAAACTTCCAGAACTTGTACAACTCTGCCTCCACCTTACATAAGCCCGTACTACCAATACAAAGTATTTCAAAATTGTGATAGAACTTTCTTCATCGAAAAAATGGCATAATTTTCATACATTAGTAGCAGAAAAAGTTTTTTAGATCTTTTGGCCGCAGCCTCACCAAAAAAATGTACACTTACCGACATTTCACTCGAATTATTAACAAGTCTTAACTCCTGCAGTCAAAATTTACACCTATATCTGTAGGGTATTTATAGAATGGATCTCTTAATATTATGTATTTGACAAATTCATTTACCTGAATTATGTTCATGATGGCTTATTTCATCCCCACATAAACTTGTAAATATAAAGTGAAACAAATTAGGAGAAACCAGGCAAAATCATGGAGTAGCCTCATCCTGGTTTTCTCGCTCGTCAATCCCGAATGAACCGACACAAACGTTTCTAAGGTGTGGAAAAGAATAATTGAAATTCCTCGGTTATACATTACTCGTATATTGGCCATAGAACCTCGTGTAGTGAGCGATTAAAATTTAAATTCGCCTCTTGAGACGGTTCAGTATTACCTTTTTTTGTATTCTGGAAACTATGGTTGAAAACTTTCGGAACAAGATATTTTCCCCCAATTTATATGTTTTATTTTATTTTTCTTTTAGTTCTATTTATATGCCTTCAATTGATTTTTTGATTTTTCCTTTTGTTTCGCCCATGTCTTGTACTATACGTTTGACAGGAATAAAATAGTCGGAAGGTAAAATGAAATTTAGAGTACAGCCATTTAGAATAGAGGTACAGACCATTTGCGTAGCAATTTTGAAGTAAATTTAGTATAGAGGAATGTAGAGTAGAAGTATATTTGCGTAGCAATGTTAAAGTAGAAAATGTTTAGGAAGTGTAGACTACAAAATTATGATTCACTGATTTACCTACGAAAACATTCCTAACACTAAAATGAGGAACTTTATATGATTAACAAATGTACGTAACATAATCGAGGTAAACTCATATAATTGGTACAACTCGAAAATTAAAGGCTGGGGAAATCATATATCCTAAGTTTGAATTACTTGCCGAAAATTCTGGACAAAGATGTTCACTGACCGATTTTAATAATATATATATGATTTAATTTAGAAGACCTCAAGTATAATACATGAGTTTCCATCAAAAAGTCTATGATAGGGAAGAATATTCTTTTTATTGAGGTCAATACAACTCATTTATTGAACAAAAAGGACACTATGTAGCTTACCAACTCAAAATACTATTAATTATCGTATACTAAAGTAATCGGTGTGCTAGGTAAAGGTGAAAAGAGCAGTGGAATGTTTCTACAAACTCGTGATCCAAAAGAGGAACTGCAGTGGATTATAGTTGTCTGATGAGTTGGGGAGGGTAATTTTCTGTATGGAGAAATATATCAGTTTCTGACACAATTAAGAGCTGAATGATTCTTTTGAAACATGTCATAGGATTAAATGTGAGCATTTTTATTCAATAATCAGTATCAGTTTAGAAGGATTAGATGTCAGTTCAACAATAATGAAATTGTTGTACGGATGAAACTAACACCTAATAAGCTATTGAGAGTCTGAAAATCATAGAGATACATTTCTTCTCTAACGAAAGTATTTTACACGATTTACTTAATGTATGAAACACCCTATTCTCTCCCAGCTAGGTATTATGTCACTTTAGAGTTGACCAGTAATGAGAACTAAATGCGCACGGGAGCAACAGATGCTTTACCCGTTATAAAATTTTCAGAAAAATGGAATGAGCATACTTGCTGACTAAATTGTCAAACATTCCTAGCAAGACACTCTACGAGTTATCGAAGTTTCTGTAGACCATCTTCCTGCTAGTCTTTGACTCATTGCTATCTAATGCTCTCTAAGTTTACAATGAAGTACCCGGTATCTGCCACATCTGACCACTGCAGATATGAGTCTTCAGATCATTGATATGTTTCTATTAACTATTGAAAATCAGAATGGTCCCTTCAAAACTCTTTATCATCAAAATTCCCAAATTCGTCGCTATTTTGACGGGAGTACTGCCTCGTGCTTTCCCTTACCAAAGATAACAAAGCACCATGTGATCTATCGTCTTAAATGCGCCTTAGAGCTGATTTCGAGTGTAGCAAGTGTCGAGGCATATTATTTCGAATAAGTTAGGGATCCAATCACAGTTCTTTTTCTTGATATATCTTTTCGCGCCCATTCAATATAGTTCCCCTGGTCTACCATCTTGGCCTGCATTTGATATGAAATTTTATGGAAATTTTAAAAGCCAATATGCCTCTTCCATGTATTCATACATCCATACACACTGGATTGGGCGAATACCGATGGAATCGGTTGATAATTTGCGTCATTGCTGACAACTGCAAACATTTTGCCTTTGTTCTTTCTTCATTCAAAATCAAAGTAGACAGGGCCTGCACTCATTTTTGATACTAATAGAGCAGATATTTCCTGAAAACTTGAGACTAAAAAGAAAGCTTTACTAATCGTTTCAATAATTTGAAATGTCCAAAGCATCCACTTAATCATCGTTGAATTCCTTCTTTCAGGCCTCCAGGTTACGGTTGCACCTTTTTCCCTGTTTATATGTAATTTTATCAGCCTTAATTTGTTCAAGTTTCATTTCCTTTCCTTTAAAAGTATTTAAGCATTGTTTGGCTTGTACCTCTTAAAGTCTGTGCATAAATCTCAGTACATTCCATATCAGTGGAACGGTAAAAAAATATAGATCGCTTTTTTCACTTTAGAGTCAATTTAGATGTAATCAGTGAGGCTTTGATTCATGGAAACCTTTTGGGCTTGATCATACTATCAATAATTGAGGTACTCGAATTAAATTCCTCACATAATTAATGAATTATATTCCCTTTTAAACTTTTTAGCCTTTTAATCAGGACATGGATAACTTCTGATTTTCTATGCTCCATTTTTAATCGCAAATTCCATGAACAATAAATTCCTATATATGTTCATTTACTTCTTTATGCTTCCACATACCATCCCTTGGTTTCTAGTCGAGACAGAGGAGTACCGTGAATTCGTCATTGTTTCTTATCACTTACGCCTTTTATGTTATTAAATTTTCTCGGTATTAACTCAATTTTTGTCACCCATACTTCCTGCGTGTACTCTTACAAACTGCTCTCTCTTTCAGCGTTCAGCTATATTTATGCCTCTTTCGCAATAAATCACTCATGTTTCCACTTCACTTGCCCAGCTTTTAAGATCTCAATGTAGCTTGCACTCTCTGTTTCCTTCAGGTTTCTGGGTTCTTGCTCGAACCTTTATGCCCAGCCAGTACAAAGTGCGACTATAAAACAGTTAAACCAGATAAATTGTACCTCTCGTGGGTTAGAGCCCCACTACATTCACCGTAGAGCGAATTATGTCATTATCTGGAAGAAGAATAAAATATTCATTCCGGTCCATTTCGTAAGTATCCATATAAATTTAATTACGTCCTTTTTACCACCATCATCTCCACGGTCTGCGTCCATCATAGTACTTAGTAACAGACGCAGACAGTCATCAACCGAATCGGGAACAGGACGGCGGGTGTGGCGACAGACGGTTTGGATTTAGCGAAGTAGAAATACCGTTTCGGAAGAGACCAAAGTGGTATCAGAAATCAACGCTCGGCTCGGATGATCAGGAGAAACCGCCGCCGCAGATGAGTGACTGCTTTCGTAGTCCGGTTTCCAAGGAGTGACAGGCAGAGGAGGACATGTCGGAGTTGTAGGACGTGTAATGCGAACACCCATGATAGTGGTTACAGCACTACCGGGCGGAATAGTACGAGGAAGTGCGACTCGCTCAGAACCTGGCGCCTTCTGTTCGGACTTCTGAATATCTTCTACCACCGGACGGTCTTCTTTTACCTCTCTTTCTCCGCTCGGCCGTTCTTCTCCTTGATGTACTGTATACTTACCGTGCGGTTCATCATGTACCGTCGGTTCGGGCGCAGGCACAGGAATGCTGCGGAGAGAAGGTGCCTTCGTCGCGCATGACAAAGGAGTAGATGGCTTCGCGGAACCGCTCGGTTTGCTCGCAGGAGGATAGGGATGGGAAGTAGCTGGCACAGGGATACCGCACGGGAAATCGTGGAGGCGGAAGGGTGCGGAAGTCGCCAAGGATTCCACCGGACTGACCGTTTCTCGACCGCTGGGGGCAAGCGCTGGGTAGTCTCTACCGGAATGGGAGATGGAGGAGGTGTGAAACGACCGCCACCATGGGCTTAGACTTCTTCGGGACCTTGATGTCGAACGAGAGAACTGTAACTGACTTCTGGCGGAGAAAAGAGTGTTGGATAGCGATGATCAAAATCCCGTGTCGGTACCAATGAATGCTCTTCCCAGTTTTATCTGCCGAAACCGAGGTACACGAGCATCTGGATACAGCGCAGATTTCGGAAGATTTCCACTGCGTAGTCCGGTCGGTAAGCAGAGTCGCGCACGATGTTCTCGACGCCTAATGCCTCGATTTCGCGCATCAACCGCTCGGGAATTGGAAAAAGACGAACACAGTCACCTCCCCGTACGTCACCTTCTTGACTGAAGAGACGAGGTTATTCCGAACGGACAAATTTGGTGATGCCGAAGTACGCCGCCTCGAGGATAGCCAAGCCGGCGAACACGATGTACTCTTACAAGGCAACAGTCCAAAATATATCCGTCAGGCGACGATCCGAACGGTAAGGCTCACGCAACAGGCAATGAGAGAAGTACGCGAAGACGGATGGGGTGGGGATGCGCACACTGCGTGTTGCTTCGAGTTCATCCCATCCGTTCGGAGTCGTGATGTGTACATCATGTAGGTTCGCGCGCAGATGCCGGGGTACGTCGAAGAATTCCGTTCGGTGAGCCTGGTGCATGACGTTTTCCTTGAAGCGAGTACGGATGCGGTGCTCGGTAAAGGCCGACTCGCCCCAACGCTGCCAAACGGAAAGCCATAAGATTGAGCTGTCGTAAGGTTGGTCAAAGCAGGAGAATTCCGGAGATGGCCGAATCGGATGGGAGTGGTAAAGATGTCTTGTAACCAAAGCAACAACCCCTTCGGCATAACCAAATTCTCCAGTGCAGCGGATCTATACAGAGTCCAGTCAGCGCGGTGCTTCCATAATCACACCAATGTGAGCCCAGTGCTGCTGCCAGGACTATTCTCGGTCCTTGAAATTCTTCCGATACAGTGGTCGGACAAGTCGTATAGCAGCGAACCGTTCTGCATCCAGTAGCTTTTGATGCCCACGAATGAAGTCGTCCACCCCCATCGGGACCCGCACCGCACGGAAATAATCCCCACGACCAGCACGATGGTCCAACTCTTGTCCGGGGAGAACCGAACCGGCAAACTCGGAGACGGCCGACAGGAAGTGATGACTTGAACTGAAGCTTCGGACGGGGGTGCTTACTGTAGCGCTGCTTGATCACCGGACGGAATGTGGTGAGGAATCGATGGCAGGTTCCCCCACTCAGTCCCCATCGCTGCAGGGTCATACCGAACGGAAGGAAGTGGTAAGATGTTGGAAGTTGAGACGGAAAGTCTCCTCCGGTCTGCATGTCGAGGGAAGTGCGACGGTTTCCCCGGGCGGTAGGTTGAAATGGGCTGCGAAAGGGGAGTGATGACGATCGCGGAGAGGGCATACGAGGGAAAAAGAAAGGAAGAGATGGGTGACCATGCGGAAAAAGAGCAGGAAAAGGGAGGAAGGATGACGGAAGACTCACCCTCGAGGACGTGCGCAGAGGTAATATGAGGGGTCTGTGGTATAGTGAGTGAAGTGACCGCACGGTAAGTGGAATGTCTGAATTTATAATGACCCGAGGGAGGATCACCCGGCCGTTCGGTTGTTTGACGATGCACGCGTTGACCCACTCGGCGACCACGTAGCTAATGTTAGGACGTACAGCAATGTTCACCGCACTGGGGTGAGGAATCCGTAAGGTAATTACAGGACTGTGGGGAGTACAGTAGGATACAATTTAGTAATGCGTATGATAATTAGTAGAAATTGACACCTGTATGCACAGGACCATTAGGGTCTAGTGCCAGGTCCAGTCGGACTCCGTACGGACTTCACAGATATTTAACTGTGATCTCTTTTACGGTGCCAGTCAAGTAAAGAGGTAAGCACCCTCCTACCTTGGAGTTCCCTGTTTTACTTTGACCTTTTCCTCCCCGCTCCATTACTACTTGTTTTACTATTCCCATTCTGGTCTGTATCGCGCCGTCACCGTCTCCGCGTATTTCCCCCAACCGCGGCACGGTTAGCTTGTCCCGAGAACGAGCCAGCCTCTGTCTTGTGTCTCCCTTGTTATTCCGTTCGGTGGTCCCTCTCTGGTTGCAGACCTACGTAACGCTCTACCAATCGACCTACTTTCTTCCCTTTTCCGAACAGAGACGTCCGCTAGGTAAGAGAGAAGTGAACCCTAACGGTTTTATACCTCAGAAGGGTTTGCCGTACTACATTGATACGGATGCGAGTAAATACCAAGTAGGGCTCGCCCTGTTCCGGAGCCAGGAGGATGGTATACGCCAGCCACTTGGCTTCTTCTCGAGAAGCTTCGCGGAGCCAGAACGGAACTACTCAGTCTCCGAAAAGGAATTCTTGGCGATGCTCCAGGCCTTGCGGGCCCTCCAGCCCTATTTGTACTGTGAAAGCTTCACCATACACACCGAACACGCCTTTCTTCGCAGGTTACTCAACTTCAGTAACCCCTTTGGACGCCTTATCCGTTGGGTGCTTCGCCTTTCGGAGTTTGACTTCGAGGCAAAGTACAAGAAAGCACGGGCAAACACCCAGGCTGACGCCTTCTCCAGTATCCCACCAAGGGGGAAACCTCTACCCCCATCGACGAGGTCATTCCTTGCTTACTCGCTGAGGCAACCGGAGGCCTCGAACTCAGCGCTGCAGACTACGACACGTGCGACGTGCTTCTCGCACTTGAGGAAGGGGAGGCATCTGTAGATCAGCTACAGTCTATAACGCCTGAATAATTGCTCCGCGAGCAGCTCTTCAATCTATTTTGTCGACTGGTCCGTCAACAGATGGAAGCAGGCACAGTCAAGATCTTCACCACGGAAGCCCCCGAAATGGAAGTCAAACCATGCCGGACGGCATCAGAGCACGTCCAAGTGGTGGTTCCCAAGACCCTGCGAGATCGAGTCCTCTCCATGAGCAACCACGCCAAGTTCGCCGATCACCCAGGAGGACCGAAGCTCTACAAGATGCTTCGCAGACACTTTTTCTGGCCTTCCATGGCTCTAGACTGTTACGCAGTGGTTCGGCACTGCTCAGTCTGTGCACAGGAGCGCGTGAAGTTCTGAAGAACGTCAAGGAACTACAGCTCTTCACACCGAGCTCCCAACTATAATACGTCGCCATAGACATACTGGGGGAGCTGATCAAGACCAAGCGGGGCAGTCGATACCTGCTTTTTATCAGCTATCGTTACTCAAAACAGGTGAAGACAGTTCCTCTCATGGAGATCTCGGTTGCGCAAGTGGTGTTGGCCTTCGTGCACCACTGGGTTTTCACCTACGGACCCCGGTCAAACTCTTGTCCGACAACAGATCCCAGTTCACATCGGGATTCTCCGTGAACATCTGTCAGATCCTGTGGATTCGAATCGTTTTCACTACCACGTTCACCCGAAGACTAAGTGAGAAGTCGAATGGTTCAATAGAACCGTTCTAAACTCTTTACGCAAGTACGTCGGCGAGCATCTGCTGGAGTGAGACCTCCTCAGCGACGCGCTGACGTACGTCTACATAACTCAAGTGCACCGAGTAACCATCATTGCACCTTTCGAGATGTCGTTGGCCCGTGCGCCCAAGATCTTGGCACCACAAGCTCAACAGACTCTGGAGGGATTCGAGTTTAGGCGCGCGTACCACCTTAAGTGGTAATCGTGTTTGCAAAGCTTGGTGTGTGCTACCGACAAGAGCCTGCGGAGGGAGCAGGCGAGATACGAGCGCAATTTAGGCGCGCGGTTGCGCAAACCAAGGGACTACATTCCCACTGGGTCGTACGTGTTCGTCTGACGAGAACATGGCACTGAAAAGGAGCCCAAAAATAAGTTTTCAAGGGTCGCCGATGGCCTCTATTAAGTTCAGGGAGGTAGCGAGAGCTCGGTAGTCATCCGATGGGGTATCGAGGAAGAGCTGATCTCCTGCGACCGCGTTGAACTTGCCCGAAGTCCCCTGGAGACGCCAACCGCGACCGGACTGCAAGCGGCGCTTCAGTCTCTAGGTAACACGGAGGTGAACTTACCTCCTGGGGTGTCGCTTCCCCTTCACGGAGATGCGGAGTATGTATCCCCGCAGGACTCAACGACCCAGGGAGCTGAGTCAAGAGCGAATACTGCTCAGATAATCGGTTCCCCTGTCGCAGCAGGAGCAAAAGGTAGCCCTGGACACGAGGAGGGCGAGACAGTAGGCGCCAAAGAGGATCCACTGCAGCAGAGACTACTCCGAGTCCCCGATCGCGGCCGAAGAGCAGCCTCCACCAGGAGGGAGGCTGTAGTAGGCCGCCAAGGCGGCTTCCAGAGGATGAGTACGTGATCGACCGCATCTTTGATCACGGCTATGTGGACGGAAATCTAGTCCTCCGGGTTCACTGGTATGGATATCCAGGGTCGAAGGAGACCCGGGAACCAATCAAACGGCATCCCGCGGAGCCATGTCTTCTGCTACCTTCGACGCACGGGAGCTAACATGCCCCGGACGGGTTGGAAAAAGAGCTCGCTGGTTAGCGGGGTCCGCACCGGAGTGGGCCCTCAGAAGCCGAGGCCCCGTTAAACGTCGAACAAGTCTTGAGCAAGTCGCGACCTCGAAACGCATAGCGAGGTACCATGTAGGATCCTGCAGCCGACCCTGATACGAACGACGTTTTTGTTAGGAGGTGCTCCGACGCGCCCGCCACCTTTACGGGGACTCAAGTCCTCGGTGCCACCGCTGAGTTCGCAGTGGAGTCCTCAGAAGGGAGAAGAAGGCCGCTCAAGAAGACCACACTAGCACGCAGTGACCAACTGAAGGCCCCTGCACACCCCTTGAAGACAGATCGAGCCGACCAACTGGCTCTAGAGTGGTCCGAAGTCCCTGATGTCACCGGCGCCACTACCTCCACTAACACCTCCGTTCTTCAGAGGGAGAAGGAGCCCTTTTCCCTCCCCTCATATCAGTGGCAAGAGTTCACACCGAAACACGCGCACACCGCTTGGCGCTCTAAGTGGAGGGAACCGGAGGAACCGGAGGCCCTTTCCACGAAGTCGAATCCTGCAGAGTTGAGGGACCCGCTCCCGATGAGTAGGGGTCAGCACGAGTGTATGGTTCCTGCGCCCCAGTCAGACTGACTCGAAAGAGGATAGGAGTCGTGAGGCTGGGACCGCCTAACTTCGTTAGGGTCCAGGTAAGGGTGATTGGAGGACGTGATGACGTGGGAGGGAGCTTCGAAGAGATGTAAAAGAGAAATAATGCGTTTGGGGGCGGAGAGAAGTCGACGTGACCTCTCCAGGGCAGCGGTATATGTAGCCACGCCAGATGGGGTCTGGGCACAGCGAGTCCCACCCGGAGTAGAATCGGGCGACAAAGGGTCCAACGATAGGAAATTCGTACGAGCGAGATGTCCTCCGGGCTGTCGGAGTTGTCCGATGGAACCGAGAATGGAAGTGGACTCTTGGAGAGGACACGCTCAGAGAGCGGAGCCGTGAAAGCCGGGGCCCACACTGGGGTGCAGCTGTGACCCCGCCTTACGTGCTGGGCCAGAAATTGTAGTGCGAAGGGTGAGACCCGGTCGGCGTGGCCGGGTTGGTGACGTCCCTAAATTGAGGGACTAGAGGAGACAGTGAAAGAAGGGACACAACTGTGGCTGCTGGAGAAGTGGTTTGAAAGGCAGAGACGCCTCTCTGTATGGCTATGCCACCAGGGGCGGCAAATACTGCTTAAAAGAAGACGCGACGGGAAAAGCGGCAACAATAGCAGTCCCACGCGTTACAGACCGGAGAGTAGTGAATGAGGTCAGGTAAGCGCTCTCCGAGAAGCGCACACAGAAATGACAAAGGAGGACGAAGAAGTAGTACGTCAAAGGTTGCGTTTGACGAAAGGACTCGAGGTGTTGAGACCGTGAAGAACGTTTTGGGCAATTCTTGCCACGCAGATATGCAGCAAGAAGAGTCCGCAGAACCGGCACTTTATGGATGTCTCACACTCGGGACTAGAGCCGCCCTCCCATTAGTCGTTTACCAAAGACCAAACTTGTAATTTAGCGCCGCTCATCGTGGGCGGCCTCGAGATGGGCTAGTGGGTACACGCTGCGCCTGCTCAGAGGAATACATGTAGCGTATTGCTAGCGCCCTACCCCCAAGCCACGCCATTTGTGGGAGAAGTGTAAGGCAATACCCTACTTTGGGGCCCTGTAGCGCATGGTATGCGTGCGCGGCCTATGGCGGCTGCTATACCCATTTAGAGTAGCTAATGATAGATTAGATCTGGATCCATATTGGATCCCTGCAGCCAGCTCACCTGAGCCGGCGGCGGACAAGATGGGGACTCTGTATTTATAAGGTCCAGTACCCCACCTTAACCCCCTTGAGTGTAAATTCACCTTGGATCTACACGATCTCCCGACGCCTTATAGATGCTACTCTATCAAACGAGTCTTCCCTTCTATAAGCGCTCATCGCGGAGCGCGCAAGTCCTTGTTACTCCCTTATCCCTTCCCTTTTCGTCGCTTCCGTTATCGAATAGCGTTGGTTCCATCACGGTAGGTTGCGACCGCCGCCAGGGACAGTGCGTTCCGATAGTGTGTGCGCAAGGTTAACCGCTGGGTAGTGGTAGAGCGAGGATGCACCGCAGGTAGCATCGTGTCGGCGACCCCTGCTGGGGTTCGTGTGGTGCGGTAAGGTTTCAACGCTGTTACAAGGCATCTACGGGACCACTGTAAGTCCCTCAGGGATTCTACGCAAGGCGTGATCCGCGCTGACGAGACCAGTTGCCAGCTTTGAGGCGGGCCGTACAAAATCCATTCTACGAAGGTAGGTCTTTGCTGGACAGGTGGTAGTTACGCCCCACGCCGAGTAGCATCCAGTATCGACTTTTTCGTGCAAGCCTTTACTACCGTCGCGCTACATTTTGCCAAGGCTCAAGCTATTGTCAGAAGAGGGAGTCGGACACCCTAAGTGATTGCGGATCAGGTTGGCCAACGTTGGTTGTTCGGTTTTTTATTAGTCAGCCGTTGCACCACAGCATATGTGCGTGTTTTTACTCATTTATTTGACAGCTACGAAATTGCAATAAGGCAACAAAGGTGTTTTGTCAACATTTGTGGTCAGTATGGCAGAACCCTTACGAATTATTGTACGGTTACAGTACAGGTGCTGGTATGGGAGGAAATTTGGCAATTTCACTGCTGTCAGGAGTGATTCTTAATCAAAATATTTTATTTAAGTACTGTTTAAAGGGATCTTTATATTTTCAGCCGCCTATGTAAACCCGTGTCTGAAGGTCCAGCCTGGCTGGGGGGCATCAACAACCAGTTCAATTTTGATTACCTTTTGTGGGCCCAACACCCCACACCTGGTATATCGACAAAGGTTTTTCAGTTCTGCGAGTTCTTCCAATCCGATAGAAGGTCAAATTCTCTTTTATATTTGCCTTTCTGCCCGATTGCAAGCGTGATATAATGTAGTTATACACTACAGTCTGTAGGGAGCTACAACTCCCGCTCCAAATGATTGAGGACAAGAAGCCAATAGGTGGTATCGGTCTTGGAACATCCAAGGACATTGCCGTAGCCGCCTTCATCGCGTCTAGCTCCCAAACGAACAAGCTATGTGCGCAATTCCTGCCATCCTCAGTGACCGGACAACTTACATGGAGGGCAGAAGAACATTCACTCTGCGGAACTCATGTTGCCGTCCTGCTGACAGCCTTCCTTTGAGTATTTTTCGCAGTAATCCCCCCCCTTGGAAAAGCAACTGACTGACGCAGTCCACCCCGCAGTGTACGAAGAGATTCCTTGGGCGACTGTCGCACACAAGCTTTCCGAGCCTCAACGAACATCCTGGAGCCAAGTAATAGGTCCACTGTCCACCACCGGAGAATGTTATCCATTTCAGGGCTATCGACTCAGGGTAGCAGTTTGGGCTGGGGCAACTTTCCCGCCCACCTGATGAAAAGACCTTTGATGCTGTGCCAAAGGGAGATGAGAAGACTGCCGCATTCCGACCCTCGGTGTCAATGTATAGTTGCAATTACTGGATGTCATGGCAATCGGCTTTAGGTTTGGGTGTGATAGGGTAAATCGGCGGGGGAGAGAGATCCTCAGAACCAATTACCCTGAGAAGGAGGTGTTGCGAGCGACAAAAGTGCTGCCGTGGTATTGTTGAACGAACAAAAGGGAGTGTATATAGAAGAGAGTTGAGGAAGCTACAAGCAAGTATAAAAGGGGCAGGGTCTACCACCGACGCTCTGCGACTAGCGTAAGAAAACTTTTCTTGGGTCTGAAGTTGACTCTCAACTTCCTACTACTCGGGACTTGGCTTGAAGTTGTCTGCCAACTTGCTTGACCTCTCCATGAGGAAGCAGTTTACTCAGCTTATATAGACTTTTGGCTACCCCTAAAGTCCGAACAAAACTACAGAAGATACCAAGAAATGCATAAAAATACTTTGTGTGGACAATATACTCTAAGCAAAAGATACTTAAGAAACTAACAATTAATTTGGTCCTCTTATTTCCCATTCTCTAAATCAGATCCAAACAACTCCTCTAAAATATCCATGCTGTCCAAGCAGTCCCCACAAATATCTGCGAATGGCTCACAACTCTCTATTTCCCCCTGGGAGATATCTAGACTACTAAAGATATCTCCATCCGGTTCCATCGTGGGCACAACTTGATCCATACTCTCTATTCCAGGCCCCACCGTCCAACACTTTCCATGCCCCCTGTTCCCTCATCTCCTCATCTCCTCTTCCTCCTCCTCATCCTCCTCATCCTCCTCTTCCTCCTCCTCCTCTTCTTCCTCCTCCTCATCTTCCTGATCCTCGTACACTAGCTCAGGGGCTAACCATTCCTCGAAGGACTCCCCGCTCTCCTCCTCGACCTTCTCAGCCTCTCCCGGACTTACCTCCCTCGCTTCTTCTTCTATGAAGAGGCGGCGAACGAACTCGATGATTTGCTTCTTTGTTTGCCGCCGGATGTAGTCGTCGGCATCGGTTGGCCCGTAGGCGGCGAGACGAAGGCCATTGATGGAACGGGAAGGGCGGTTTTTGGAAATAGGGACAGAGGGGCGAAGGTTGCTCATTGTGATAGACGTTGGGGAACGGAGGCAATGTGGGTGTTTGGGTGTGTGGGGGGAGAGGGGTGATGAGTAAAATGATCGGGGGCATTTGGAACTTAGAATAAAGGGGTTTAAATAGGCTCCCGGGGCAGGTTCTATAGATTAGGAATAGGTAAAATAAATCTGCAAGGGATTTTGCAATAGTGCATTTGCGCCCTTCTTCTCAAAAAAAGGCGAATTTGGAGGAGGAGGTAAGCTAAAAGGGAAAAGGGACTTGATTCGGGGTCGATTCAGAGGGTTAAATACAGTATAAAAATATCTAGATAAAATGGAAGTAAATTTGGAAATGACGGTTGGAGAAGTTAGGGGCGGGATCGTTGTAGGTTGCTGGATTACACGAGGGGAGGACCATTTCCTGTCTTACGTGAAGGGAGGACCATTTCCTGTATAAATGAGGGGAGGACCTTTTTTATTACAGGGTGCTTACATTTAGGACCGCAGTTACAAAACATGGTTGCACTTCTACTGCCTGGTACCACTGCTCCCTTACGCTTCGAAATGCCGCAAAGGGGGATGTACGACACTTATGGATCAGTGTGGTGAACACGCGCCATGCTGTGCCCATGGATCCACCACCGTTTGCCGCAGACTTCTCTAAAGCCACCCGGTACCCTGTCCTCGAGTCCCTACGGCGCGGCCATGCAGTTCGCTCGAACATCCAGGCACTTGGAGAGAAAAAAGTTTGGGTGTTTTACTCTTGAAGATATATCCGACCTATCCCATGGTTTTCCAGACAACCAAAATCGACTCAAAAAGGGTATACCGACACACACATGGAGAAGGAACTACGCTCCCTAAAAAGCTACCTTCGGGCAGCCATCAAGCAGGCCGCATTGGACATGACGGCTTCTCCAGCGTGCCATTGCATCAAAACCCCCCGAACCTTTCCGTACGTTACGTCTCCAATGCCCTCACGGCCACGTTCCTTGCCACGTCATTTAGCACTGCACATGCATCCGGATGGCACCCTCCAAGAGGGGGAAAATGGGTTGTTTTAATGATTGAAAAATAGATAAGACTACGTTCCAAACCGCATCAAATAATTGGTACAAGTGGTCGGCATAGGGGAACCAAGAAACGGAGTTAATCCAGGTCAGAGTCTCTAGAAGGCCGCCGCGAGATCAGCCAACAGGCAGGCCGCGTTGGACGTGGCAGCGGCCGCAGCGTGCCTTTGCATGAATATCCCGCGAACCTTCCCGTATGATTCCATGGCCTTGACTGCAACGCTTCTTGCCACCTCAGTTATGACGGCGTAAGCGTCTGGATGCCAACCGCCGAGGGTGGATATGGGCACGGGGACGAGTCTGCCTCGAGAGGAAGTAGCGATGAAAGATTGGTACTTTCTGTGCTTCGCAGCTCGGGCTGCGTTAAGGGAGGTCAAGGGGTTGAACGTGTTGACTATCCTGTTCGATGGCGCGAGAGGATTGACAAGGGTGGTGTCGAAGAAGTCAGTCCCCCGCGGCTTCCCAGTGCCAGAATATCCGGTCTCGTGCGGTGGAGGCCCTCTCGCGGCTCTACGACGGGATGACGGGCGGCTTTGGCCAGGTCCCTAGCCAACCTCCCTCCAAGAGTGGAGATTGGCAAAGGCACGAGCCTACAGTACCTCTGGTGGAGGTCGCGATAAAATTGATATACCTTCTCTGCTTTGCATTTCGCGCCGCATTCAGAGAGGACATCGGGTTGAGGCCCTCACTCTCCTGTGGAGGGAGCGAGGGGATTCACGAAGGTAACATCAAAAAAATCGGTCCCTCCGCTGCTTCTGATTGCCTGAATGTCGGGTCTCGTGCGGTGGAGACCACGGAGTGGCTCTGCGACAGGATGACGAGCAGCTCTTGCGAGGTCGAGAAAGGTTACTTGCCGATCATGTCGGTTGATCCTGTGGGCTCCATGCAAGCAGTGCATGAGATGATCGCCATGTACATCGAGTGTTTCCGGGCAGTTCCTTCTTGAGCAGAGCGTACCAGGTTGAAAAAGTGGGACTTGGCAGTAGTATTGAAGCCACACCGAGAATTCTCGAGGTTCAATGGTTGTCTGGAGTCCGCGGCATGGGGACAGTACACCCATTCCCTAGCTATCGGGAGGGCCACAGACGCGCGAAACGCCTGCCTCCTCGAATCCCTACGGGGAATTCGTTCTTGCACTGGCTCACGGATTGCGCCCGTCAACGTCTTTTGCCATGGTATTTTCTGCGAGCAAATTACACCGAACGGGATAATCCTAGGCGGCAGAAGAGGTCGACCACCTCCGATGGGCATCTGCAGCTGCTTCGTATGTTCCCAGCTCCATAGTAGGAGTTGGGAGCAAGGTCTTGCAAAGTTTGCTAGGGGATGAGCTAAAAGCCAAGAATGCCGCAGCCGCGATGTTCTTCGCGGAGGTGAGCCCGATCCCAAGAGAAGGCTTTTTCATGTCCTTGGGTTTGACCGACAGCTGGAGTTCTCGAAATACTTCCGAGTCCAGTACTCCCCATGCCAATTTTCGAACACACTCGTCCAATAACCTGTCGAACTCTTCCGCTCCTTCTGCGGTGCAAGACGGGGCATTGCGCGCAACAAATAGCCTACTTTGCAAACGCCAAAACAGTTACACAGTAGCTGGAGCGCTACTTGCCTATTCTCAAGGTCAGCAATGGGTCTCAGGAATGGTCTCAGAGATAAGACATGGTTCGTAAAGGACAGTGTGGTGTATTCCTTAGTACTGACAGGGGCGTTCAGGACGGAAGTACTCTTCGCTGTACTCTTGCTCAATCCCGTCTGGCTAGAGACTCTGTACTGACCTGGAGGGGCTGTAGGCCACCAGACGGTACACTTCGGCAGCGAATTTTTTATGTTACCATCGTGAATCCCCTCGCTCCTCCAACAGGAGAGTGAGGGCCCTCAGCCGATGTCCTCTCGTCTGATGCGGCGCGAAATGCAAAGCAGAGAAGATATCAATCTTTTATCGCGACCTCCACCAGAGGTACTAGTAGGCTCGTGCCTGTGCCAATCTCCACTCTTGGAGGGTGGCACCGGATGCATGTGCAGTGCTAAATGACGTGGCAAGGAACGTGGCCGTGAGGGCATTGGAGGCGTACGGAAAGGTTCGGGGGTTTTGATGCAATGGCACGCTGCAGCAGCCGTCATGTCCAATGCGGCCTGCTTGATGGCTGCCCGAAGGTAGCTTTTAGGGAGCGTAGTTCCTTCTCCATTGTGTGTCGGTATACCTTTTTGAGTCGATTTTGGTTTGTCTGGAAAACCATGGGATAGATCGGATATATCTTCCAAGAGTAAAACACCCAAACCTTTCCCCCTTCGGCAACGGCAAGTGCAGTCCTCGGCTTCAGCATCCACGGAGCGAAGTACTTTGATGGCTTTGACAAGTTGGTCGTGGCGCCGATAATGTACCCGTCATCTTGGTACCACAGTTGAAGTAACAAATTTGCCAAATCTCTGTTCTCCCCTTCTTCTGAACTGAAGAGTCCTTGTATTTTGAGGATAATAGGGTGCAGCACCAGTCGAGAGGAGGCCGCCGAGGTTGTCTCCCTGTTGGTCCCGCAGACGCTTCATATGGTGTGACTACCTATCCACAGGAATGCGGGCTCTTTTGCATAGCATATGAGACCCAAGGCTGTAACTCTGGGAGTAGCTGTCTCACAGCGGTGAGAAAAGCGGGTCTGCTGTACATATTAAAGCGTTCTTGATATCGACAGTCAATAGCCCATATGCTGGATCAAGTAGAGATATCTTCCAAGAGTAAAACACCTAAACCTTTCTCCCTTTGGAGAGAACGGGGCACAGGCTATTACAACGTAGCCGTCATCTATCCCCTGACCCCGCCCGCCTCCCCACCCTTGCGCGATGCCCGCTAAAGCCCCGCAACTATTCTCGACTTGGCAAGGAAACTCGCTTTGCTGAACTAATTCATGCAAAAGGTCCTGGGCATGCTTCATTGCCCTTCCACTCTCCACACTGGGGGCTGGCACCTGGTTGCTCCGGACTTCGCCAATCGGTTTGCGACTGGCACTGCCACTCGAGCAACTTTTCCAAATACTGAAGCGCAGAAACACTGTTCGCTCTCCACGCGCGAAGCTCCTCTAGCGTAAAGCCAGTTGTCTGTTGGAACGGTTTTTGAGTGAATCTTACTGGCACAGCAAGTATGTTCCAGAGAACCTTCGCTCTCATGATATATCAGTAGCTACGCAAATTAGGCCTCGTCTCCGCAATATCTAGCTCAACACCACCTACTATTGATCCCCACAATTAGGACCCATTTTAACTCCATTCTTCCCCAAGTTCGCCCCTTATTTCTGTGACGGAATGCCGCTTTGAGTCGATTGTAGTTGTCTGCAAAACTTTAGGATAGAGTCGAATGTTTCTTCCAAGAGAAACACTCACCCTTTCCTCCCCTTTGCCCCTATGTTCACACGACGTTTAGCTCTTTTTTGCTTTTCCTATACCCATGAACCCTCAGGGCCTTGCTCTGACCGCTTTGCTAATATGCCGGGGAAATTGCAAAAAGCGTTAATCCGAATACATCATTTGTGTAAATGGGGGGTTAATTTACTGTGGTGGATATGTGGTTGGTAAATACATCATTTTAATGTGCCATAAGGTTAGATCGATTTACTTGACAAGGATAGGGAAGGAGGCGGGCAGTCACCGTCAAGAGCTGCTACGTACCCTCTGTGTAGCCCAACCATAATCCTATCCCAAGAAAATGAGCTTTCGATGTGTACATACATTTGTATTTCAGCCACATCCCTCAGACATCTTCTATTGTAAATCATATCCTAAGCAACAGCAAAAGTGCTAAGTATCATCATCTGAGTAGTAAAAACTCTACTCCTCGACTACCTTTGTTTCCGCCTTCGGAGGGCAGAACATGCCACCATAATGCGGCCAGTACAAAAGCGGGATAAGGAAGGCGGTACCGATAACGATTGAAGCCAAGGATGAAGAAACCATCACGAATACCCTCGCCAGTTCCGTCACCAGAGTTGACCAAGAAACCACCTGCTACGGCGCCGAAATTACCGCCAGCACCGACAATACCAGAGATAGCCCCTGTGGCTGAAGGGTTCACGAATGGTACGATACCGAAGGTGCAGCCCTCAGCCATTTGAACGAGGAAAGAGAACAGGATGAGGACAGGCACTGCAGCAGAAACAGAGATGCGAGAGAAGATGACGAACATGCACCCCTCACCCGCTTGCACGATGAAGAACGCCCAAAGGCGCCCACGCATGCCGAACCGCTTGGCCATCAAGTCGGAGAAGATTCCACCGATGGAACGGGCAAAAATGTTCATGAGACCGAAGAGACTTGCAATGAGGCCAGCGGTGGACTTTTCAAGTTTGAAAAAGTCCTGGAAGTAGGTGGCGAGGTTTCCGTTCATGATAAGCTCAACTCCGAAGCACCCGGCGTACAGCAAGAAGAGAATCCACACCCTCCAGTTGCCAGCAGCCTTGCCCATGGCAACGAACGGGTTGGTCTTTTCCTTTTTCCCGGACTTGATGAGGTCTGCGTAGTTACCCTGAGGAAGATCGTCCGTAAGGAACCACATAGCAACGGAGGTGAGAACGAGGGCGCCACCTGGAATGATCATAGCGTAACGCCAGGCCCTGTCAGTAGCCTCCAGCTGTGATAAGCTGGTGCATCCAGGCTCGTTCGATCTGATCAGGATGGCAAGGACCGTTCTCGTCAAAGCCAATGCCGTTGCGGATACCGTTAGCAATGAGGGCATGATGGCGTTAGTAACTCCACCACCGAGGTTACCCCATCCGGCGGAGGTAGCGTTGGCGGTACCGACAATGTTTCCTGAGAACATAATAGAAGTCCAGAACTGGGTCACAACGAAAGTAGCCCCACGAAACCGATGAAGAAGCGTGCAGAAGTCCACTGGGCGTAAGAGTTGGCGGTACCGACCAGGAATACTGGAAGAGAGAAAGATGCCCAAGAGAGAGCTCTGGGCGAGACGGGGACCGAAGCGATCACAGAACGGACCGACTGCGAGACGCATGAGAATGGTTCCAGCGACGGCAATAATGTTCTGGATTTTAAATTACTCTTGTTCAGCCATGGAGTGACCGGGCTGTTACGAATCTCGGCCTGGAGCGGCGCGAGAGCGAACCATCCGAAAAAGGCGAGGAAGAAAGAAAACCAAGCGAAGTGGAACGCGCGCATGTGCGGGCGAGCAAACGAAAAGATTCTTACTACCTTGCTTTCCCATTCTCGTCGACGGGGAGACGGAACTTAGGCGTGTCATCGACCTGGGTCGGCTCGGAGTCGGCTCCGGAGTCGGCTCTGGGACCGGGGCCGGGAGTTCGGGGAGGTGTAGCAGCGGCCATCAGGTGAGGTTATAAGGCGCTTGGCTCGTATGAATATACTCCTTAGCTGCTGGATCGATGTGTCCAGGTGGAAACTGTTTCGATGGTAGCAAGAGAACGGGAGAGCTCTGCTAGTCACCATGTATTTATATACTCTAGAGTTGCGGAATGCGTTGATGCTTACGAGATGAATTTTACGTTATGAGAACCAAGGTTTGTAATGATCTATGACTACCTTGCCCCGGAATGCGATGCGACAGAGTAATGGAAGAGGAGCTTTGATATCTGGCGTTACAACTTTGTGCTGCAGTTGAATACATAAGGTTGTACAGCATGGTTCCACATAAAAAAGGGGCAGCCGCTTCGGAGGCCAGGATTATTTCGAGAGGGATGTGCTTTGTACGTCTACGAGGGAACGAGCGAGGCATAGAATCAAAAATCCTCCGCATATGTTGTAAGGCATAGGGACATAATTGCAAGTCAGCATGGATGCAATGGACCTGTCACCCCTAGATGTAGGCGGGGGTTCATGAACTAGTACAATAACCTTTTTTAAAGTGGTAGCATTGCAATCCCCGCTGTACAGTAAACATTTCAATCTCCTATTCATTGACATCTATAGAAAAGCCCATTGCAGCTTCAGTAGAGCCTCATTCCTTAAGTGCGGTTTTTCACGTTGAAAACCTTCCAGCTTCTGGCGTGCAAAAAGCAACTTGGCCCTTTCTGTACAGGTGACGACCGCATTGGCCATATAAAAATAGGGAAACGGAAACTACAGATAATTGCAGTGAGGACTGCTGGACTGGTCTCCGAAAGGGCAACCTATCTCCCTTTTGAGGGATTTGTACTGGTCATATTGACCGACACATTAATTCTTTCGGGGCCGGTCGCTGGTATACTTGACTCCTGCAATTTAAAAGAGCCCATTCACCACTGTGGTCGAGGATGCAGGATAGGCAAATGTCGGGAACGGTTTATGAGAAGGACGAAAGGAGGTGGATGATCAGGGCTCATTCTAGAATTTGGGCTCGAGGGTTTTCAACAGAAGCGTTGTTCTTAGGCACAGCAGCAATTGAGCGTAGCATGCAATTGACTGAACTTGATGGATGCAAGAATAGACGTTGACAGCTCGGTCTTCCACATTGAGTGAAGCCTTGTGATGTTACCCATCCTGAAGATGAACTGCTGCCGCACAATGGCTAGCACATACAGCATATACAGCATTGTGGAGTCTTAAGAAGATTATGGGATGATTTAGAGCTTTGTGTAGCGGTCGGCTGAGATAATTTTTAACGTATCTTCCCTGGATCTGCAGGGCAATCAGCTTTTATCTCTCCTCAATCACATAATCCTACTCCTCCAGCATAGATTATGAGCTTATGAGCCCATTGCAGACAGGGAGTAATGCTGACCAAGATTGAGTCATGTTCATTTCCTCAGATCGCCACTTATCTTTATAGCCATAAATTTAATTATTGAAATCTTGAATCTTATGGCTATATCTAGTTAACACTTCCCCTCGCCGTGGGAAAAAGAACCTTGCATACTAAAATGAACTCGTCGGCCTCTTTGTACATGCATGCTTGGAAAAGGGCAGTCGTCTATCCGCGCTCTTTGGGCTTTTCACAGCGTCGCTCAGTGAGAATAAGTAACTCAATTGAGTTAAATTGAAGTGATAAGAGGTAATCAGTTATGTGTCAATGGGAGCGATATTGAGGAAATGCTGTAATGTCAGACGTGCACCTCGTCAGCGCTACATGGCCCCGACTTGAGCGTCAATCCATGCTGAAATGAAACTCAAGGTCTCCAGCTGAAATAGTGAATCCAACCTCAATTCCGCTTTGAGAAGCGCCATGGAAGTTGCTTTTTTGAGTCTTTGGGGCTGGTCGTTGCCAAAGTTCAGCCATAGCGGCATCACTGTAGTGAGAATGTAAGGTAAGAATCAAGAACTTTCATTTCGTAAGTGGTGCGACTGTTCATGAAAATGATGGCGTTATGGTGTACTGGGAGTGATTGCCAGCAAAATTTTTGCGGCGTTTTGAGCAATGCAAGCGGAGAGAGTTCAGCGGGAACGGCATTTGTAATCCTGCGCCAGTTTTGCGGAGCCCAAGGCGAGGCAGATCCAAAGAAAGGAGTAGGTTGCGAACGAGGGCGAACGAGGGCGAACGTGGGCGAAAAAGGCAGACAGGTAAGGATGGGACAGATGGTTGCCATGGACTGATTAAGTGGAGCAAAACGAATTGTGAAGAGATACAGGAAATGCAGTGAGCAGAAGATATTCTTTAGTAATGAAGGCGTAAAGGAAAGCAGTGGAGCGGTAGATCAAGAGACTCTAAAACGATTCCAAGACTTCAAGCAACTCTGCAAATGCAGCTCCGACATGAATGGCCTCCTTTTCCTTGCATTTCAAGAAAATGTCGTCAGCCATAACCTGGACTCCTCTTTTCATAGCTTCCAAAGGGACGTTGAGCTCTTGATATACCTGCTTCAAAATCTCGACTCCCTTGGCAGACAGGACCTCGGTTCCGCACGCGACTCCATAGGCTACGACTCTCGCAAACTCATTGAGATCTCTCCAGCATGCCTTTGCTCGAAACTCGGGATACAACCCACCGCCCGGTTGATCGATGCCAGGAAACTCGGCGATTATGGCCGAGCGTGCTCTCTGAATGGCTGACGGGGTGTGAATACGAATGGCTTCGGCGGCGCGATGGAAGGAGGTATGCGGGGATTGAGATGTGAAAGGGAAACAAAGGATGAGGAGGAGTTTAGGGAGGATAGGAGAGGGGAGAGATCCGAGGAGGGTTTTGCGTTGTCAAAGAGAGGATTTTGAGCTGAAGTTGGACCAGCGATTGGGCGCGAGGAGACAGTTGAGGGGAATCGATGCAGCAAGTAAAGGGCCGCGACACAGGGCGACAAACACGTTGGTAGGAGAGGGATAGCGGTGAGAGGAAAGCAGGAGGCATCTGAGATTTCTTCTTGCAGAAGCTGTGCGCGTCAGGAGGTTACGGGTAAGCCGACGGGAGGATGCAAACTGTTGTGTCTTCGCGCGAAAGCGAGTGTAGATATACTGTACTGCACCTGAGCTACACTATTGTACAGTATATCCTCAAGGGTAGCGTACAGTCGCACTGGAGAACACAGGATACTACTGTAAAGCCTTCACATGGCTAGGGCAATTACAGGGAAAGATCATGGATTTGTCGCAACGGAGGAGACGCGCCGTAGCGTAGTAGGGGAGGGCATTCCTTGAATCGGGACGATAGCAGGCCGCATCTCGATATACGGGATCAGTGAGGGGGTCGTGGTAGCGTTGGTTGAGTGGGCTGTGAGGAAGGAGGCCGCCAGTTTGTGCCGGTAGCTCGGTAGCTCGAGGCCGAGGGGAAAAAAGGCGCATATTCTCGTCCCGGTGTTGGGAGGGAATGGGGATGGCGTCCTATTCATCATCCTTTCAGTGGGCCCTTGGTAGTGTGTCCTGTTACGCCCTGCTTAACGATTTGGTACATGAGGGCGATGCAGCGAGACTATTGGGTCATAGGGGCCAAGGGCGGGTGCGCACATGTAGCTGGGAACCGTGCCGAGCAAGTAGCACAAAGGGGGTTTGCATGGGCGAGAAGAGAATCCTGATTCCAGGGCTTGGGCTGCTGAGAAGCATGGAGATGCTGGACATTGAGTGCTCGGTGGTGAGCACCCGGTCAAGGGCCGCGTCGATTATGCTGGTGGCGACAGTAGTATGGAGAGCAAGGTGAATGGCGATAAAGCCATGACCGCCCAGCCGAAACGAAAGGCAGACTTATACCCACACTTGCCACCAAGCATCGTCCAACAGCTGTTTGAGGTAGCTCATTGACAGCCAAGTACCACACTGCACACGAAGGTCCAACTGTGACTCTCCACCACTAGTGTCCTGACACCGCGTCACTATCAGACCCTCCTCAGCGACGCACAGCCTACTCGCAAGCAGTGGTACCCACCGCTTCCCTGCGCATCTTTCACTCCACAAACCGGCGGCAGATCGTGAGGTGTGCCGTCATCCGCGTAGCACTGATCCGGACGATTGCTGTGATCTTTAGCGGTCTGTCGAACAAGGGGATGCCCACCTGTTAGGTACCATGGGCAGGAGCGATTTGTACGTTGTGGACTGGGTGTGACCATAAAGCGTATTGACGAATAGGGCAAGCGTGGGGCATGTGATGGGATTCTGTCACGCATTGACAGCCGATCAGCGCGGTTAAAGGCGTTGTGGGCGTCAATGAAGCCCGTAGCAATTTCGGGGTCAGTGGAGACTCGTCAAATCATCATGCGCACAGTGGCATCCATGCGGGCCTTGATCCTATCGGCCGTTTGGCAAGGGGCCAGGAAAGCACGGGAATCATCTGTGGAGGAAGGAAGCGACGTCTCGGTGATAATACGACGGAGAACAGAGCCTAACGCGATCGGCCGATGTAGTCTGGCCTTGGCTGGAGGCGGAGAGGGGTTGCGGTGGAGAGAAGAGGGAGGGCAACATGCGGGATCTCTCGGCGGGCATCCCGAGACATCAAATCAGCCAGGGCGCCAATGGCGGCGATACGTGGTGATACCGGCTTGAGGACTGACCCGAACGTTGACCGGGAGATAAAACCAAACCGTCGAGATGGCGTGAGGTGGTGCTTGTGTACGGAATGTTCCTATGCGGTACCGACACATCAGTTGTCCAAACCATCGCAGCCAAAATCGCAAAGCTCAGTGTAAACCTACGCTTGCGATACGAAAGGCATTGCTTTGCTCATGCGAAATCATGTTTGAGTTTTCTCAAGGTTTCTCCACGCCGGGATTGTTTGCCAGTCATTGCATGCACTGAGCATACTGTACAGTACAGTGCAGTACAGTACATACAGTACAGTGCAGTACAGTACATACAGTACAGTAACCTACATTATACCTAGTGATGGCCGGTAATAAAAAAAAATTATTCCATGACAGGCACTTAATAAATAGAAATATTGTATTACCGGGTAATTTAATTCCCTCTCAGACCGAGACAGGAATTATTACCTCATAAGTAATTTATGAAGTCATAGTCAATAATTATGACTATGACTTCATATTTTAATGACCTAGCTGGTCATAATTATGACTAGCTGGTCATAATTATGACCGGCTAGGTCATTAATTCCCCAAAATTAATTCCCCTAGTCATGACGAACGGAATAGTTCCGCACTGCTATACAGTAGTGTACAGTGCTTTACATTACAGTGTAAGGCCTACCAGAAACGTGCAACATGCAGTCATGCACTGAACTGTACAATGCGGTAACTGTACTCCATGTTGTACTGTGTACAGTAATCAACACTGTACTGTACAGTACAGTACAACATGGAGTAAAGTACAGTACACTACGATCTTCAGAGTGAGGGTTCGAACCCAAAGAAACAGAGCCACTTCAATTGTTTGAGCAGCCCCTGGCAAATGCACTCATTTGCAGAAAACTATCAATGCGGCCACTCAGTGGTAACTTTATGGCATCAGTAGAACGGGTGTCCGCTGCAGGATCCGACTATACTGCTAGCTAAGTGCTAACCGGGTGGTCCACGTCGCCTCAGGCACATTTGAAAAATCCAAATGTATATATACAACTATTCGCGTCATTATTCTCAACAATCGACCCGTGGTCGAGTGGTTAAGCCTAAGTCCTGGGATTCTGGATAGTCATATCCTTTCTCGCAGCAACTTAGTTGGAGCGGTGATTTAATTTCCTGATTCCGAGATCGTTCTCAGATTACTGTCATAACGTAGTACAAGGAAGTTGTTATCTAGATGCCAGCTAAGAAGCGCCAGAGATTGGAGTGCTACTCATAGAAATATGTCGCCAGAAGGGCAGCTATGTTTTAAACCTTTTTTGTGAGTAAAAGGCTGTTTTTGAATATTTTTCGAGGATTTATTACAAGAAACACAACTTATATAACCTGGAGTCCATTAAACATGTGAAAGTGAATCTTGAACTTACCTGAAAGGGGTAAGTTGTAGTTATTTACATGTATATCGATAAATATCTATTTTTACAGGGCTTGGGGCAGAAAATGTGCGTATGTCTATAAATCAAAGTCTATTTCGTCAAAGGAGCGAATAATATTTTATTATACCTCATGTAGCTTGACATATAAAAGGTATTCAGAAGACGTCAAATAAAGAATTTATAACATTCTCAATATTTCGGATCTAATTCAATTCGTCTGGAAGATGCTTTTGTCTCTTCAGATAGTCTCCAACTTTCAAAAGACATTCGGTAAGGCCAGCTGTCAGCCGGGATCTCTTCTTGGATCTAATTGATCCAGCAAATGCTAAACACTCTTTCAGATGTTGTTGAGGAAGAATTAGGAGAAAAACGACACGTGCGACTCGAGATAAGATTGGGAATGTGCCTTCATACTTCTTCCAAAAATCAAGTGGCTCCATTTCTTTTGCAGAAGCCGCCATAAACTTGTAAAGGTTGATTTCGGAATCAATGGAGGCATCAACTTTATCCCCAATTTGCACATCATCATCATCTGAATCGAAACTTGATAAAACACCCTTCTTTGAATGTTCGGATGCTTTTTCATTTAAAGCATCCGACCCTGACGAAACCGTGATAGTGAAGTAGTTTTCCGCCAATTTTGAGATAAGCTTCACAGCAGCTGTGTCAGAGAGTGTGTAAGCATCAACTCCACCCAAGAAAACCTTGTGCTTCATTTTGAAATACCTGGGAGTCAGAAGAGTTGCAACATGAGCGCAATGCTCTGCCATTGGACACTGAAGGTTATTTTCTTACGGCGGTTCAGGATTAATTCAGATAAATCATCTACCAATCTTCGCGTCACAGAATCCATTACATTTTGCTCCTTCTTCTTTTTCAGAATTTTCAAAATTCCTGCCGAACAAATGTCCTTCAAATGCATTGTCGGGCCTCCTTGAGAGCCCAACAAAGCTGTACTTTCTTCGACTGCCCTGAATAGCTCAACAATAGCTTTCAGGGATAGCTTTTCCCTAGCGGTAGGTCTATCAGCTGGACCGACACCTTTCCATGTAACATTGTCAGCATACAGTTTTTCGACTGCGGATCCAAAATAGGGTTCCAAATACAAAAACTCTCAACCATTGAAACAGTAGATCCCCATCTTGTCTTAACATCCAAAATTGGCCGCAATATACCCGCATTTTTTGACGAAAGCTCTGAAATCAGGTACTGTGCAGCAACTGCAGACTTCTTAAAAACTTGACAGTCTGGCGCACTTTCATAAGTAATTCGTCAATATCCTTGTCTGAGAATGCCTTACGAGACGAAATCTGAAGCGAATGAGATGCACATGCGATTCGGTTCCAAGAAGATCTGAAAGTGTAGGCTAACTGTGTCTCATTGGTCGAGGATCTTTCAGGAACAGTATCTGCAAGGGAGAAGTTTTCAGGCAACTGCGGCAAGGTAGCATTCAGGATCAAATTGAGCTGATAATCGAATGAATCTTCGCTGAAATCCTCATTGACATCCTTGTCATCCAGTCCAGTTTCAGCTTCTTCGAATACTGATTCATTGGAAGCGGGTTCAGATTCAGTTGCCTTAAACGTAATTGCATCCCTTTCTTGCGCATAAATCGAGGCGACCTCGTCAGTTTCCTCTCCACTTTCAAGCTCTCTGATTTTCTCGAGCCGCGACTCCAGCAGTACAGAATCCTCAATTTCAGCCAAAATCCCTTCCTCTTCCGACGTAAGCTCGACCTGTTTCCTCGCATTAGCAGCGCTGTCGTTTATAAAAGCCACTTTTTTTCGATTCCTAATTTCTTCGTAGATTCAAGAAGAAAGCGTGAAAGTTCCTTTCCAGTATGGCGACCAACCAACTTAGTGCAGCATACCAAGTTTGTATGGTATCCCCATTCGCTGTCAATGAACGATATTGTTAAAGATGAATAGGAATCATTATTTTCGGCTGTCCAAACATCTGTAGTTCCGGCTAAAATTGGAACCTTTTCGAGTGTATCTGCATTCAACTTATCAAAATAGCCTCAGATTTCTGTAAAATACGACTGACGGTCTGACGGCTGACATGGTTGATTTTGGAGCAAATTCATCTACAATTGCGCGAAACCCGAATCTTCAACAATAGAAAGCGGTCTTTGATTGAGAGCAATCCATTCTGCGCATAACCGAATAAATTTCTTCTGAACGGAACCCGATTTGTTGACCTTCTGGGTGAACATTTTCTTGAAGCCAGGGTTTGTCAGGCTTGATATAATAGCTGAACCCCCCTTACGTTTATCGAATGACACGGAGATGTCAGTTGTCTTGTGTTTGCTGTTCATGTGGCTTCGGACATTTGTGGTTCCACGTCCCAAAGCACCTACTTTCGCGCAAAGCCGACATTTGAACTTTCGCTTGTGCGGTTCATCTTTGGAGTAAACCCGTTCAAGCTGCACGAAAGAAAAGATCGGGTTGTTTGAATTTCCATCATACGGTACAAAATGGGTAGTTGCCGGACCTGGTGTGTTTCGCACTGAGAGAGGGGCCGTTGGACCTTTTTCGCGGACCGAAGGGGTTTGGTTTGCATTACGGGCTCAGATTGCGCATTTGCGCTCTGGGAATTCATTTTGGCTGAAAAGGTCGTGGAAATCGGTAGTTTTCGGTAAACCTTGTGTTTTCTGGTCTTAGACGGCTCTGACCAAGAATATTGTGGCTATTTGGATCTATGTTCAAAACTGTGTCATTCTAGGCAATAGTATAGAATACTGTAAAATCATGACTTTTGAGGGGCATCGGTGGTGATCAAGTCATAGATAATTAATTACTTTGTGGTCATGAAATTCCGGAGATGTGGTAAGGTGAATATTTATTCCAATAGAATAAGAATGGTAATACAGTTATTATTTTCCATGCCCTAGTGATGAATTCTATTGTAGGCAGGTAATTAATTGGTAATAGTAATAATTTTGCCATAGTATATTCTATTGCTCCCAGGTAATAATTTGGTAGGTAAGTAATAAATTCTTTAATGACTTCAGAAAGTCATTAATTCTTTTATTACCCCAGGAAGTCATTAATTCCTTTGTGAGTTTATATGCACAGGTAGGGAATAAAATGACAATTTTTTGGAATAATTCTATTACAGGGAATTGAAAAATTTAATTTTATGTACTTAAAAATCTATGACCAATAATTCCCCGCCATCACTAATATATACCGTATCTATTGAGCGGTAAAGTACTTTTCAAAGAAGCGCCGCGGCCATACATACTGTACTGTACGATCTTGACTGTACCGTACAAGGCCACGTACAGTAGATTTTAGGTATATCGCACAATAGTCACTATAAAGGTCATACTGTACCTGTAGAGAGTTACACCCATTATTTCCTCTCCGCACATGAATCTCTCATTTTTCGGTCAAGTCGCATGGACTCTGCAGAGTCAAAGCTGCATAGCGCCCAGGAGCGCTACAAGGGAGACCGACCAGTCGCGGTCGGTGGTTAACCAACACAGCGAGGTACTCAACTAGCGTACCGTACAAGTCACACAAGACGCGAAAAGGCACTGCCCTTGTCCTGCGACGGGGAGTTTCCGCGGTTAGCCGGAGAAAACGGGCTATGGTGTGAATGCTGATACACGATCAAAAGCGACGCGGGTAGAAGTGTAGGTGTCCATGACCTTGGGAAGACCCACTACTACCGTGCACAGCCTTGCCCCACCTGTTTCGAGAAACAGCCGGCCTGCATCTCTAATCCGTAATTCACGCTGCATTGCCACCCGCGGAATGGAGATGCATGCGTAAACAGCCATGTCCAGCACACTGTAAAGTTCGAATATACTGTACTGTGCTGTACAGTATTTCATGTATCACTAAGCTAGAGTGAACAGTACTGTACAGTATGGATGTGCAGTGCCAGTGCAGAGTCCATAAAACCACTTTACAGCATTCCACCGAATTACCCCTAAATGTGCCCCTTCAGGGCTCCCAGCTCCCCTGCTTCATCCAGCTCCGTAGCCAGCAATCCTTGACTGTTCATCTCGCCACCAGTCCCCAGCCTACTGTAAAGCCCTCGTTCAACACACTCTACTCACTCACAATACTGCCCTGCTTACAGCCAATAACCCCCATCCCGCACCACGGCGAACCTGCAACCGTCGGTGTCCCACCCACACTCCTCGCCCGAAACATCCCAAAAATCACACGTGTATCCACCCTGCGCCGAGGTGCTGTACCACCGGCACTCGCACCTCTACTGACGCTCCAGCTAGATATATCTCACGCGGTAGGTGCGCGTGAGATGCCGTCGTATTATTCGCGGCCATCGCCGCCGCGGTCGTTTTTGCAGGCGGGCTTGGGATGGTCGTATGGGGTGGGTTGTGGAATCGGACCGTACTTTGGGATGGGGGTTGCGGTGGATCGTCGGTGTTTGGAGCGGGGTTGGGGTTGGGGTGTTTTGTGGGGTTGGGTTTGGTGGTGGTGCTGTGATGGGTGTTGGATCGGGCTTTGTTCCTATTGGATTGAATACGAGGTATGTTTGTGTTGAGGTTGGGGTTGGTTTTGTGTGGTGGGGCAGTTTGGGTGGTACTGACGGTTGTTTGTGACTTTTGTGTGTGTGTGTCTGGGGGGTTTCGGGTAGCTTTTTCTTTACGCCTCGGTTGGGATGGGCGGAGGATAGGTTGGAGAGGTATCGGGAGGCTGGGGAGGGGCAGTGGTGGGAAGGGGCTGGGCATGTTTGAACGGGGCTATGGAGTTTGGGAGCGATTGTTGAAGAGAGGGAATGGGCGGATGTAGCGTGAAGCTTTGGGGATGGGGTGAGGGGGAGGAGATGACGTGAATGCGGTTCGGATCGGTGGAGCGGGTGTTGCGGGAATGTTTGGTGAAGCGTTGGGTAGCGGGCCGCGGTTTGGGATTGTTGCGAACGTTGTGTAGGATGGAGTGAGTGTACGGATAGTGGTGGAATGGAAATTGTGGTTTGTGTAAACAAGTCGTAGCGCGGAGAAATAGTGCGTAGGGGTGGAGTGGTGAGAGGCCAGAACAAAAACGGAGCGAGGATGTCGGGTGTGGATGGTAGGGGAGTATGAGAAGGCGGAATTTGCGGCACAAATGTTTAGGTTGGACACGCAATTGTGGATTGCGTGATAGCCGTTGGGATGTATCGTAATGTGATGTCTTGAGTTGAGGTAGGAAGCGGATGCAGAGTGAGACGGATTTTGTTGTTTGTGTAAATGGCGGCCTGTCTTACGCAACGGGCGACTCGTAAGTAGGTTTTGTAGTTTTGGGTCAGTGGGATGGGACGCCGAGGTGCAAAAGGGGGGTTTGACCAGCGGAATGTGGTCGACGATTTGGGAAAAGATGAATCAACGGGATTTCGCAGGAGGCTACAAGGTGGATTTGTGTGGATATGTACCGTTAGAGAAAAACAGAGAAATAGGAAAGAGTTGTCAAGCAGAGGCACTGTACACGTAGTGTACTGTAAGAAGTAGATGTGCAATAGGTGAGAGTAGTGGTTGGGCGGATAATGATCATGAGATGTGTGTTGCGTAACAAAAGAGGTGCGACAACCAATGAATAGACAATTTGGAATTACACAAGTCAGTGTTTCCTACCCTTGGTCCCAATGCAATGATGATTTGGTAGCTGTGGTGCCTCTTTTTGAGTCATGGAAAGGAATGGCGGCTTTGAGGAGAACTTGATCAGGAGTTGGTTTAGCAGCTATACTGTACCGTGGGAGTACATAGTACGGTACAACGTGGAATGATTCAGTATTGATACGATAAACAGTCTAAATGCAGACTTGTTCGTTGGAGCTAGCCTAACAGTAACCTCAATCACGTGATGTTGAACAGTGCATACTGCAAATATCCTTTTTACGCTTTGCCGAAATTATGCACTGCCCCGTACAGTAGGGTACAGAACTGTACTATATCAAGTAGTGTACTGTACGGTAGTGCAGTAATGCTTTCAGACTATACTGTACTGTACTGTACACAATGTAAGGTTAATGTTAGTACACTGCTGTTAATTTGCAGTTAATTTATCCAAAAATTCCAATTATGGTACAGTATTGGCTGTTCGGCAGTGGTACTCTTTGCTATCAAAAAAAAAGTGATGATTGAGGTACCGTAATTTGATAGGGTTGCCACTCTGTACCGTTGAGTACAAAACAGCCCTATTTGCAAGTAGAACAAGATATTGCTCACAATTGATCTAGTAGGATTCACCCCCACAGTCGGGCATCTCCTGCCCTGCTACCTTTTTCTTGCGTGCGGCATGCAAGTCTTGCGTGCGGCATGCAAATAGATTGCCCCGGCCCAAGTTGCTTTCACCCAAGGTCGGCTCATCACAGAGTCTATTGCCGTAAAGTTCAGTACAGCGCACTGCCAATGGGACTGTACTGTACTGTACTGTACACTACTGTACTCATGTAAAGCTTTATGCTTGTCACGCATGGATCCATTGCTGTTGCCGTCTTTGATAATGTGCACTGTACAGTATTATGCAATACAGCAATGTGGCCCCATAGAGTCGTACCGCCGTACTCGTCAACTTTACTCTTGTCAATTGACCAAGGTTGCACAAATGTATCGCAGGAAAAAATTGCAGAGCACTATTTTTTTGCTCGACACCCCTCCCCACCCCTTTCAGCCGCCACCTGTACGCTGTCAAATCGCGCCATTTTCAATTCAAAGTCCAACTTGACTTTGCAGATACTGCGCCTTGAACGCGACCCTGAGGCTCATAGCTGCAGCACCGTACCCAACGATTCGTTCGCAGCCATGTATTCCGCCCCTAGTGTTTGTTACTGCACCTCAAGAGTGCTACTACAGTACGTACCGAACAACTTTCTACCCTGTGTACATGTACATTTGCCCAAATTCCATTGCAGAGGACACTAGAGCAGACATTTCTTGTAGGCGACCATCCCACCCGCACGAGCTCAAGCTGCAGTACTGTACTGTACAGTGTGCGGTTCTGCATTGAAACTGGCCTGACCAAGCTCCTCTACAAGTACTTTGATGTTCACGTCGGCCAAAAACGTCGAAAACAGGTCCCGCGAGCAATTTCTCATCCTGGACATGGCACCCACAACGCCTTTCTACGCACCCCGACCTGCAGTCATAACCGTACAGTACTGTACAGGCAAACTTTGTAAACTGCCTTTGGTTTGGATGGTTCAATGATCTTCCAAACACAGGGGACGCTGTGTGTCCTGCGGATTTCGTGGTGAGGTACAGTATCTTCGCAACCATTCACTGCACTTGTTTTCGAGCTAATCAAAATTCTTGCCAAATACTTCAAATACCGTAAACTGCAACGTTTTAGTTAGGTACGGTACATCATAGTCCGAATAATAAGAGATTTAAATTCAAATCAGTTGGTTATCTTGCGATTGCGAATGCCATATAATTACCTTGCCTATTTAGAGGCTTTCAAAACGCCACTGTCGAAAGATCCCAAGTTTCTCTGGCCCCATGGCCCGCTTACGGACTTGATTCTCGCCATTACCTCAACCGCGCAGATCTGAGAAAGGTTCAGCCATTTTGGAATACACCGCAGTAACGTCATGTTCAGTGCTTTACTTTAGTGCCAGCACTTGTCATTTTGGTTAGCGCACTACACTGAAACTACAAGTGCGCAAAACAATAGGAACACATATACAGTACAGTGACCAAGACCAGTTGCACACAAGCGATCGTTTTCCAAAAGTTGATTTTTGTCAAGAAATGCCGTCACAGCGCCCTGAAATGCACTGTACAGCCATCCATAGCCCCTCCATCGGATACCGTACGGTGCAATACGCTTCAAATCATTAGAGTGGCAAGAAGAGTGGCTTGTTGCAAGAGGATTGACCTCACCACTAACCCTCGCTTTTGGCGATCCAGGATTGGATGCCCTGGAAAAAGTGTAGATGGAAGACACAATAGTGAGCCAATGACAGGCGATTTCAGTAGGGTATTTGGCGGTATCCGCAAATGAGCGACCACCCCAAGGGCAAGTCGATAAACGTCCACCAAATTCTGCGTCACGGAATGTTGGGTGCACTAATGCGACGGTGCTGCACTGTACAGTACAATACAGTATGCTGTCCTACCGGCGCAGAATTGCTTGATGACAATTTTCTTTCTCGGGCATACGGTCCATCAACACTATCACTGTATTATTATTGTAGCACCGAACTGTACAATACCATAGACAAAGTCAAACTATGGCAATGAGAGCTGGATAATCATGGCCAGCATAAACCGACTCAACTTTTGCATCGCGCCATTGCACCACACCGCTTTCTGCTTTACCTGTAGAACCCCGTCTTTCCCCAATGCGCACAACCTGATGCATTTTCTATTGCGTAAGGACCAGTCACCCCTGTCACACCACATGCGGACCTGGTCACCCTCTTGTCACACGCCCCCTATCATACCTTCATAATCAATGTCCTCAACCACCCTACAATTAAACTATCCTTCCCGAAACTTTTCTCGTTTACCTGCTGTGACCCACTGGACCCTGAATCCCTGTACACCGTGCTCTGCTATACCCCAAATTCCTCTGCTCCCCAAACTCACTCCGCCTTACACATCTCCTCGTCGTTGCAGCCGAGAGACGCACTGTGGCGCAACAGTCGTGAATCACTGTCTGAAACCATTTCCTCAACGCCCTGCAATCTCATGTTCATTGCAGCTGGGGTTGTTTGCTTGCGCTACTTTTTGTATGCCGCCCACCGCCAAAATCTCCTTATACTCTCTCTCTCGTCACTCGTCCTTGGTATCCATAAATTTATCAATGTTTACCTCCATACGCATACTTATTGCAACGTATACAGTACACTGTCCAGCGTTCAGTGCAGTACAGCTCTACATCCCATCTCTATCCTCGAAATTACTGTACTGTACATGTTGACCATTCACCTACCCTATTATACCTAACCAATAGTAGTTCCTTATGTATCTTTCCGATCGATCATAACGTGGTATACAATAGTATCCTCTTGACAATGTCTTGCCACTGAAACTTACTTTGCTCCAACTACCGCCAGTATATAAGCGCCACTCAAATCGCTTAATCGCCACCCCGACCGCTTCAGTCATTGTCGCTCGAAATCCTCTGGACGCGCACGTTACAGCATCGCCAGGGCTGACGCTGGACTTTCGCACATCCTGATACTCCCCTCTCCCCACACTCGCGTCAACCATGTCAACCCCTGCCGTACCGCCGCCCACCACGCCCTTCCAGGATTCCCAGGATCTCTCGGATCCGAAAGCCTCCACCAATAACCCGTCCACTCCAAACCCGACAACGTCGTGTTCAGACTTCCAGTCGATGAGACTGGCAAAGCACGGGTCCTCATGCCATGGAGATATCACCGCCCGCACATGCGTGCGTTCCACTTTGCGTGGTTCTCTTTCTTCCTCGCCTTCTTTGGATGGTTTGCACTCGCGCCTCTTCAAGCTGAGATTCGGGACAGCCCTCTCACCCCGTGGTTGAACACCGGCAATTTTCGCGACCAAAACATCATTGCTCTGGCGGGTACCATGTTGATGCGCCTCGCAATTGGGCCGTTCTGCGACCGTTCGGTCCTCGTCTTGCCCAGAGTTCCTTGTTGACCATCTTTTCGATCCCGGTATTCCTGGTGGGTACTGCAAACTCCTACGCGCAGTGGACCACGGCCCGATTTTTCATCGGGTTTGTTGGAGCCACGTTTGTTGTGACGCTGGACGTCCATTATGTTTTCTGGAATATAGTTGGCACGGCAAATGCGACATCTGCAGGGTGGGGTAATCTTGGTGTGGGGTCACCAATGCGGTCATGCCTGCCATTGCGAATTTCGAGATGCCATCGGGTTTGACGAAGATGGGCCGTGCCATGAGTCGCAACTCACCCAATCGGGTTGCGTGTCGGAATCAAAATTAGAAGCCCAAGACAAAGCCTGGCGTTTCGCTATGATCACTGTTGACCTCCGTAGCGATATGGTTCCTCTCTGATGATTTACCGCAAGGAAACTACAGAGACCTGATCAAGGCTGGGAAGAAGCAGAAAACAAACCCGTTCGTGTCATGCGAAAGGCCGCAAAGAACTGGACGGTTTGGGTATTATTCCTCCTGTATGCCGGAAATTTTGGCATTGAACTCCTCATGAATACCAATCTGGCCACCTACTTTACAGACTTTTTCAAATTGGAGAAATCTCGCGCAGGCCTTATCGCCGGTTTGTTTGGGCTAATGAACATTTTCGCGCGAACCGCTGGGGTGTGACATCTGATGTTGCGGCCAAATATTTTGGACTACGAGGACGCTTGTGGACATTCTTCTTCATCCAGGCGATCGAGGGTGCACTCTTTGTGGTCTTTTCCCGTGTTTCAGTTCTAGGGGGGCCATTCCAGCGTTGATTTCGTTCTCCCTGTTTGTGCAGATGGCAGAAGGTGCGACATTCGGCATCGTACCGTTCGTGGACCCACCAGTGACAGGAGCGGTTTCCGGAATCGTCGGGGCGGGGGGGAATTTCGGTGCGGTAGCTGGCGGGTTTCTGATCGACTCCAGTGACAAGACTGGTATCGGAATTCGTGATGGCTTCTTCAAACTTGGGTTCATTGTGATGGGAACCGCGTTCCTGATACCTCTTTTGTACTTTCCGCAATATGGTGGAATGTTCTGTGGACCGAGCGTCCCTACGAAGGAAATTGTGGACGATACCACCGCGGATAGCGGACTGAGAAAGCGAGCGGTTGAGGATTATGTAGATGGATTTTTGCACAGATTTGTCAGCCCGAGTTGTTTCCTTGGCTTTGTGTTGTCTCCCTTAGTGATGGTGATAGTGTTGTGTGGGGTGATGAGAACGACGAATATGTTTACGGTGGGCGGGAGACGTAGTTTTCGCGAGCGTGGTCAAAGGTCTGGCGACGGGCGTATGGCTTGGGTTCAGAGGCGAAAATGTACAATAAACTTGTTATGGCACGTCTAGATCACACGTGGACACGATGCGAAAGTATGGCTTTGTTGTCGGATGGGAAGCGAAAGGCTCCCCTGGGACCTTCGAGCTGGTTGCGTTTAGTGTCGGAAAAGCTCGGATATTGCGTCACTTCTTGATGCGTGCGTCGCAGTATATCGTAGTGGCGCACGGAAGAGTCGGGACGTGCGCGAGAGTCGGAACATGCGAGAGGGCCACAGCAAGGTAGAACGAGACAACCTGAGCGACTGGATCGTTCTATCCCAGCCGTACTGGTGTGTACGATTTGGAGGGCGGCAAACCATCGCACTGCTCACAGTAAAAGAGAATGGCAAGCGGAGGGGTATACTATGTTTCCCTGAGTTCGAGCTGTAGGACGGTTTCGACAGGTCGAACAGAGGGAAGGTCTGCGTTATTGGAGGGTCGATTTTGGTCAGCGGTAAAAGTTAGTCTCGGGGAGAAGGAAGTCCTTCCATGTGTGTGTAATGTACAGTACAGTAGAGTTGTGTACGTGGGATGTGAAGCGTGACCAGCCACGGTGCATCTTTGGGAAGGTGGCAGAAAGACTGATTAGGATGGCGGGAAATACATGGGGGAACAGTATCAAATGGTAGATTCATACTGTAAAACGTCTGAACAATTACAGTCAATTACAGTATTCCAAGCTCTGCGCTATGTCTTGTTGGTTTGACGGATTCGATGTTCTTTTTGCCAAATTCGCTACGAACCTATCCTATTGCGCAGCGGTCCCCCGTTATTGGCATCATGACGTACGGATGCGAATACTAAACTGCCTCCAGCCGAGAGGGCCCTAGAACAAAATCCTGTGAAGTTCTCCCACCATAGACAGTAGTTGTGCGAATTTGCGAGTTGCTCACGCATAAAATTCGATTAAATTCCTTGGGGGTTTACAATACCGAGGTCAAAATGTTTTACTTGTTTACTCATTAATTTTCTCAATACATGAAAAGGGCCACTAGAGTAGACTAGCTTTGGAGCGGGAGGAAACTTATGCATGTTGCGGGGTACGACCAATCGCTAAGCTGCACACGTGGACCAAATGGCATAGCTGAGCTTTTGATAAAGCCGAGAGAATACTTTCGCCTTACAGCTTCCGATACGGGCCGCGATGGCGGCCGCATACTCGTCTGTGTATATGGTCTCCGATGGGCATCCCAGGGAATCAAAGGCTAGCGGGACAAACTGCTAGCCGAGAAGCGGGCGTCCCGGTGAAGTATGACCAGGAATGGCGGCGATATTGGTCGCAAAGTCCCTCAGTTTCCGTCGTTCTGCCGCATTGGCGGCGGCGCGAGCTTCCCGGCTCGCTTTGATAGGAAGCACTGTTGGAAAGGTGAGGAGACTGTGATTGTCATACGCAACCGGGAGAGAGGGCGTAGGGTTTTACGGAGTAGTCGGGTGGACGAGTATGTCAGCAGGTCGGGCGTCCAGTCCGGGAAGTAAATACGGGACTTCATAGTGGACGCCAGCTCCAGCAACTTTGAACAGGTCTTTGCCGAGCACTTTTGCCACAGCTTCTTGGCGGTTCTTCCAACCGAGACCTCTGTTACACAGGTCAGCGGCATGGTCGCCGAGGTGGTCCATGGGCGCCTGCATTCCGCGCAAAGGAGCGAGACCGTTTCGTCGAAGACGGGGACTCGTAAGTGGCGCGGCAGCATTAATGACCACACATCATCGTATATGTGGGTGACCACAGACGGATGGGCAGTGCGGAATGCCCCAGCAGGTGTATGCAAACAAGCGTTACGGCGGATGCGTTGACAAATGTCGGGTTCAGAGTGTGATGAGGGGTTCGGGAATCGCGACCAACCATTATCCTTCCAAGGCACTCAGCGGACGACTCGCACCAGGCTTGAATATTATTTTCATCAACCTGTCATGACTGACGGCTGCATAGACTCATCATGCGTAACAACACACCGTCCCCAACCCTCCACCCGGAGACTTTCGCCACTTCGTTCCTCAAACTGGCCATGGGTTTCCGCTCCTGCATCAGCTCAATCGACCTCAATAAACGACGCCGCCATCTTTCGAGGCATCCATGAAAAAAGACGCCGGCTTCCCTGCCGCCGAAACAATGATGAGACAGGAATTTGCTCTGCTCACCAAGCTCTCGACTGCTTTCTTCCCAGACCTCCTCATCCGCCGCCCCCGCAGATAACGGCGACGCCCCTACGCCTGAGACTTCTCGACAGCGCCCCCATCCCAACCTTTGCCGCTGTCGCCGCACGCCCCGCACCTCCACACCCCGCGCGCTCCCTGCCTGCCTCTACGCCTTCAGGACCTTCCCCAACTGACACCACCGAAGAACCCGACTGCCCGATGCCTTTGACTCGACGCGCCCGCTCTACGATCGCCTCCACTGCACGCAGGTTCTGCGTACCAGAACCCTGCCAATTCGTGTACGTTCAGGCCGTCGAGCAAATCGGCTGCATCCGCAACTCCTCCCACATCCGCCATGCTCTCCGCGAGGGAGGACTGCGCGCACCAATCGCCGTACTCCAATCGAGCACCTCTCTGTCTTCTTCCTTGTTGCACCTGAGCGAGCAGTTCCCCTCATCCCCCACGCCTACCGACGCTTTCGTCAACAGGCCGCTTTCGAAGACCTCATCGTCCCGACACTCACATTAACGACACTTCGCCACCCCCGTGACGCCTGCGCATCCGCTGCTGATATCGCTGCCCTTCATCAAATCATCATGGCGGAAATCAACCGCCTATCTTCGGAGGAATGCACATGGCGCCTGCGCCACGACTTCCTTGCCACGCTCCGCCCCATCGCTGATTCCCTCATCCGGACCCAGCGCAAACCTGCTGCACATCTCAACTCTGACAACAATCCCCATCCCTCCAATCAGTTCCTCGCCGCCGTACTCCCAGTGCAGCACCTCACACCCAGACGCCTACACCCCCCGCGCCTCACGCCCTGCAGCGGCAGGACGCTCATCACCCCACATAACACTTCACCATCACTACGGGAGACAAAACAAAGCCAAGGAGACAACTCGGATGACAAATCTGTGCAAAAATCCATCTACATTATCCCTCAACCGCTCGCTTTCTCAGTCACGCTATCCGCGGTGGTATCGTCCACAATTTCCTTCGTAGGGACGCTCGGTCCACAGAACATTCCACCATATTGCGGAAAGTACAAAAGAGGTATCAGGAACGCGGTTCCTATCACAATGAACCCAAGTTTGAAGAAGCCATCACGAATTCCGATACCAGTGTTGTCCCCGGACTCGATCAGAAACCCGCCAGCTACCGCACCGAAATTCCCCCCCGCCCCGACGATTCCGGAAATCGCTCCTGTCACTGGTGGGTCCACGAACGGTACGATGCCGAATGTCGCACCTTCTGCCATCTGCACAAACAGGAGAACGAAATCAACGTTGGAATGGCCCCCCTTACATCTGACACACGGGAAAAGACCACAAAGAGTGCACCCTCGATCGCCTGGATGAAGAAGGATGCCCACAAGCGTCCTCGTATTCCAAAATATTTGGCCGCAACATCAGATGTCACCCCCCAAGGGATCGCGCGAATAAGTTCATTAGCCCAAACAAGGCGGCGATAAGGCCTGCGCGAGATTTCTCCAAGCCGAAAAAGTCGCTGAAGTAGGTGGCCAGATTGGAATTCATGATGAGTTCAATGCCGAAATTTCCAGCATACAGGAGGAATAATACCCAAACCCTCCAGTTCTTTGCGGCCTTTCCCATGGACACGAACGGGTTTGTCTTCTGCTTCTTCCCAGCCTTGATCAGGTCTCTGTAGTTTCCTTGCGGTAAATCATCAGAGAGGAACCATATCGCTACGGAGGTCAACAGTAATGCCCCCCCTGGAATGATCATAGCGAAACGCCAGGCTTTGTCTTGGGCTTCTAATTTTGATTCCGACACGCAACCCGGTTGGGTGAGTTGCGACTCATGGCACGGCCCATCTTCGTCAAACCCGATGGCATCTCGAATTCCATTCGCAATGGCAGGCATGACCGCATTGGTGACCCCACCACCAAGATTACCCCACCCTGCAGATGTCGCATTTGCCGTGCCAACTATATTCCCAGAAAACATAATGGACGTCCAGAATTGCGTCACAACAAACGTGGCTCCAACAAACCCGATGAAAAAATCGGGCCGTGGTCCACTGCGCGTAGGAGTTTGCAGTACCCACCAGGAATACCGGGATCGAAAGATGCTCAGCAGGGAGCTCTGGGCAAGACGAGGACCGAAACGGTCGCAGAACGGCCCAATTGCGAGGCGCATCAATATGGTACCCGCCACAGCAATGATGTTTTGGTCGCGAAAATTGCCGGTGTTCAACCACGGGGTGAGAGGGCTGTTCCGAATCTCAGCTTGAAGAGGCGCGAGTGCAAACCATCCAAAGAAGGCGAGGAAGAAAGAGAACCACGCAAAGTGGAACGCACGCATGTGCGGGCGGTGATATCTCCATGGCATGAGGACCCGTGCTTTGCCAGTCTCATCGACTGGAAGTCTGAACACGACGTTGTCGGGGTTTGGAGTGGACGGGTTATTGATGGAGGCTTTCGGATCCGAGAGATCCTGGGAATCCTGGAAGGGCGTGGTGGGCGGCGGTACGGCAGGGGTTGACATGGTTGACGCGAGTGGGGAGAGGGAGTATCAGGATGTGCGAGAGTCCAGCGTCAGCCCCTGGCGATGCTGTAACGTGTGCGTCCAGAGGATTTCGAGCGACAATGTCTAAAAGTGATTGGGGTGGCGTTTAGATGATTTGAGTTGCGCTTATATACTGGCGGTAGTTGGAGCAAAGTAAGTTTCAGTGGCAAGACATTGTCAAGAGGATACTATTGTATACCACGTTATGATCGATCGGAAAGATACATAAGGAACTACTATTGGTTAGGTTAATAGGGTAGGTGAATGGTCAACATGTACAGTACAGTAATTTCGAGGATAGAGATGGGATGTAGAGCTGTACTGCACTGAACGCTGGACAGTGTACTGTATACGTTGCAATAAGTATGCGTATGGAGGTAAACATTGATAAATTTATGGATACCAAGGACGAGTGACGAGAGAGAGAGTATAAGGAGATTTTGGCGGTGGGCGGCATACAAAAGTAGCGCAAGCAAACAACCCCCAGCTGCAATGAACATGAGATTGCAGGGCGTTGAGGAAATGGTTTCAGACAGTGATTCACGACTGTTGCGCCACAGTGCGTCTCTCGGCTGCAACGACGAGGAGATGTGTAAGGCGGAGTGAGTTTGGGGAGCAGAGGAATTTGGGGTATAGCAGAGCACGGTGTACAGGGATTCAGGGTCCAGTGGGTCACAGCAGGTAAACGAGAAAAGTTTCGGGAAGGATAGTTTAATTGTAGGGTGGTTGAGGACATTGATTATGAAGGTATGATAGGGGGCGTGTGACAAGAGGGTGACCAGGTCCGCATGTGGTGTGACAGGGGTGACTGGTCCTTACGCAATAGAAAATGCATCAGGTTGTGCGCATTGGGGAAAGACGGGGTTCTACAGGTAAAGCAGAAAGCGGTGTGGTGCAATGGCGCGATGCAAAAGTTGAGTCGGTTTATGCTGGCCATGATTATCCAGCTCTCATTGCCATAGTTTGACTTTGTCTATGGTATTGTACAGTTCGGTGCTACAATAATAATACAGTGATAGTGTTGATGGACCGTATGCCCGAGAAAGAAAATTGTCATCAAGCAATTCTGCGCCGGTAGGACAGCATACTGTATTGTACTGTACAGTGCAGCACCGTCGCATTAGTGCACCCCAACATTCCGTGACGCAGAATTTGGTGGACGTTTATCGACTTGCCCTTGGGTGGTCGCTCATTTGCGGATACCGCCAAATACCCTACTGAAATCGCCTGTCATTGGCTCACTATTGTGTCTTCCATCTACACCTTTTCCAGGGCATCCAATCCTGGATCGCCAAAAGCGAGGGTCCAGGCCTTTAACAATTCCTAAAATTCTTCGACACGTGGACAGGTAGAACACTTGAGTCAAAATGATGGTAGACCCTTGAGCAATGTTGATCACGATCGGCGGCGGACGGATGTAGAGTAAAGTAGCCAAAGGTGAAACGACGTAGTCAAGTTCGGAGGAGCACAAGTCCGCAGACTAGGCTGAATGCTGGAGCGCAACTCCGCAGAGTGGCTAGAAGATTTTAGCAAAGGGGTCGTGTCGAGAGGCAACGAACTAGCAACCGAGTCACACTCAAGGCTGCTAAGTGTTCGTGTTTATTCCCTCCTACCAAGGAGCGAGGTCGACCCTACTGGTCTCAACCTCGAGTATTTATATGGCACTGACCTGTGCCCTCGGGCGGCTAGGCCAAAAGTTTTGGCTCCAGTATTAGGGCAGTCGCCCTAAACGGTAAAGTACAGTACAGTAGACGTTACTAAAAATTACTCATAATTCTAAGTAATAAAAAACAACAAGTTCAATCATACCGCGAGGTTACCATCTCACACACCTTACGACCTCGCGTATGATCGCGCGATATCATAACAGCTAGGTTGACAAGTATAGCTGCTAAACCAACTCCGGATCAAGTTCTCCTCAAAGCCGCCATTCCTTTCCATGACTCAAAAAGAGGCACCACAGCTACCAATTCATCATTGCATTGGGACCAAGGGTAGGAAACATTGACTTGTGTAATTCCAAATTGTCTATTCATTGGTTGTCGCACCTCTTTTGTTACGCAACAACATCTCATGATCATTATCCGCCCAACCACTACTCTCCACCTATTGCACATCTACCTTCTTACAGTACACTACGTGTACAGTGCCTCTGCTTGACAACTCTTTCCTATTTCTCTGTTTTCTCTAACGGTACATATCCACACAAATCCACCTTGTAGCCTCCTGCGAAATCCCGTTGATTCATCTTTTCCCCAAATCGTCGACCACATTCCGCTGGTCAAACCCCCGTTTGCACCTCGCCGTCCCATCCCACTGACCCACAAACTACAAAAACCTACTTACGAGTCGCCCGTTGCGTAAGACAGGCCGCCATTACACAAACAACAAAATCCGTCTCACTCTGCATCCGCTTCCTACCTCAACTCAAGACATCACATTACGATACATCCCAACGGCTATCACGCAATCCACAATTGCGTGTCCAACCTAAACATTTGTGCCGCAAATTCCGCCTTCTCATACTCCCCTACCATCCACACCCGACATCCCTCGCTCCGTTTTTGTTCTGGCCTCTCACCACTCCACCCCTACGCACTATTTCTCCGCGCTACGACTTGTTTACACAAACCACAATTTCCATTCCACCACTATCCGTACACTCACTCCATCCTACACAACGTTCGCAACAATCCCAAACCGCGGCCCGCTACCCCAACGCTTCACCAAACATTCCCGCAACACCCGCTCCACCGATCCGAACCGCATTCACGTCATCTCCTCCCCCCTCACCCCATCCCACAAGCTTCACGCTACATCCGCCCATTCCCTCTCTTCAACAATCGCTCCACAAACTCCATAGCCCCGTTCCAAACATGCCCAGCCCCTTCCCACCACTGCCCCTCCCCAGCCTCCCTCCGATACCTCTCCAACCTATCCTCCGCCCATCCCAACCGAGGCGTAAAGAAAAAGCTACCCGAAACCCCCCAGACACACACACACAAAAGTCACAAACAAACCGTCAGTACCACCCAAACTGCCCCACCACACAAAACCAACCCCAACCTCAACACAAAACATACCTCGTATTCAATCCAATAGGAACAAAGCCCGATCCAACACCCATCACAGCACCACCACCAAACCCAACCCCACAAAACACCCCAACCCCAACCCCCGCTCCAAACACCACCCGACGATCCACCGCAACCCCCATCCCAAAGTACGGTCCGATTCCACAACCCACCCCATACGACCATCCCAAGCCCGCCTGCAAAAACGACCGCGGCGGCGATGGCCGCGAATAATACGACGGCATCTCACGCGCACCTACCGCGTGAGATATATCTAGCTGGAGCGTCAGTAGAGGTGCGAGTGCCGGTGGTACAGCACCTCGGCGCAGGGTGGATACACGTGTGATTTTTGGGATGTTTCGGGCGAGGAGTGTGGGTGGGACACCGACGGTTGCAGGTTCGCCGTGGTGCGGGATGGGGGTTATTGGCTGTAAGCAGGGCAGTATTGTGAGTGAGTAGAGTGTGTTGAACGAGGGCTTTACAGTAGGCTGGGACTGGTGGCGAGATGAACAGTCAAGGATTGCTGGCTACGGAGCTGGATGAAGCAGGGAGCTGGGAGCCCTGAAGGGGCACATTTAGGGTAATTCGGTGGAATGCTGTAAAGTGGTTTTATGGACTCTGCACTGGCACTGCACATCCATACTGTACAGTACTGTTCACTCTAGCTTAGTGATACATGAAATACTGTATCGAACTTTACAGTGTGCTGGACATGGCTGTTTACGCATGCATCTCCATTCCGCGGGTGGCAATGCGGCGTGCTTTACGGATTAGAGATGCAGGCCGGCTGTTTCTCGAAACAGGTGGGGCACGGCTGTGCACGGTAGTAGTGGGTCTTCCCAAGGTCATGGACACCTACACTTCTACCCGCGTCGCTTTTGATCGTGTATCAGCATTCACACCATAGCCCGTTTTCTTCCGGCTAACCGCGGAAACTCCCCGTCGCAGGACAAGGGCAGTGCCTTTTCGCGTCTTGTGTGACGTGTACGTCCTGGTCAGAGGATCAACGCGCATATGACGTGAACTGCGAGGGGCCTTTCAAGAGATTCATCAAGAGCTGACGGACGGCTCCTGGCTCTGTGCTACTTTGCCCTTTTCACTAGGTGGACTTGGGCTCACACTCACCTCACCCATCTGCTCCGCCACCCACCTCGCTCTCTCCTAAGCACCTACCACCTCTCCCGACCTGTTGCCGCACATCGACCTCCATCTCCTACCCAACGAGATACGACGAACCCACCAATCTATCCCTCACAATGTCATTCCTGCCGATCTTCGGCTCCAACCTCTCCTTGCCGCCTCCCCACGACCGGTCAAATCCAAGGCGTCCAGACTACCCTCACATCCGCCATCCATCATGAACGCCAACAAACATATCTCTCTCTCCCCCGCAGTACGAAAGTGCAGCTGCACAGACTCGCCCGGAACCTCAGCTGTCGAACACGGTCCGCCAACTCACCCTTTCTCACCTCGGACTCCCGCGATTCCACCCGCATCGAACCCCAATCTGGACATACATGATACTGCTTCAACTTGGTCACCCGTCTTCAACGGCCGGGCCCACTGCCCCGGTGCGCACTCTCCCAAGCTCGTCCCCGCCCCTCCTCGACCACTCGGGAGCATGCTATCCACTGCCCAAATGGAGGGATTCCTCCGACGCCACAACCACCTTCGCGACAAACTGTATACCCTCCTCCGACATCCTTCTGTAATGCTGCGCCCGAAGCTCGAATATACCTTTCCTGCGAAGCCACCTCCCGTACTCGGAACGCCGCCGAATGGACATCCTCATTGACGACATCGAATTCTCCTCACGTCCCTGCGCACTAGACGTCTTCATTGCAAGCCCCTACACCGCACGGGCCATCTCCCACTCTCGCAAGACCTCCGGAGGGGCTACCGTGCCCATTGAAGCCTCGAAAACTGCGCATTACGCTTCCCTCTGGGACGATACAAGCCCAATTCTATCCTCTTGGATTCGATACTCATGGAGCCATCGGCAAACCTGCCCGTGAGGCCCTAGCCAAAGTCGCCTCTTTTTTCGCTCTCCGCGCGGAAACCCCATCTGATGAATACCACCGATTGGTCACCACCCTCGCTTCCCTCGTTCTACAGCTGACGGCTTATGCCGTATCTCGCCGTGCTTTGTCTCTCACATCACCTGATCACATCACCTGATGCTGGAGTGACCCAGCTCGGTTTAGTGACCCTTTAATAAAAGCGTATGTTTGTTTGTTGTCATGATGCTGATGGGGTAAAATGTGGGGTGATTTAATATTTGAAAAATATGGTCGGTTGTGGCCCGAAGTATCCTACAGGGTGCCCAGTAATACCTCTAAAATTACCCTAGAAAGCCGACTCAAGGCCCCCAGCAGACAGGCTGCGTTGGACATTACGGCCGCGGCAGCGTGCCTCTGAGTAAGTACCGTACGGACCTTACCATTTGTCTCCAACGCTCTAACGGCTACGTTCCGCGCGACGTCGGTTAGAACCCTGTAGGCGTCCGGGTGCCACCCTCCGAGAGCAGATATAGGGATAGGCACGAGCTTACTTCTCCCGGAGGTTGCAATAAAAGAATCATATCTCTATGCTCGCGGAGGCGGCCGCATTGAGCGAGGTGAGCGGATTAAATGTTTGGGCCTCCTGTGGGAAGGCGCCAGCGGGTTGAAAATACTGTGAAACATATATTTTTAGTACTCTATAGGAAAAGTCGAGTCAAGCAAGTAACGGTGTAGGATCGACTGCAAGGAGCAGTTGGGAGCGACAGCTGCAATGAGGGTGCAGATGGGAACTCAGACCTGAAGAGGCAAGAAGGTGTACAGTGCTGACCATATAATACTTTACTGCATGCTGGCTGGCATCCAATCGACTGTCTGGTAGACTTGCTGGGGTTAGCATTCGACAGCAATGATTTGTACATTGCTTCGACACTTGGTACATGTATTTAATATGACATGCAGATTGGACCCTCAAATGGGTTCCAGCCGATCCGTACATCTCAATAAAGACCGCCCCCCTTTCCCTTTACTGCATTAGTATCGACCAGCACCTTAACTGCTAGGCTGTGGCTAAGCACATTTTGGAACGCCATACAATTCTGAGCGTTGACTGGCGTTGCTTGGTCAAAAATGAACCGACATCAGCGTACCTCCGTTGACTGTATAGTTCTGTGACAGAGCTGCGCATGTTTGTGAGCACAGCTATTGCGAGCTTCCTGCGTTCACAACTGTTATCTCAATCTCACGAAACTGTCGCTGCTTCTCAGGCAGCTTCTTACTCTGCGCGGTACTGTGTATTTGGAGGGAGCTTCCGCAGGAATGTCATTAAAGGAAACAAGTTTAACATACAACACATACAACAGCGTGGACTACTTCACTACGATGTTCGAGGCTAATGTGTACTGAGTGCCTGAAAACTAGCTACGCTCTCGTCCGATCCAGACTGCGAACTGCTAACCGATTGCCCGGGTCTAACGCTGCATGAATCTGAAAGATATGCATTCCATCGAGACTACTGGGTAAAATCATGGGACTTGGACGCATCTTCGCGTTGTCTTCTTCTATGCAGCTATTATATGCTCGAAGGTGGCCTCTATCGCAGTGTGGAAGTGAACCGCTTGTACGGTGCTGGTAAAAAAGATAGGGACACCCATTAAATTAGCATACTGCCAGAAGTACTGTACTGTGGTGGTAGATCTTTATTTGTCGTACAATGTCGCACAGAGGCGTGCGGAGGGTATTTATAAATTAACTACGGATGCGGGCGGCGGGTAGAAACTTGTCGCGCCTGCATTATTTGGAGACTAAATGCAAAACGGGTAACGAAGTCGCGGAGCTCCTGTTGAGGGGAGGAACCGCGACGGGAAGCAGCGAAGGAAGCAAGGCGGCGGAAAAAAGCCTTACCGTCGTCGCCCAAGGCGCCATAGATATCAATCCCGACGGGGGAGAGGAGGATATCGTTTCGGTTGCAGTAAGTGCCGTAATGACGATGTTTCTCGCGCTCTGCGAGTGTCGCGGCGGCGCCGGCAGTAACCGTACTTGGCGAAATGTGGCGGCGTGCGGAGGGGTGGGCAACAGTAACGTCGACGGCTATATCGGTACTGTGAAGCCCGTATGCAGCGGGTATGTAAATATCCATTCGTAGCACGGGGGACTCCGAATGCCCAGATGAGTCGGGAACCTGGTGGAGGAGCGGATGTTCGACGAGGGCGACGATCCCAACTTCCTTGCAGTAGCGGGCAAGAACGTTGCGGAGGATGTGGTGACGACGAGTCATTCCGTCTTCGTATTTGCAGGTCAACGCGTGTTGACCACTTGGATCTAAGACGGGTGCGATGTCGGCCGAGCGGCGGGAGCAGACCGGACAGCGAGTAGATCCAGGGAATAGCGCGATGCCGAGACGTAGAGCCAGAGCGACTTTCCAGGCGGAAGAGGACATGTACGTACCGCGGTGGGGGTGAGGAAGCGAAGAGAAAACAGTCGATGCGGAGGATGTGCGCACGGAGAGGAGCCGTGCTCGGTCGTGGGCTGCCGCGGACGAGAACAAGCTATCGGACTTCGATAGCATGAGTTCAGTTGTGATCGCAGACTGGAGCCTTTCGCCGGGGACCGGCGATGAACAACGCTCGAAAAGAGCCGTAGCTGTAAGCGACGAAGACAGCTGCGGGTGGCGGGAGGATAAGAGCGAGATGGCAGACCGAGGGATCTCTTCCAAGTGGCGGTCCTGGGAAAGGGTAAGCAGGTCGGAGATAAGTCGAAAAGAATCAATTACAGATGCTGCGTATGCAGCCTCGGTAATGTCTGAAGTTTGCAGGAGACCTAGACCGCCCATTGAGAAGGGGAGAGAGGCTTGGAGCCAGGCTCGCTCTGGACAGGGCAGCTGCAATTGGTGGAACGCTTCCCTCTGCTTCTGATCGAAGCTAGCGGCGAGAACCGCAGATTGAGTGGAGGGAAGCGTACGCAGCAAGTGCATGACCTTGGAGGCGTTCGCGCAGAAGCGGTGTAAGTGGAAAGCCAATTGAGCATCATCCAAGTCTCGAAGGGATTGGAAGATGCGGTCAACTTCGTTTTGGCGGCCTGCGAAAAATTGGGAAACAAAAGCGTCCGAGCCAATCGGGGATCCCAGCACGATAAAACCAGGGGGGGTTGAAAAGGGGCAAGGAAGTGCCAAAGGGGAGTGGGAAGGGGAGAAGCCGTAAACTTGGGTCTTGGCAAGGTTGAGCTGGAACCCTAGTGGACCTCCTTCAAGCTGGATGAAACGGATGGCAGCAGCGGCTTGGGATCGAGGAAGAACAATGTTACCGTCATCTGCGTACCAAGCGTTCAGGGCAGGTGAGAACTTCTCCTGTAACGATAGCAAGAGCGGATGGAGAGCCAGGGCAAAGAGCAAGGGACCGAGGGGATCACCTTGCTGAGTGCCCTCTGAACTACGGACATAGTAGGGTCCGAAAGCAAGCTCTGTAGGAGCATCGTAACAAGAGTGTACCCACCGTGCGAGGCCTGGGGCATGTGTCTGTACGGCTTCCAGAATGCGCTGGCGGGAGATGCAATTGAAAGCGTTGCGAGCATCTATCTGGACCAAGACGTGATCGTGGAACTCGGGTCTCTGGGAAAGACGACGCACAGAATGAATTATTGCATCGATGCCGTTCTTGACGCCTACCCCGACCTGATGGGGCAGAAGGTAAGAGCGGATGGCGGGGGGCTTTGTGTGCCGCGAGCCTAGAAATTAGGCGCCGGTAGAGAAGCCCAACCGCAATCGGACGGATTCCCCCGTTTGGCTTCGGCAGCGCATAAGACGGCCTCCGCAGAAATACGGGCGGCACGCGGCCGGCAGATCGCTGTTCAAACAGAGGTTGAGGAACTTTGTCAGGGCATGTAGGCAATCCCTCGCGGGCGTGACCCCACCTGCCGGGCGAAGCAGCATTCGCAGGAACACTGGGGATAGACCATCGGCCCCAGGAGCGGTTGAAGGATCCAGGCTGTGAATGGCACGGCGGACATCCGAGACCGAGAACTTTAGCGCCGGAGGCAAACCGTGAGGGGGCATGGGAGTGATTGGGATGGGGGGCGGGGATGAAGTGAAGCCAAGGATTGAAAGGTAGCTTCGCTGGGGGAGAGTGGGGGATCGACTTGGAGAAGGGCTGCTGTGGCCCGGGAAGGGCTACCCCGGGAGAGGAAGCGACGGCATCTGCGAAGGGCCGTGTCAGGCGGGCGAGGGTGGGAGGGGATGGAATCGGAGAGGGGGTGGCGGAGATGAACAACGAGGAGGCCTCATCGAAGAGGTCATCATAGAGGCGGCTAGAGGCCATGCGGAGCGGTCGAACAAGGCTGGAGCAATTTTCCCTGCGGCGGCGGCCAAGAGCGCGGGGGCGGTTGTGTCGGAAAACCAACTTCGGGATGGCAAGAAGTTCCAGAAGGGCTCGAGTCCTGTGCTCTGGCGATGGAGCAGATATAACGCGGTACAAGGCAGCAAAGTATAAGTCGTAAGCCGCGGCTTGGACCGGGCGAGGAATGAAGGTGAGAACAGGGAAGGGGGCGGAGAGGAGGGAGCGGAAGGTGAGGGGTGACTGGGATGGTCCTGAAACTAGATTCACAGCTGGGAGATTCATGCGTTAGGATCCATGTCGGCATCGGGGGCAGGAATGTGTTCGAGGAGACCATAGGGGTTGGTGTCTGCTGGTGTAGTAGGGAGCGGAGGGATGGGCGATTGGGCATTCGGGGCGCCGACTGTAATCCAGCCATCCGTTTGAGGCGGAACAGGGGCAGTCTGGGTACGGCGGCGTTTGAATCCACCTGCCGCTGCTGGTGGGGAGGCAGAGGGACTGCTCCAGGGAAACCAGGGAGGTCCGACAGTTTGGCAAGTATTTTCGTATCGATATCCCGGAGAGCGGTGGCGAAGGATCGAGCCGGAGACCATTTGCAATTGTCGTCTTCCAAGCGAGAGATTTCAGAACGCAGACCTTGCCATACTGCAACGAGGTCATCAGCCGAGAGATCATTCTCTAGATCCATTATGCCGGAGAAGGTAAGCTTTGGTGCGTCAAAGTTGTCAGAATGCTGCGCTAGGGTGCGGTAAGAGTCGTATGCAGCGTTGACCGTAGATAAGTCGCGCTCCGCCGCACAGATATAGAAGTGGTTCGGATCTGCGGATTGGATAATGGAGCAGGAACCAGGGAATCCCCCGGCAGAGATGGCGGCGCGAAACTGGGATGGGTTGTGGATCTGGAAGGTCGACGGAACAGAAACGCGAACGAAACGCTTCTGATTACCTCCGAAAAGGCCGCGGGTGGCATTGCGAACAGTGCCTGCAAACTTACGGGCTAGGCGGGCGTCGTCGAGATCGCGATGCTCAGTCAAGCCTTGACGACCGAGGGGCGGAAGCCGCCGAATAGGGTGGGTCCGCACCGGGGCTGGGGCCGCCGGAGCTTTGACTGCTCGCAGATACGGGGCCGGTGCTGTGGCCGCAGGATCCTCTTCAGGCGAGTTGGCGTCGGAAGCGGAAGGAGAACGGGGTGCGGAAACGTCAACGCCGACAAGCGCGTTAAGAATGTTCAGGACAGACCTAAACTGCGGGTTGTTCTGGAAAGACGGCTTAAGCGCGTTGAACGTAGAGGTTTGCAGGGCGGATGCGAGGAAATGATCGGTTGATGCGGGGTCAGCAAGGTTCACAGCTCCGTCAAGCAGTGAGGCGGATTTAACCAAGAAATCCAGCGCAGCATGTGATAGAGCAACGACGGGGTTGCTGAGGGTGGCAGCGGGACGGTTTGTTTTCGGCGCCATATAGTGTGGTATGACGAGGGCTGGCCTAAGGACCGATGAAGAAAGGGACCGAAGGGGCGGGACTGCACGTGCAGGCGCGAGATCACTCGGGTAGTCGGGAGATCACAGACACGAAATAGTGTTACCCGCGGGAGTAAATACTTGAAAAACAAAAAGAGAAAGCAACAAAACAAGGATGTACTGTAGCCTCCCAAATTCTGCCCGTTCACGTGTAAAACAGTACATAATAGTGTGACAGTAGCATACCGAAAAAAATATTCAAAAAACGAAGAAAATTCAAATTTACTGTATTCAAGGTGGGAAAAATGATAAGGACACCTCACTAAACGTAATAACAAAACAAAGTCAGTACTTTGTTTTAAACCCCTTCATCTGTAACACCTCAATGCAACGCTTCTGCATTGATTGCACTAACTTTTCCATCAAATCAACTATAATCCCTTTCCATTCCACCCTAATTGATGACTCCAGTTCTGCCACGTTACTGTACTGACGACCGCCACCATACACCATGCGAGCGAGTACACCCCAAGTTCTCGATGGGGTTCAGATCAGGGGATTTTGCGAGCCAGTCCATTACATCAATAAAATGGGTAGCAAACCAATCTTTTTTGACCCGAGATGTATGGATGGGAGCATTGTCCTGTTGGACCACCCATTCCACCCCGGAATTTTCTTCAAAAAATGGAATTTGATAAGATTGTAGCGTGTCACAGTACTTCTTAAAGTCTTGTTTTCCTTTGAAAATTACCAATTCCGTAGATCCACTTGAGCAAAACCCTCCCCAGACCATGACACTCCCTCCCCATTTTTCCTTTTCGAATATAACTTTTTTTCCTTACGTATGTCGTGCCAGTAATACTTGTAGCCATCTGGACCATCCAAATTAAACTTTTTTACATCACTGAATAAAACAGTCTGCCATTTATCATAATTCCAAGTGACTTTCTCTGTAGTCCACCTTACTCGATTTTCTTTATGCATCTCTGTAAGCAGTGGACAATCAATCAAGATGACGTAGCTCGATCTACTTCCTGATCATGGATGCCTCTCCCGGAGGTCATTCCTCCTTTTCGCGTGGCGACTCAAAAGTCAACGCGCCGAGCTTGATCGCCAGATCTTCATTTCTTTGGGTTGCCTCCTCCGCGTCAACAATTGCTACAGTATCGTAGAGCGAGACTGCATACTGGTGGCTGAACGCTTCGTAATAGAGGTTTTGCGCACATGAGGCTTAGAATAATCCGAACGACTTTGCCAAAAAGTTTTTTGCAATAAATTTACGTTGAAATCATCGCTTCGCCTTACGACAGTTAAGAAAAGTCTTCCTTTTTGATTGATTTTAATTACAGCATGGGTACTGAGCCTGGTTTTCTAGGTTAGGATATCACTATTTGTGATATAATTGTGGGAAGTGACTGGGTTTCACCCGTTTGGTGTTGCAGCGTGCTGCTCATGGTAGCCCTTATGCGCATGTTTGTACCGCAAGTTGACGGGTACGGTTGTTGATGCAGGGTTTAACCTGGCGTCTGCCTATTGGTGCACGCTCGGTGTTTTGCACCTCGGGCAGCTTGCAGAGCTACCCTGCTTAGATAAGCGCGCGCCGTGTAGATGGATATAAAAACCTCCTGTACTTCCCACCCGACTAGCGGGTTAAGAGATGTGTAAGAGAGTTCAGAAAGACCCAATGTCAAGTTTCGTTTACGGTGCAACGCACTCGGACGTCGGGTAGCCGCACTAGTAAAGAACCTACCGGACGTCGGTAGGTTGACACTTCTCTTCTTGAACATTGTAGTTACACATTCGCGAATACCAAATATTGTTCGCTCTCTTTCTCTACGCAACATTGCTCACTCTCTTCCTTTTGAAACACATTTCTTTCTTCTCTTTTCGATCACGTCGCTTTTTCACTGTTCCGTAATCCAAGTGCTGTCTACTTCCGCTCTACTACCACTCTTTGGTCTATCGTTTACTATTTGAGCGTCAAGTGATCATCAAGTTCCAAGTGGTTGCTCAAGCTGCTTCTACGACAAGATGTCTATACTGCCGACAGACAACCAAGGTGATGAAGGTCAGGATACAAGTGGCTTAGTTGGTTCAAGTGAGGCTCCGTTCCTCCCGAACATCAGCGATGGTATGTCGACTGCTATATCACCGGTGCTAAATGGATTCATTACTACGATACGCGCCTGGCAGTTGGATGAAGATCTTACTGGGGCTGGTTTGGTGAAGTTCATCGCTGCGTTCTTCCCGCCCGCCGTCTTGTTCTCGTCCGACCTTCGTGCCTTACCGACCATACACTCGGAGCTCCGGAACCTGTTAGACAAGCGTGGTGCTAAACTTAACCAGGACCCGTCCCGAAGGATCCTCATGACTCTGGCAACGAATTATACGAGGATAGGATGATGCCAACGAGCCGTTGAGATTGTCCGCAACATTATCGCTGCAGGCCGTCGTGGTCCTTCGAAAGGTACTGAAGTTGCTTCCTCTGGTCCCAGTGTTCCGTCGCCTACTCCACAGGCTTATAAATCTTCATCATAAAAGGTTGGTCACAATGTGGCTATGCGTTTCCGGGACAAGGACAAGAAGTTCGCCGGAGAACTTGGTCAGTGTTGGCAAGAATATGTCGATAAATACCGTCAGATGTCTAGAGATTACAAGTTGACTCAAGAACAGAAGCTCCATTACCTTCAAACCTTCTGCAAGTTGACGCCAAGCGCTTCTACTTGGATGTTGTCGATGGCTACGCTACGACTTCCAGCAAGCCGTTGACTTAGTAGAGCGCGAATACAACTCACAAGTTCGTCAGAACAAGGTGAAGAACTTGCTGAAGTCTCTTCGAATGAGCAAGTTTGTCAATGAAGGTTTGGATCCGACTGAAGCTCTTGGAATGGTCTACAAGGCTATTACTAGGTTAATTCGTCAGGCACCCAACTCTCATCGAGGCGATGCTCACAAGGTCGACTTCCTCTCTACGGCCGTTTCTGGTTACGACTGGGCAATTGAGCCGCTCTCCCGTGTCGCGACTCATGGACTCAACTTCTAACAGCTGTATGGTGAGCTTGAGGCTGCATTGCAACTCAGCAAAGATGATGAAGTTGCTCGTATGAAGGATGAAATCTTCTACAAGGTAAAGAGCAGGACCCTAGGGTACAATGGAGAAGACAAGGAATACTCTTTGCCGGTCAAGGTCGCTACGGAAACCAGTCTTCCCCAAACAAGTCCAAAGGCTTTCACAACCGCCGTGTTGGTTCTGATTAGATGAAGAAGAAAGTTCAGTTCGATCCGCTCTCCGTCGCAGGATGCTTCAACTGCGGTAAGCGCGATCACATGATCAAGGATTGCCCAGAGGCTCTTAACGTTGCTCGTGCTGCTGCAAAAAAGCTCGCGTACTACGAGAAACGGAATGAATCCCCCACGTATGGATGAATATGGTTCTGGCTGAACTGTGCGTGGAGTTGGATTCTTCGTGTCAAGTCACAGATGCTCCTGAAGGTGATAACCCGAAGTAGGAACTTCGAACAAGGACATGTTCGAGAGCCTCCTGGCTAGTGTTCAAGATGCGAAAATAAACTTATTAATGGAGGATCGAACTCGTCTTGGTACACTGCCGCCGTCATTCCGAATCCAAGTCCTGTCAACAGTGAGGATGGCCCAATCCCCCCGACGATGCAGGTTCACCAACTACCGTGTTCGAGCGTGATGATGACCTCGATACACTTCAGTGTATGGCAGCTAACACGGACCAATCCCTTTCGTTCTATGGTGCATGTGTCGATACTGGAGCTCAACGTTCGGTGATCGGTAAACCTCAAGCCCTCACGAACTGCAGGTTTGCTCGGCAAGCCATGAATGCAGGTACAAGTTCAGGAACCAACGCTTTCCGTGTATTGGCGTGATCAAGGTTCGGATTCCTCTGTCTAACTCCGAATTCATGGAGTTCGACGTCGCTGTGGTTGACCTCGACGTCCCTCTTCTTCTAAGATTGGAGTTCTTGGTCAAGTTTCACGCAACTGTGGACGTTGGCTAAAAGGCTTTTGCATGCTGGTAAAGGACATTGGTCCATCCCGATGGTTCATAAGATGGGTCATCTGTACATAGAATGGCCTGACTCGGACATTGTGTACACGGTCGATGAACTTCGCAAGGTTCATAGGCACTTATACCATCCAGAGTCGCAACATTTGTACTCTGTGCTCCGCCGAGCTGGCCTTGAAGACTGTAAACCGGAAGACCTAAAGAAGCTTCAAGAGATCGAAGCCGAGTGTGATGTACGTCAACGACTTAGTGCGATGACAGGTCGTTTCAGGACAAGCATGACCGAGACAGATGTTGTCTTTAACCGAGTCTTATGCTGTGACCTCATGTCTATCGATGGTAAGACTCTTCTGCATTGCGTTGACAAGGACAACACGTTAAGTGCCGCTTCATTCCTCCCTGATCAAGGTGCTCAAGATACATGGGACACATACCAGAACATTTGGGCCCTCCGATATGTTGGGCACCCCACCGAGTAGCATGCCGATGCTGGTCTACAGTTTACTTCAAGGCTGTTCAATACTCAGTGCAAGCTGGCTTCGATCAAGTTGACCCTATCTGGAGTCGAAGGCCACAACGCAATCGGTGTTGGTGAAAGGTACCACAAGTACCTAAGGCAGATCTATTGCAAGGTTCAAGCTGAGATACCAAGCCTAAGCAAGGAAGACACGCTGGAGGCTGCTGTCAAGGTGTTTAATGATACAGCCGGTCCCATGGTCTCGTTCCGACACTACTCGTCTTCGGAATAATGCCCCGCATTCCAGTGACTTCGGCCAACCTTCCGGACCAAGTTAGACGTATGGAGGCTATAGAAAAGGGAAGGCGAGAACTCGCAAAGGTCATCGCCGAGAAGCGGGTCTCACTCGCGCTCCGCAACAATATCCCTGCAGCAGTGTCGAAGGACATCAAGATAGGGATGGAGGTTCTCGTCTACCGCGAAGGTCCCAAGGTATGGGATTGTCCCTTTCAAGTTTTTGTGGGGGTTTGGGCGCACACAAGGTAATCGATGGTTGAACTGTTGGTTGATGCTTCCGGTAAACAGGCCGGAGCTTCAGACCAGGGTTTATGTAGAAAAAGTACTCAACGACGGCAATGGTAATTTATAGGCAGACGATGCTAAATTCAGAGGTGTTCTAGAAGAACGGGCCTAAAGGCATGAAACTAAAAGGGTTTGAAGGTTCACGTAGAAATTATCAGGGAGATTGACAGCAGAAAAAATCATGGCAAAGTTCCATTGGTCCCATTGGCAAGAAGACATAAAGTAATTGCTGATTGGTGAGGTGGGAGAAGTTTCGAGAACTACGCGAGATCGCCACAATGGCGTCATGTGATTGGCTTTGCACGGAGTGGTATGGGTCTTGTGTTTTACACCGGTGTCTGGGTACAGTGCACCAGTTGCACTGATGTCTTGGTACAGTGTAAATCTTGGTAACGGTTACTGGCGGGATACTGTCAGTAATGTCTTAGTGGATTTGGGGGCACAATCGTTACATCACTCCCCCCTACGAAGAAGAATCGCCCCGATTCTTGTATCTGTGTAGCAGATCTTCACAATTTTTGAGATCTTTCTCTGATAGCCATGAGTTTCGTGGTCTGCATATCCTTTCCATTTAATTAGATATTTGTTTTTTTCTTGTTGTTTCTTGTGACTGAGAATCGTATTCTTCTTGTCCGTCTTGGACCTGTATAGGTGGTGGCGGCGGAGTTTTTCGATCAAACTCATCTTCAAAGTACGGCTTAAGGAGACTAACATGGAAAGCTTTGTGAATTCCTCTATCGACCATTGGTTGGGAAATAATTAAACGGTACGTAACTCCGTTTATGTCCTCAGATATCTCGAATGGCCCACAATACTTCGGGTTCAGTTTTCAAGATCCTGCACCATCTTCAATAGCTAGGTTTTTCGTGGACAACCAGACTTTGTCACCAAATTTATAAGAAGAGGGTCTTCTACTTCTGTTGACATACAAGGCAGTGGATCCATTTGATTTTTTGATTTGTTCTTGGGCTTTTTCAGTGATTCTTGCATGTTTTTGAGGAACTGTGCTGCGGCAGGGTTTTCTGCGGAGAGTATATCCAAAGGGACAGTTTTAGGGTGAATTCCATAATTGAGGAAGAGCGGAGAGAATGTTGTAGTTGCATTAATAGATGAGTTGTAAGGAACTTTGAAGTCTACTAAGTATTTGTACCAATTCGACTTGTCGAAGCTAACAAAAGAACGAATCATTTCTTCAATCTTTCTGTTCATAATCTCAGATGGCAGTTGAAGGAGCATCTACTTTAGGCTTGGTTGGTATAATTCTGATCATCTTTGATAATCTGTCAACGACAGTTAAGATGCCATTGTTTCCTTCCTTTGACTTGGAAGGGTGTAATAAAGTCCATCGTTATGTGAGTCCATGGTTTTCGGTGGATCAAGAGGTTGTAAAAGACCTGCGGTTTCTGATTGATGGTTTTCTCTTTGGCAGTGGCAAGAACGAACGTATCGAAATACATCTGTACGAAGGTTTTTCCAGTAAAACTTCGGTGATATTCTATTGATTGTTTTTGAAATTCCAAATGTCCAGTATTCGGAGTAGAATGGTAGTCATGTAATAACTTGAATTTAAATTTTCCTTCTGGTACGCAATCTTTCCGTTTCTTAGTAAAAGCAACCTTTTTTTTCGAAAGGTGCTTTTGTATCCTTACATTGGTCTTGCAGGTTTTCATCTAGGTTGTAATCTTTCTCCAGCTCTTCTAGCTCAGAACTTTCAAAAGAAAGTACTGAAAGATTGTTCAATTTGGGTATGCCTTTGTTATAACTTCCTGAAGTAGTTCTCTGTTCCGACTGTTGGGTGATGGTGCATTCTGGGGTTGTCTTGAGAGGGCATCTGCGACAATGTTTGATTTCCCAGAGATGGGTATAAGCTTGAAATCAAAGTTCGCTAATCTTTCCAGCCACCTGACTTGTCTCTGCGACAGATTGTCCTGGGTCTCGAGGTATCTTAATGGGTAGTGGTCGGAATGAACTATGAAAAAGTTTCCGTTTAGGTATGCTCTCCACCATTTCAATCTCTCTACAATGGCCAAAAGCTCTCTCTCATGAGCGGCATAATTTTGCTCAGCATTATTCAAAGTCCTAGAGGCAAAGGCAACTGGCCTTCTGGATTTGGATCCCCCTGTTCCAGTACAGCTCCAATTGCGTACTGAGAGGCGTCTGTAGTGGCATATATTGGAAGTTCAAAGTCAAAAGTTCAAAGTACTGGGGCACTGCATAACGTTTTCTTCAGGGTCTGGAATGATTCGTCCTGAGTATTTGTCCACAGAAATGAAACGTTCTTCGTATGCTCTGTAAGAGGTTTAGCAACCAATAAGAATCCTGTTATGAAGCTTCTGTAATAGTTGAAGAGTCCTAAGAATGACTGAAGCTGTTGCTTGTTCTTTGGTGAGGGCCATCCCATGACTGCCTTTATCTTGTTGGGGTCCACAGCAATTCCTTCTTGACAGATTACATGTCCAAGATACTCGACTTCTTTAACACCGAGGACACATTTTGACAATTTTGCGAACAGATTCTCCTTCCTAAGAATCTCTAAAACAAAAGCAATGTGTTCTAAATGTTCTTTCCATGTCTTACTGAAGATAAAAATGTCATCTAAATAAACGGTAACGAATACATCCAGGACATCTTTGAATATATCGTTCATGAGATTCATAAAATTTGCTGATGCGTTGGTCAATCCAAATGGTAGCACTATAAATTCAAAATGTCCGTATCTGGTTCGAAACGCTGTGCGAGTGATTAAAGATTCGTCCAGTCTGATCTGATGGTGACCCATTCTCAGATCTATTTTCGAGAAGTACCTGTCTCCCTTGAGTCGATCAAATATATCATCGATGCGCGGCAAGGGTAGCTGTTTTTTTACAGTAAGCGATTAAGTGCTCTGTAATCCACACACATCCGCAAACCGCTGTCCTTTTTCGTTACAAAGAATATTGGCACTCCCCAGGGCTTTTGCTTGGTCTAATGAATTCACTCTCCAGTAGATCATCTACTTTTTAACGAAGCTTCATCATTTCTTTTCCTGAAAGTCTGTAAAGACCTTTTTTCTGTGGCTTAGCATCTTTTTCCAATTCGATCGTGAAGTCATACTTTCGCTTCGGAGGAAGGCCCTTCGGAAGTTTTTCTGGGAAAACGTCTGTATACTTTTTCAGTACACCTTGGATATCTTCTGGGTAAGAATCTGGAACATTTGTCTTTGAGTTTACTGGTCAGATTAGCACAGCATAAGTGCCACATTTTTTCTCCAAGTCGGTAAGTACTGAGTTTGCAGAAACGAAAGGGTGCTTTGTCATTTCATTGGCAGTGACGGAGTAATTTTCATCCTTGTAGTTGAAAGAAACTTGATTGATTGAGGAGTCGATAATTGCTCTATGGGCTCCACACCATTCCTTTCCTAGGATTGCATCATATCTCTTAATGGGGCTCACGGCGAAGTACAGTGGTTCTGTGTAGTTCTTTATTTGGACGATTGCCGACCGGCTGTTTCTCTCAACTTCTGGTTAACACCGTTCGCCATTTCGGCAAGCTCTGCCGATTCTCTTGTTTTAATCTTATGGTAATCGCAGAATAGTTCACTGAGGAAATTGATCTCACCACCTGGGTCGATTAGAATTTTTGCTGGTCCATGCTTCCTGGGATCTTACTGTTGACACGATAAGATTTCTGTCATCCAGCACTGATTGAGGAACTTCAATCAGTTCCTTCGAGCTTTTGGGTATTTTTTTTGCTATGTGCCCTTTCTGTCTGGATCTTAAGCAGAGGCCTTCACGCATGGATCTCTCACGTTCTGCTTGATCTAATTTCGGTAAGTTAACATTTGAGGATTCTACACCCGGTTTCATTTCCACGTTCCCATTTTTCCACGGGCACTGGAGCAATATTTCCAATACTTGAACTTCTGTTCAGCGACTTTTTACCAGATTTATTATTACTTTACGGCCCTGAACGCCTATAAGCAGCCTCAATTCTTTCCGCATCTGCCATTAAATCGGAAAGCTTAGAGTATTCTTTTGTGCATAAAGCTTTCCAAATGTACGGTTTCAGGCCGCGTGAATAGCGATCAATCTGATCTTTGACTCCTATGTCTGGTATATCCAACAATATTTTGTTAAAATCTTCATTGAACGCAGAAACTTCTATAACTTGTTTCCATCGAGCCAGCTTTTCTCGAGCGAATTTTTCCTTATTTATCGTCTCAAAGAGATTTAGAATGGCAGTCTTCAGTTCCTTCCATGTTTTAATCTCCTGCCCCGCGGCGCTCTTGGAATGTACCATCCACCACTCATTGGCATTTACGGAGAGATAGCTCAGTGCAATGTTCATGGTAGCCTGCCCATCAGATTCACCAAGATAATTCTGCATTTGCACACACCAGCTCCCGACAGACCCTTTTCCGCTGAATGATCCCGGTTTATTCTTCTTAGGGGCGTCCTTTGTTTCTTTTGACCATTTGAGCTACCGGCATTGATCCTGACGAGAGAAAGCTCATTCCCGAGAGCTCCCACCTTGCGAGCAGCGTTATTAAGCTGGTTCTTTTGTGCAGAGATCTGGTTATGAGCCTCTGACAGCTGGCGTTGAAGTTCGCTTCCAGCTTGTGCCAGAGACTCTACGGCAATGCCCGAAGTTTCCATTGTCTTTTCCTATTGATCGAAAGAGTCACACGTGTGGTTTTGGTTTTTTTCCTTTAAATAAAATGTTTCCAATTTGACGAGTAAAATCGGTCTGCACGGTGGCCGAGTTGGCTAGACCAGCAAAATACCAATGAGAGGTCTCGAGTTCGAATCCCAGTCGATAAATTGGGAAAGTTGATTTTCTCGACGTAAGGTTTGACGTCAGTCACGTTGGGTGTGCTATAGTAGCCCTCCTTCCGATGCTTTACCGAACGGTTGTTTTCCTGTCTAGAACCTGGCGGAGATACGGACTTACAAGTCCTACTGCAAGGAACTGGGGAAAGAGAGTTCGTAAGGTAGCCACAGCGGGAGGTTGAAAACAGCACAAACGAAGTCGGTTGAGAAAGCAACTTTTGCAGTTTTTTCTTGCTTCTCTTCCCTAAATTTATTCAAATTTTATCTGCTGATTGGCAGTCTCTCGATGACGGCGGCCAAGACGGTGGCGCTCAAGGTCTGCCTTGCTCGGAACTGCTATCTTGCAAATATTGCAGACGTGCCTTGTCTTATCGGTGAGGTGCTGGTGCTTGCGGGATCGAAGGTGCTGGTGATACTGCACCCGACCTGTGCGGGTGATTTGGCAGTGACGGCAGTGGAAGGGCGAAGATCAAAGGTCCTTGTTCAGTCGAGACCTTCGAGTCTTCTTACGAATGCGGTGGTTAGCGGTTCTCTGGATGACGATCGAAGCCCCGTCAGGAAGAATAGATAGGGTCTTCTTAGGCTTCAAGGGCTTGGAGCGAGGGACTGCGGGCCTTCTCGGAATCGGCGGTAGAGCAAGTGGCGATAAAGCGGCGGGAAGGCGTAAGGTGGGGGTCTTGGTGTTCTTGTCTCCTCCACCACGATTCTGGTGGGTGTTCTTGGCTCAACTCCAAACTCGAACTTCGTCAGCTCCTGACAATTTTCGGCGAAGAAAGATTGTAAGTCTTCTGTGTTGCACTCGTCAGGCGACGAGGGGCGGTCCCTGGAAGTCTTGTTTTTCGGCACTGAGCGTTATTCAAAAGAATCAGAGTAAAATACAAAAGGTTAGTCTCTGCTTGCAATCGAACAGAACGTCAAATCTAATAGAGATCTTAACGTACTGTCGGATTGGAAGAACTCGCAGTGCTGACAAACGAATTGCGATGCTACCAGATGTGGGGTTTGGGCGCACACAAGGTAATCGATGGTTGAACTGTTGGTTGATGCTTCCGGTAAACAGGCCGGAGCTTCAGACCAGGGTTTATGTAGAAAAAGTACTCAACGACGGCAGTGGTAATTTATAGGCAGACGATGCTAAATTCAGAGGTGTTCTAGAAGAACGGGCCTAAAGGCATGAAACTAAAAGGGTTTGAAGGTTCACGTAGAAATTATCAGGGAGATTGACAGCAGAAAAAATCATGGCAAAGTTCCATTGGTCCCATTGGCAAGAAGACATAAAGTAATTGCTGATTGGTGAGGTGGGAGAAGTTTCGAGAACTACGCGAGATCGCCACAATGGCGTCATGTGATTGGCTTTGCACGGAGTGGTATGGGTCTTGTGTTTTACACCGGTGTCTGGGTACAGTGCACCAGTTGCACTGATGTCTTGGTACAGTGTAAATCTTGGTAACGGTTACTGGCGGGATACTGTCAGTAATGTCTTAGTGGATTTGGGGGCACAATCGTTACAGTTTTGGACGTGTCTGGTAAGGTTGTCCATGTGAATGTGAATGGGAGAACTGTCAAGTTCTCTGTTGACAAGGTCAAGGAATATCGTCGTGGTCAAGCAAACGAAGGTGATCACGCTGAACCTCCCGTTACTCTTGAAGTTCGGGAACAGCAGGCCAGAATGTTTCGATCTTCGACGAGCTAGACCAAGTTCTTGCAGATCGCCTGCCTCAAAAGACAAATGTTGATGAATCCAGCAACCCCTTCGACATCTCAAAGTTACTCACGAAGATAATCCAGAAGGATGACCCCCTCTACCTTTCGAAGATGTTTGAGGATGCAAGGACTGCAGAAGTTCAAGTTCTCTTGTTACGTGGTGTGTTTCAAGTCATCGATTGTTCCCAAGTACCTGACGATGCGTATGTCATCAGTGGCAGGTTTGCGCTTACACTCAAGAACATCGATACCGAGAAGGAGAAAGCCAAGGCAAGATACGTTGCCCAAGGACACAAGGACGTGGACAATGGTCTCTTCGTGCACAATGCCCAAGCCTCAACCATCGTTCGGTTCGAGTGATTGCTTCCTTTGCAGCAATCAAGGGCTATCGTCTGTTCAGATACGACGTAAACCTAGCCTACTTGCAGAGTGATTACGACATGAGCCGTGATATCTACCTAGACCACAAGGACTCAGATCGCAAATACTTCAAACTGTCCAAGTCACAAGTGTTCATGGTTCGAAGGCCCCTCTATGGCTTGTGTGATTCAGGTGACTACTGGCTCGACACAGTGCACAGGCACTTCAATAAGGACTTGCGGATGATTTCAATGACCGGAGACCAGTCTCTCTTTGCGATCAAGGCCGCTGATGCTGATGGAGTGCAAGGTTTACTTGGTCTCTATGTTGATGATATCCTGGGTGCAATCAATGATGAGTTTCAAGCTCTGGCTGACACACTCCCTGAGCGCTTCGATGTCAAGCAGAGAGAATGGGACGACACCGAATTCTTTGGCATTAGCATCCGCCGAACTGCCTAAGGCCTCATTACTCTTGACCAAAAGCTCTTCATTAACAGGCTTCCTCTTCTTCCTAAGGATGTATCGTTCCAAGTCTTCCGAAGTGTTCGTGCATCGGTCGCCTGGGTTGCCTACTCCCGTCCGGACATCATATGTGCCGTCAACAAAGCTTCTCAAGTTACCGATTCCTCGTTCTGTTCTAGTGACATTGAGAACATGAACCACTCTATCCGTCGCCGTAAGTCCAAGGATTTCATACTCAAGTACGCCCACTTAGACGAGGAGTAACTACACCTGCGTGTCCACTCGGATGCTTCGTTTGGCACGAACACCAACCTCTCTTCGCAGATTGGATTCATCATTCTACTGTGCGACAAGTCTGGTAAATTCCATATTCTGGCTACGCAAGCCGCAAGGCGAAACGGGTTGTTCGCTCCATCACTGGAGGAGAATTCTACGCAATGTCTGAAGCGTTCGATGCTGCTTTCATGCTCCGTCATGACCTCGAGAATGTATACGGTTTTAAGCTTCCGCTGCACATGTTCACAGACTCTCGTCAGTTGTTCGACGTCGTCACCAAGGGTTCATCTACCTCCGAACGTCGTCTGATGATCGATGTCGCCGCGCTTCGTGAGTCCTACAACCGGTTCGAGATCGACCAACTAGGATTAGTCCGTGGTAAGAAGAACATCGCTGATGCATTGACTAAGACCACTCCGAACCCTCGCCTGGACATGCTGCTATCTACTTCTCATGATGATACCGTCGTCGAGCAATGGTTGAACGTGAAATCTCCGTGTAAGATGCCCCTCGACCTCTGGTGGTGGTTTATTTGTTGGGTGATTTGTTTGCTTGTTTCTTAGTTTGTGTATTTGATGTGACCTGGATAACTCCGCTCGCGTTTGATAGTGGCGGAGTTTGGGAAGTGACTGGGTTTCACCCGTTTGGTGTTGCAGCGTGCTGCTCATGGTAGCCCTTATGCGCATGTTTGTACCGCAAGTTGACGGGTACGGGTTGTTGATGCAGGGTTTAACTTGACGTCTGCCTATTGGTGCACGCTCGGTGTTTTGCACCTCGGGCAGCTTGCAGAGCTACCCTGCTTAGATAAGCGCGAGCCGTGTAGATGGATATAAATACCTCCTGTACTTCCCACCCGACTAGCGGGTTAAGAGATGTGTAAGAGAGTTCAGAAAGACCCAGTGTCAAGTTTCGTTTACGGTGCAACGCACTCGGACGTCGAGTAGCCGCACTAGTAAAGAACCTACCAGACGTCGGTAGGTTGACACTTCTCTTCTTGAACATTGTAGTTCCACAACAATCCCTACTTTCAAGGGATTGTGAACAAACAATCCCAAAGCACATGGGACTGTCGTGGAACCAAGTATACGCCCAAGAAGACTACACGAAAGCACAATCTGTAGTGTGGCGAAGCTTTTGCCGGTTAGAAAGGTGTGATGGTATGACGATGTGGAATTGGAATGAATAGAGAAATTGGTTTAGAGGAGGACTAAACAGAAGACCTCAGCGGGGGAAGGCGGACAAAAATGGCTTACTAATTGCTTCTCTCTTGGCCGCCACCTACTTACCAAGGCTGCTAGAGACGCCGGGAAAAATAACACATTCGTCATTTAGAGCACGTACGGGTGTCGGGGTCTAATTAGCGACTGGTCTGTATGACGGAGGCAGTGCCGTGAAAATCTGTACCAACAGAGGGGCACAACAGGTATGCAGAAGCAGAATACAATAGATTAATTTTAAATACACTGCCCTGTAAGTATTGTTCCTGGGACCGGTTTTATGTGAGTCTTGTCGGTCCATTATGACAAGCCATGATTAGTCCGGATTGTGCAGTACGCAGAAAACAATACGATTTACGGAGTCCAGCAAGAAGAGCAGCATATTCCGAAGTCGGGCAAAAAGTGCTACAAATCCGGACTTGCCCCTTCATTCCCATACTGCGGTGTGCACTTGGAAACCTGACCAAATCTTTCCAATCATACTGTGAAACTAGTTTTGAAAGGTACAGTGAAAACATGTGTTTTTAATTAAAATTGAGATGGTACGGCAATGCATTCAAGCACCAATTAGAGGGTGGTCGCTATCAAGAGCCACTCGCATAATGATTCAACGGAATGAAAAGGATGCCATGCAGTTCCCTCCGATGATGAAAACACGAACTGAGCACCTTAAGTTGCTTTACAGTAAACGGCGGTTAAGATTCTCATACCGGGCTCCCATTCTTTATGCAGGCTTCTGTGTTGATCTTTGTGGGTGCTGCATTGATCGCTAATATTAACCTTATCTGCGACAGCCACTTCTTGTCTTTCTATTACATGCTTAAGCCGAAAATTAAAATTTTTTCGTTCTAGCCACAAACCTTCAGTAAAAGGTCCATGAACCCACACAATATTATTCGCATTAATAGAAATAGCAACTTCATACAAAAATCTTGGTGCCGTAAATTTATAACCACACCATTTCGAATTGAACGTGATTAGCTTATATATCCAGTAATCAGTACCATTCAAAGATATAAGGCAGGTCTGAAGATTCCATGCTTTGAATCAATTCTCAAATTTTATCTTCGTACATTTTAGTTAAAAATGATGTTGGACGAAAATATTTAAGAACCAACACATAGAACTTGCATAGGAGCCAAGCAAAACGTGAACTTCCATGACCATTTTCGGAAGGATTTCTCGTCAACTTTTGAAATGCTACCGCATACTTGATCGGTTGCATGTGTTTTCATCCTTAACAATACCCACATTAAATGATAGGTATTTGCATCACCAAAATGAGCCATTTTGATGGCAATCCAAAGTAGCGAGCAAATACTTGGAGATAACCAAAATACTGCATTAAAAAGAAATAAAACCCGTTATTTTGAAGACCAATAGCGCGACTCATGACTTTAGCTCCCATATATCCAAATCAAAAGCTGAGAATGTAACCATAGCTTGCAGCATGAAGCTGAAAACTTTTACGAAAGCTGCAGTTGGCAAGAAATTTTGCACTGATTGCGTATTTGATTCGAATTATACGGTCAATGTTTTACTATAACTGTGATGTGGAGTTTTTTATTTTTTAAAATTCCACTGCATATTTTTGAAATATTCAGAAAAATATATACATTCTATCTTTTCAGAGGAACTACATGTTTGATTGGCTAGAGGTTTTGCGCACTAAATTATAAAAACATTTAGCTGCAAATCATGAACGCAATGTGTGAATATTGAGAGGTCTGCACAACTCTCAAACATTTGGTCAGCACAGTTATCTTGGTTTGGTCAACCTACTTTACAGGAACCTCGGTACATTTGATTCTTCAAATCTGATATGCAAATTGATGTGACAAAATTTTGGATATTGGAAACACATAATTGTGTGCCAAGAAAATTTTGAAAGAAGAAAAACTTCTTGTGAAGTTGTTGCATATCGAAAACAGTTATTTGTGCTAAAATATGCTTTTGTCGTAGTTCCAGAGCGGTCCAAATAAAATAAACAAACAGCTTTTCTCGTTCTCAATAAGTTGCAATAGCCAACGTATGGACTGTTTTTGTGTCTAAGATGTGTCTTCTGAAACACAATAACGACTTAGATATTCTCAGTTATAATTTTGTGACGCGGACGACAGAGTATTGTGCCGTTTTTTCTGGCGATGGCTGTTTCGGTATATGAATGATTTTTCCCACAAAAAAGTATACTCCGATATAAAAACCAACTTTCTTAATCTACGCTCTTCTTCACGATTGCACGATCAAAAAACTTTTGCGTCAACGAACATTCGATTTCAATTTTCAGAATTAAGTTTAGGAATGTCTCCGAAGAAGGACATTGTCCCTCTTTCGAAGCTCTCCAAACCAAACCCTGATGTTCAATTTATTTCTCGCTTGAATGAGAGTGATGAAGTCACCGCGGAAGGTGGCACATAAATTGTTAAATCTGCTCATAGTAGGTTATCGATGTACCACGTGAAAAAGTTCCGCACTTGCTTTAGTCGAATGATTAGGTCGATACCTACAGAAACCAATACCAGCAATCGTAAGTTTTTACTATTTATTTTTTCGAACTTTCAAGATCTATTAATCTAACAGTTTATGTAGATAATGAAAACGAATTCGATGATGATGGTATTTCTCCAAGGTGCTCAGAAGAGTTAGGGGCTAAACTAAAGCGAAAGTGTTCTGATGTTGAGGAGGAGTGTGATGAATCAGAATGTGGCACTGAAATCGGAGAAGGAGAGAAATTAATGCTTGGGTTTAAGAAATCATAGTTCCGCGCAAGTCTCTAGAAAGCACCAAAGGCAGCGCCTGGAACAACGATACGGGTCCATCGACTTGCCTCGCATCAACTTGCGACCGAACCTTCAGCATCGAGCCTGTTCTATGCGGAGATGGAAGAACCAAGAACGGCATCACTCTAAGCGACAATATTTTCCACGCGAGTGAGCGTACAACACATGGATACGAATCTTATTATGCAATCAAGCCGGCTTCCATAAAACTTTCCATTCGTGGGTCCAAAAGGGGCGGATATTAGAAAATAACCGTGTGTGGGACAAAACTCAGAGTATGAGCCTTCTGCCGGTGCCAAAGGTGACTATTCATCCAAAGAAGCGTAAAAACCATGCTTGGAAGCAAGAGAGGCTTCAAAAAGTGGCAATGAAATGGCCCCTTGAGCATCGCAATATTGCTCTTTCTTTCTTTGGTCCGGGTGCTCGGCGAGGATATTCGGAAAATCGAGGAGTACTTCAAAAAGGGGCAGGGAATCCTTTTTGTTCAAGAGAAAGATGGAAAATATTAGTGCTGCAATAGTTAAATCCATTGACATCGTTCGTGGAGGCGACGTTTCTGTGTCTGTTCATCAGTAATTTGTGAATGAGAAACTACACTTCCTTATCCTCGCCAGACTCTGAGCCTCTGACAATCCCTTAGCACCGGGCATAAGATGAAAAAAGCCCCGAAAGCGGATCGTGCGACTTACAACGAGAATACATTCGGCTACCTTTCCAATGGGGCGAGCGGGGTTTATCTTGTCCATCTTGCCAAGTATCGTGTCGTTAACCATGCAGTTTTTGTGGATACTGATAGGAGGCTGATCATCAACAACGAAGAAAAGTAACCTTTGACCTTGACCGAGGGTTTTCTTTGGAAGTGAAGTAAAAAGAGGCAAGTAAGCTTCAGATTGAAGATTTTTAGCTTATAGTGGATCAGAAAAAGAGTAATCCTTCGAACTATCGTGCTTAAGCACCACGATAGTTCGCATTTTAGTTGCCAATTATCCATTTTTCCGGCTTTATGCCTAAAATTACAGTCATTAAGAAACTTTGTAAGGGCTTTTTGTACGAAAACTTGGCTAATCCATCCAAAATAATGCACGAGCTTCGTACATAACTGATTTATAATGTAAATCTTTCCCTAAATGCCTCTCTCGTGGCTGAAATATCGAGCATAGTTCTTTTCTCGGATGTCTCTGATCCATTTGAAATGTCGACTTTGCTGTCCGTTAGGACCTTTATCAGAACCTTGATGTCGAGAAAAGCTTCGATATTATTGATCTTATTCGCGTCCGAACGGAACTGAGGTCGATATTGCGTCGTCAGACATTCAATGAGATCGATTTTTTCTGATAAACTTGCAGAAGGGCTTGGCAAATCGTGATCAGACATGTGTATGTCTAAGCGCAGTGTATCAAGATTTACTTGCACTTGTAACTGTCGGACGTCACTATTGCACTCTTTAGCCATCATCTCCGCGATCTCTTCAAAGCACATGTCATCTCAAGCGTTATTGGAAAGGAATGTTCTAGCAGGAACTAATAGGATACTAGTAAATAAATCAGCCTGCTGTCTATGACTCAAGCGATATTCGCGAGCACAAACGTTGTAGTCTCTAAGAGTTACGTTGATGGACTGAGACAAATCTCCAGTGAACGTATTGTCATTAAAGTACTGGAAAACATTTGTAGCCCCCGAGAGTCATCTAAATCACTTCCAATAACATCAGAAAGATTTTTAGAAGTCAAAGGGTCATTCCTAGCGCGTTGGAGTGAATATTCTATTTACATTATCTGATAATGGGACCTGAACCAGAGGTCGGCCTATGCCAAGTAATACGCTTGCCCAGCAGCGTGTTATCGGATCCTGTTCTGCTCGAGGAACAACCCAAGCAAGGGCAACTGATAGGCAGTTTAGAAAGTCTATTGTGCCTCGAAACTCCTTGCACCGCGCGAAAGAGGAAAATATGGCCTTGTCCTCGCAACAAAGGAAGTCTGACAACCACAAATGATCAGAGATGTATTTCTTGTTGAAATTAACCTCGTTTAGCCCCTGTGTGTCGTGGGGAACGTCTTGAGGGCTCAAAAATACATAAGGCCAGCTAGTTTGATTAATTTTATCAATGAGAACAACAATGCGCGAAGCAATGAATCAGTTCAGACTCAAACGGGAGAAGGAAGCGGTCTTTGCATCAGTTCTTCCACATCACCAGTATCTGGCATTGTCGACTGCAAATTTGCAGATGTATCGATCAGATACATATCTAGAACGGTCTTTGCGACTCAGAAAAGCTCCTTTTGTAGTTCATCGCGAAAATTTGCATTTTCGACACGCTTCCTAAATCGATCTTTTGTGCAGAGCGCTGTACACGCGTGTTAATTCCAGACCTCGTCAATATAAGAAAAGAAGAGCCTATACAGATATTTTTAACCTTATTTTCGTCCAAACACAGTACGGGGCCACAAATACTACACAAAAGAACTATTTGTCATGTGGCGAAGCTTTCGTCGGTTAGCAAGGCGTAACGTTATGAGGAGGTGGAATGAAAGGTAGAGAAACTGATTTAGATGACAAGGGCTGGCCGGAACACCTCAGCGGGCGAAGATGACTAAAACAATGTTTTATTCCTTGCTTTTCTTGGCCGCCAAGTTCCTCCTGAGGCTTCTTCAGCCTGTTAATATGTGTGAATGACTGATTGCGGACGTCGAGTTCTCGATTCTGGACTCAGTCCAATCCTTAAATTCGGATAAAGTTTTGTCCGTAAATTAGTTCAAAATAGTTCAAAAATTTAGCAGAAAATGTTGTACAAGGTGTAGCCGACAGTACCATGACTTCTACGCTACAGTGTACAGTTATTCACCGAAAAGACAAGAATAACCACCAGGTACCCGTCTCTTTGCGAGCACGTTATTTGGTGGTGACTTATGAGGGCAATGAATTTACCTCTGAGATATCATAAGGCTGTAAAATGGGTCTGTAAAGCCCATTTACATAGAGTTTCTATCCTACTTGTGGATGTAAATGATGGCATTTAAGCGGTTCGGGTGTGCCAAGCCTTGGAGATACAGAAACTATTTCGCGACATCTCGGCGTCAAATACGGTTGAAGGGCCGTTAAGATTTAGTTTTATGCCCCTACCGGATAATGATTTGGATTTTTCTCTTTAACAAGGCGGCAAAATGCGACCAAAAATTGCAATGCCCGATTTCAAGAGAAACACTTAGGTCTTACGTAGAAGCTCCCAACAGAGCGTCATTTCATATTCTGCGCCTATTTAACTTCCAAGGTAAGGGTCGAAAGCTGCCGGGCAAGGTTAACTTATGGAGGAGTTCTTTGCATTAAAAAGAAGAAATGAAATCAATTTATTTCAAGAAAAAAACCCTTATGTGCCTAACGGACTCAGGAACCCACATAAAAGTACTACCATTCGACGAAAAATATTTATTTCACCTAATAGCACTGGGATGGTTGGCATGGAAGTCAGTCTTTGCAACCCTCTACTGAAAAGGAGGCTCGAATGCCGCGGTTCCCTTTTATCCCTTTGACATCCCATCGAAGGCGTTTTCATCTACTGGGCAAGCGAATTGTCTTTGCCTAGACCTCCATGTTGAAGCAATAGCCGTGACATGGACAATCTTCTCGAGTGCCACTTGTGTCCACTCGATGTGCGCCCAAATTGCGGGTGTGCGAAATTGAGGGCTGGTTTGCTGCGTTTATGTGTGGGCTGAGTTCAAGGTTGAGTAACTCGCATTTTAAACATGAAAGATACGACATGAATACTTTCAACACCTGTTTGTAGCTTTTCGTACTATATCTCCTTAGCAAGATTTAAAACTTCAAAAAAGAATACTGGCCCTTTATTTCGTGGCCCTTTTTTCGAAGTCAGCCCAATTCCTCCAGATGACTGGCACCGACAGTTTTTGGTTCCATACGGACCTCGGAGAGGCAAATAGGTTCCTAACCCATGCTCCTAGACACCTCAACCGGGCGCTTTTTTGTCAACTGCCCATTGACACATTCGGAGTTAAATGTAGTAGGAGCGACTTACGAAGAAAGGAAGGGCTACAAATCATCAGATTAGGACTCGCGCAAGATGATCGGTGCACATGAAGTTTTATCTGGGTCATTTTCTGTTCCAGCGGTAAATTGAGCCTGGTACGATTCCAAAAGAGACAAGTTATAAATAGTTTCGAGCTCGCCTTGCCCGCGCACCGGTTTACGCCTACCTATTGATGCTTTCGGAGTTGAATTTACACTCCCCAATAAATAATCCCAACAACATCTAAAAACTTTTGGTTGTGTTAAGCACCTGAGACTTGGAAAAGAGAGATTGTGGATTTTTAGTATACAAATAGAGTAGAAAAGTTATAGTCACTTAGTAAATATAAAATGTTCCGTACCATATATATATAAAATACCAAAATAGGCCTTCTTTTGAACGAAACAAAAATAAGACAATGAAAGTTTTTGAGTATTTCTATCGAAGAAGCTCAATTAAATGGGTGAAATTACTTTTTTAACAATTCGTTGCAGTGGTTAGGAAAAGACTTGAAAGATTGTCAACAAAACTCCTTCTGGTTCGGTGTCAAGAATCTTTAATGTAGTCTTCCAACTCCTCGATGAATGCAAATTGCCTGTGATTATGATATATTTAACCAGGCAGTATGCCCCATGTGTTTTCAACAAGATTTTAACTAGGCGATATAGGAGATCAAGGCGGTAAATAAACACGATTTACTTCTAATCAGTCTTTTTAATTGCCCCTGTGCGTCACTGCCTTTTCACCCGCAGAATAAAGGCTTCCCTGGTGTAATATTAAGCAAAAGTTAGAGCAATCTTATATAAGCCGTATATTAACCGTATAATCTTGTTTTTTCCGAAATTAAAACAATAACAGGGATGCTTTTATGTGAAATAGCGGCCTACACCATAACTGATTTTAGACCTCCCTGAAGAGATGAAATGTATTGCAGTTCTTTCCTTAAATCGTGCCACAAGACGCGAAGCCGTTAAAACATCTAAAATGAACTTTTTCGCCCGTGAAAATAAGATACTTCCTATCAGATAAACTCCAGATCACGTTTTATTTAGCCCACTCTTACTTGGCTTTCTTTGGTTCAATCGTCATTGCCGGAACTAAATTTTCTTTTCCTACACCATGTAAAACCTAAAGAATAGCAATTGCTGGATGTGCCGTACGGATACAGATATTGCAGGATATGTTAAGCTCCCATACACCGTATTTTCTAGCCGAGGCGTACCGGAATAAAGATGGAAGCTGATTATTGGATATCATCTTCGATCATCCAAGATTTTTTGGTTCATGTACCCCATGAGATGCAATAAAGTGCAATCCACGATTTTAGAATTGCCGATAAATTCAGCAATCTTTCGTTCAGAAGCCATGTCGTTGAATAGGGCCAAAATTGTGCCCTTATTTTGGTAAGTAAGGCCGACTGATCTGCCATCCTCTGTTACTCAATGTTGAACCGAACTTGCCTGGTAGTTTTGGGAGTCGTTTGCGCATATTTACTGGAACAATTTGAGCAATCCTTTTATATTCTTTGTAAAGCTATGGATTCGAAGAAGATTTATTTCTATTTTATTTTCGTGCAAAAGAACGGGTGACCAGAGAAAAGATGTGACGAAATGGTGTAGGCTGGCGATAAGTTGTTCTTGTGGGGACTATTCGCACAACTATTTGTAGTACTAGAAGTCCGTGCCCTTCCCCTCATTTAATTTGTAGCTCTTATACAGTGAGGGGCAGTTGTGATTTGGTTTTTGGTCCTAATATTTTTTCTGGGACTATGTAATACCGTCGGGGTGGCTTCCGAAGAAGATAGGGGTTGCTCGCCATTGGATTGTTGCAGTACATAGAAAAACCAGTGTCTGATACCACACGCGCTACATGCATGTACTGTACGGTATGTACCGTACAGTTTGCTCCACAGTAGTCGTAACAATAATGACGAATGAGAGGGTTTCTGTCAACACGTGTATGTAATCGAACGTATTGAAAGGTAATAGGGTCGAAAAGGGGGATTTTTTAAAAATGTGTTTGGCGACCCTGGCGACCCTAGGAAGGGGGAGGTTCTGTCGTTGTGTCCTGTCTCGTCTCTCTCCCCGTTCCTCCAACGGCCAACACCAGTTTATATGGCAATCGCGGGTGTGGCCGACCGTTCCAGAGCCACACGTGCGAGGCCTAAACAAATTGAAGAATAAATAAAATACTGTAGGAAATAACTAAAAATAACTCTAGAGTACAGTAGCTGACAAAATAGAAAACTAGAACCAAAAAGCGTCATACGAGTAGTCAAAAAGGGGCAGATTTTTGGTGACCCTTCCGGAGCAACCAACAAAAGGTTAGTAGTTTGAGCAAGTCCGAAGTTCGGCGACCAACAGTTAGTACACTACTGTACAGTGCCTTCTAAGACACGTACTGTACACTGTACATGTACGTTCTGTACTGTACAGTACTGTACAATACAGAGTGCTTCACTACCTGATGACTGCGAAATAGCATCTTTCATCCGCCGTATTGTGCTCCCTCTCAGCATAGCACTGACGTGCGCAGTCCTCAGTAGATACTGAATGAATTAAACTTCTTTCTTTTCTGTCATCTATGTCTGACTCATCGCACCGCCCTCAGGCCCTTTCTGCAATTCGCCACCTTTCCCTCTCCTTTCGAGCAGGACTTGCGCTACGTCCCATTCTTGATTCCACACTCCGGAAACACGGTACCGTGGCCTGGAAAACCGCCGACGCACAAGCTCGCCTTATATCAGAGACTGTCCTCTACCGTCCAAGTGCGAGTCCGCCGCACTTCACGTTTGGGGCGCGTCGTATTGCTAAGTTTCTAAGATTACTCATGCATGAAATTGACTTGTGCGAAGGGGCAGAATGGGACGAAGGGTTGTTGGAGTTGGCAGAAAAGTATTGTCAGATGAGGCCTAGTTCTTCAGAAACAACGGAGGAGAAAGTGTACTTTGTGTTTGAGATGCCGTCCGGGGTGGAAGTTGTGGTCGGTGTTTCGGAGGTATTCAGTCAACTGGGGAAAAGAGTATGGGAATCTGGTTTAGTATTGCGAGCGAGTCTGGACAATGGCTGTGTGAGGAAGATGGTCCAAGGAAAGCGTATACTGGAACTAGGCGCTGGAACAGGGGTATCAGGAGGTGGGTATGTGGATGCTGGTGTGCAGCTAGCGATGTTGACAGATGTTGACCAGGACGTAATTGAGAACTTGAGGGAGAATGTTCCGGAGGGGCGCCAGATTTGCGTCGGTTGCCTCGATATGCTAGACACCGAGGGTGTTCTGCGGGCAGTTGTGGAGAAAAACATAGACGTTGTGATTGTAGCTGACCTTACTTATGATCCGAACTTGGCACAGGGGCTGATTCGGCTGTTTGGAATGTTGTTCAAGGAGACTGAGTTGGACTTTGGGATCGTAGCATTGGTAGAGAGGAGTGAGAATTCTAGAAAAGTAGGGGAGATGTTGGAGGAGGCAGGATTGCACGTCAGGATTTGTGTGGATAAGGATTTGCGCGGCTGGCGTCACCATCTTGTCGGCTGGGAGCTGGACAAAGTCAAAATGCTTCGAATCGGTAGGTTACCGGCCCGCTGAAATTCTCCGGTGTCTCTGGTTCTTTGATTGAGTTTATTAGGCACGCAATAAGCGAAGACGGCTTGGAAAGATTGGCTTGATGCCTCTCACAGGCGTCAGCATGCAACTCATTGACGGGACTCTTGTTTCGCAGATCAAAGTACATCATCGCAAAACAAAATGGCTGCGAATTGGCCTATTTTGTCATCCAGCTCACCAAGGCTTGGTGCACTCATGACTCGCAGGATGTTATGGACAGAGGTGAGAATGCTTGGTGTGCATTTGATGCGACCCACTCTGCCATGCAAGGCGATCCTACTGTCAGATGTGCACTGATGCCGTTATTAAGAATTCGCACAATAGCCCGCAGCGTTGACACCCCGAAATCAAAGGTCTATCGAATTCTGCACGCTGTGCCGATTCTCGGTGAAACTGGAATTGTCCTCATTACGAGTATCGATGGAGCAAGACGCCCAGCTCTCTATTTAAGCTGAGCCCATGCAGAGTCACTCGAGATAGGACGCAAATACTTCTAAGTGCGCTAGGGCAGGTCACGCCCCAGTGAGTTTCTTGTGAAAACGGTAGCCTAGTTCAAGCTGAATTGGGTACGGGTTGGAACCAAGTGGAGTACAATATTTCCCCGAAGAATGTCACTTTGTTTGCGTAACTGGATACCTGGCGATGCAGTGTGGCTGGTAAGCCGCTCAGCAGACAAGTAGCGTTGGCAGCAACAATTAATGCGGCGGGACATGTTAGAGGGAGTTCCTACGATAGCGTATGCGTGAATGGCTTTGCTGGCGACATCATCCTCCCTTTGAGACGAGCGAGGACGAAACCATTTTCCACCAACCGAGCGTGGAAATGTACTTCATGTGCTCACAGGGTCTATGAGAGGAGCCCTTGACATTTCGCGTTGCGCTAAACCTTGGAAAATACTTCTTCGAACATACCACAGCAGACAGAGCTCACGCAGCCTGAGTGTGGGATTGGTATGGCTCTGACTGCAACGATGTACCGTTCTCGCACGTGATGGGCAAACCTGTAAGATGCAAATTGTTGAGGGAGTGGGTTTTGGAAAGGGGCCATGGCTCTAAGTCGCGCGTCCGTTCCAGCGGTGTAGACGGAACGCTGCTTGTTTTGCTTCCTTTGCTGCTTCCCGTCGCGGTCCTTCCCTCAACAGGATCTACGCGACTTCGTTACCCGTTATGCGTTTAGTCCCCAACTGATGCAAGCACAACAAATTTCCACCCGCCGCCGTCATTGGTGGTTAATTTCTGAATATCCTCCGCACGCTTTTGTGCCACACCATGCAAATCGTAAAAGATTTATCACCACGCTTGTTTTAACACGCGAGGCGTCTTGTGAGGTTAGGCTACACACCCGACACACAAACACTCTGTGGCCAAGGATTGCGGGTACCACATTTAAAAAACTAAAAAATTAATAAAAATGAAAAGGTTACAAGAAAAAAGAGTACAGTAGTCTACATTAAAAAATCATTGAAGATTTTAATCCCGTAAAAACCACTTCAAATCCCAAACTGTGATTGCATATCTCAAATAGAGCATAATTGTAGTATTACGTAGCGTAATTTGCCCCAAAACTACTGTATTCAACATTGAGGCCACCTGATCCGTTGCAAGAATGGCAGACAATGAATCTCTAATAGATGCCGCTGCGACCATTGCTTTGAATATTGACAGAGCATACTATGGAGCTGGGTTTTTCTCTGGGAGAGGAAACCTTCCGAACAACTTCGGATTCGAGCCAATGGAGATTGGGAACGTTGAGAGAGGTAGCTCCATAGAGCCACAGAAGTTGAAAGACCTAAGAAAAACCTGTGCTTTGTTTGCGACAAACCTGGATGCCGAACCTACATGCGCAAGTCAGGTAAGTGAAGAATCTACGGGTCAGGAAAAACCACAAGAGGTCCGTAAGAAGATAGAAGAGTCCTCTGAGGAGTAGAACTGATTGGTCCACCAGAAATGAATTTAGACACTCAGGATGGACCTAAACAAGTGCGAGTGACCTACTTGACACAAACGGCGAGGAAAAGCCTACAAATGACGATTTACGGGACAAAAAAGGGCCGTGAATTGGCAAAAGTATTGGAAGGTGAATCAAATACCGTTGTTAAGTGTGATAACTCAAGTATCATTACTCATAACCCCATACTAGTAGAGTCTTTGTTCTTTTTCAGGGAAAGTTCAATGATATCCCTCTGAAAGTGTTAAAGGATGATGGATGCAACGCTAACGTGGTAAGTATAGATTTCCTTCGGAAGTTGAGAGTAAGAAGAAAGTTCACGATTCAGAGAGAAAGTATCCAGGTGTCACACTGAAGGAAGGGCTCAACGGAGGAAGCATCCGAAGTTATTCTCAGTAGAACAGTGACGATTGGTTCTCATACTTACACATCTCATTGAGTCGTTGCCAATTGTAGGTATGCTGTTCTATTGGGAATATCGTGGAATCCTAAAACCCGAAAATTGACTACGTCAAACGGGCTGTACAGATCAAAAATCAATGTCTTCATTCTACTGGGAAACTTTCTGAAGAACAACAGAAAATTCAAGTGTTGACTCTGGGTGTGAGGCAGTTTCGGCGCATGTTGCTAAAAGGCAAAAACGACAGTGACTTTAACGTATCAAGTAAGTCAGGTGAATCAAATTGACGGTACAAAGGGATCTTAGTTCAGCAGGAGAATGGAAAAGATTCTCAATATATGCAAGGACCTATGGAAGGAGGATTTGTCCTGTGGCCTATTTCCTGAGTGTTTGGTTGATTATGAGATTAACGTAGATAAAGATTGAAAACCACTACATCGTCCGCTTTTCCAATTTTCTACGGCAGAAATGAGGACAGCAAAACAATATGTTGAATCCCTGTTGAAGAAAGGGAAGATCAGACATAGCATGTCTCCATATGGTGCTCCATTGTTCTTCTTGAAGGAAAAGAATGGAAGGTATCGGTGTGCTTTCGATTGTTATGCTTTAAACAGAATGAACAAGAGGAACGACGCACCATTGCCTAGGTCTGATGAGATTTTTTTTATCGGATTGGAGGAGCTTGATATTTCTCCAAGCTAGATTTGAAAACAGGTTTCTATCGGATCAGAATGAGACCAGAATACATCGCGAAAAAAGCGTTCAACACTAAGTATGGGTAGTTTGAGTATCCTTGAATGCCTATGGAATTTTTCATTGCGCCTGCAACTTTCAAATCGTTAATGAACCAGGTTTTCAGTGATTGTATCGACGAATTCGTAGTGTTCTACATGGATGATCTTCTGATCTTCAAAGCAGACGAGGAAAGTCATTACCGACATCTGGAAACTGTACTCAAACGTCTGAATGAACACGAGTTATACATTGCTCCAAAGAAATGTACGTTCTTTCAGACTGAGTTTGGGTTTTCAGGTTTATTGGTTGGACATAATGGTCTCAGAGTTAATCCTGACAAGGTCGAAAGTCTAAAGACCTGGCCAAAACCAGAATCGTTGACTGCGTTTAGGAGTTTTATGAGTCTGTTACAGTTCTTCAGTCGGTTTATTCCGGAGTTCTCTGGCATTGCTGCCCCATGGACCTATCTCACAAAGAAGGGACAAGGCATTGGTAAATGGGACAAGATATGCGATGAAGCATTCAAGGAGCTCAAGGATGCAATCATATCAGCTCCTATTCTAGTCGCACCTGACTGGAGGAAGACTTTTCGAGGACACGTTGATGCATCCTAGCTTGCTGTCGGCGGGACTCTGACTCAATTGTACGAGAAGTGAAGAGACCGTGTTATCGCTTTCTATTGTAAAAGTTTGAGCCCTACAGAGACAGTCTACACTGCAAACGACGGAGATCTGCTGTCTTCAATAAGCTCCTTGAATAATTTCAGATGTTATCTGGAGGGATCTGAGTTCGAGGTCCTCACGGATAATCAAGTGCTGCGAAGTTTCTTTGCAAAGCCGAAACTTAGTTGCAGAGAATCACGCTGATTAGAGAACCTCGGTAACTTTGGAATATTTCCCATTACCTTGAAGCCTGGAAAGATCCATGTATTTGGTGGCCCACTGTCAGGAACTCCTCCTGTACTGGACGTAACGAAGGAAACCTCTGTTGAACAGTTTTGAGGTTCTGTTTTGTTGAATATGAGAGGTTGTTAACCCGATACGAGGATTATCAGTTCTTCGGTCTCATTTTGAAGGCTATGCGTAGAGAGTTACCTGGTAATGGTACTCAGAAACGAAAACTGGAAAAGATACTACCAATATTCAGACGCAATGGCCCGAGGTTGTTCTACAATGGAAATCTTTGTGTCCCTAGGAGTTCAGTGTCTGCCGTCTTACAGTTGGCACATGACTCAGAAGTGGGGGCTCACTTCAAGTTCTTTGAGACTCCGTGGAGACTTGATATGTTTCATTGGAGAGACGAAGCCCGAGACGTCCGCAAGTATGTTGAAGGCTGTATGACGTGTCAGGAGTACCGAAACTCGAATCAAAAGGTGTTAACCGACCCATTGTCTTTGGAAATCCCTGAGAGAAGAGGAGTTCTCTTGCTACGGATTTCATTTTCAGTCTACCAAAGACAAAGGACTGATATGACTCTATTACGACATTGTTTGAGCTGTTAACCAGAAGAGTTCATGTCCGGAAGTCCGGAGGTACTGATACTGCTGAAGATGCGGCCAAGGCATTTTTCGCGGATATATTCAAACATAACGGACCGCCAGATAATGTGGTATCTGATGGAGATAGCGAGTTTACGTCTACGTTCTGGAAGCATTTGATGACGCTCTGTGGGGTTCAGCTGAACATGTGTTCAAGTAAGCACCCCCAGACTGATGGTTCTTCCACGATCATGAACCGAATGATTGAGAACTATCTTCGATGCTACTTCAACTAAAATCAAAGCTATTGGGTTGAATTGCTTCCAGCAGCTGAGTTTGCTTATAAAACTGCGGTATCTGAGGATTTGGGTACATCTCCATTTGAGCTGGATCTTGTTTGGATTTCGAAATCTCCTCTAGACTTGCTTTTAGGTCTTGAAAATTTGTGCAAAGTGTTGCGGAGTTCAAGAAACGTTTAAATGATTCTCTTGAAGATGAAAAGTACTCTTACAAGCTTGGAAAAGCAGCACAGAGCGCTCAAGCGTCAAAGCGATATAAGGTTCCAACGTACGAAGGGTTACAAGCTATGAATAAATCGTTCGCCGTTCGAAGATGCTTATGCCAGGTCTCAAGAAAAGGAAGGCTGACAGCAAAGTTTTTGGCCCTTTCATAGTTAAAGAGCTGATGGGTGAAACTGCAGTCAGACTGGATCTTTCGGACCATTTGAAGATCCATCCAGTTGTTCATGTCATTAAAACGAAACAATGTGGTGAGCAGCCAGTTGACATTGCATAAACGATTTCCCCAAAGCAGGCTCCAGTTCCAGCAATAGAAGGCACGGAATACGAATTGGATGCTAGTCTCGAACATCGAAGGTTCGGGCATGGATACCAGTTTCTCACCTTAATGAAGGGTAGTCTGACTCATGACGCTGAATGGAAACCTACTTGTGACTTAATTGACTAGGATGGAACAAAGACGAATGTTTGGCTTGACTAAATTCGTGAACGCAACATTTTACCCCAATATCAGGATCGCGATGAAGATTTACGGGGACGCCAACTGTGTGGAGGAGGGAATAGTGTAACAATACAGGACAAGTAGTGTCGTGTATTGTCATGTGTGGTAGCCACACTGACATGATTTATGCATTTCTGTGACCCAATTTATGAATTGCTGTGATATTTCTATGTTCTAGAGATTTCTACTTGGCCATTCTTTTTTCTGGAGACGTGTATAGTAGCCATTGTGGCATTTATTCTACGTCAGATTAGACTGTATTTTATTGTTTAGATTGTTCTATTAATTTTTATTCAAATTTAGTAGAGGTTTGCTGCTGTCTTAAAATGGCTATAAAAGGAGCCAGGTTGCTTGGTTTCGGGAAGGGATCCCACCAAAACCCAGTCAAAATCCAAGTTCCCCTATCCCTTGCAGCACACATCTAATATCTGCTTTACCCCCTGGCATCCTCTCATCGGAGGATGAAGAACTTCAACCCCCTCACCAGCTTGAACGTCGCCTATTTGAATAAGCTCCGGAAATACCAAGAGATTATTGCTGGATTACCGGACAGGAACCGTCTGCTTCCCGTCACAATCTCCACCCTCGGCCAGAGACATTTTCCCTCTTGACGGAGATGGCACGCTCGGTCACCAAACGCGTCATGGACCAATTCCGAAGTCGTTGACTCACAATCCCACGGCGATATTCTGCGGTGATGGTTGCTCTCGAACGACGCATGTCTGCTGACAGGACTGGCAGCAACTATTTAGTCGTCGTTCCCAGCCACACCGAGTTTCACTGTATTGTGTTTTCCGCCGTTGGCATACTACACAGGTTAATGGGAATCTTTTTCCATCTTCCACTCGCAGTAAACCAGGTCATTCAAATATCCTTGTCTGCGATTGTTCTTATCAAGAAAATTAAGTATACCAACCAATTCAAGTAAACCCATATTTAACACCAAAAAAATCTTATCAGGAAAATTGAGTAAACCAAAACAATCAAATTAAGAAAACCCCATTCACCCAAATTTTTAGTAAGTAAACCTCCCCACTTACCCGAAAACCACTATCAAACTGTCAACTGTCTAACAGAAACACTCCCACTATTACACTGTTGGGTCGGCCTGGGAAGGGCGTGAAAGAAGGACGTCCTCCTGGATAAGACTCAGCACGCTCAGTGTTCCCTGCTGCACTCAACCAGTGCTGTCTTTTTCAGAGCAAACGAAAGTTGATAGCTGTTTCTGTCCTATTGGTGTTACTAAAGATCTCTCACTTGAGAATTAGTCGCTGTCAACATGGCTGTCTACGAGCAGTTCGCTTGCAACGGTAGTTTTTCAACCCGTTGCTTTTTTTTGGCTTGCCGAGATTTCAATGGGGAATTTTATTTCCGTCCCCTTTGCTGGAGTAGGCATCGTTCAGCCCTTGTCGGATTGTATCTATTTAGCAGGTACAGTTTAATCTTTAAATAAAGGTCCTACTTTCCTCCCTCCTATTCAACTGGGGAGACTTGAAGTGCTTTGCGGATTAGAGATGGTGCACGTGTTGTGATTTGAAGGGTCTGAACAGGGGATAGAATAAGGCGGTACTATCTCGCAGGTATTCTATAAGAACAACCATAAAGCATGCCGCACTGGGCGAAACTACCGCTACAACGGATCTTTGTTAAAGTGGATGCAAACAAAAATTAGAGCAAAAATTGAGGCTGTGTATCACTTAAACGCAGAGCCAATGACTTTATGTCTAAGCAAAATAGTGATCACTGTGCAAAAAAACAGTGGTCGTCGGAAAACGTTGTCCAGTGACGTAAAGGTTTGATTGGACACTTACCCCATACCTAAACTTTCTCCTGTGTAGGTATGAAGGATTCCTTAGCAAAAATATCTGCCTGCTGAAGAGACCACCGCCTATCATGCTAGCTATTTTATTTGCCTTCATATTACCCTTCAACATCGTAGGCATATTGAGAAGTTCCCGCCTAGGATGTTAGGTGGTAGAGAAATAGACATACAGAGAATACGTTCGCAGAGGCGCTTCCAGTCTCCCTTAGAAGATATAACCGATCTATCTCAGTCTCCAGGGTATTTGTAGTACGCTCGGCTATGGATCGCTGCTATCCCTAAAGACATTCACCACTAACCACTTTTGTACAAGTCGTGAAGACCCATCCTTTTCCCCGGGGACGCGCCCCTCATCTCTGACCCAGATACCCGGAAAAACAGTTGGAAGCCGGGCTGCGCGCAAATCTCTGTAATCGTAAAATCGGGACATCTAATATGACCTCCAGTAAATCCGCTGCATGATCCAAGCCGCAGTATAAACTCGAGGTTCACTAGCCTGCTGAATCCTCCGATCCGTAGACTATGCGTCCCTTAGTACCTAACACCCAACCACCCACACATCCAGCCCCCCGAACCCGCGCAACGGGTTTCTCCAGCCCCCTCTCATCTGCAATTCTCTCTCCACTTCTCGAACATTATCCCTCTTTCCGGCCTCAAAGTTATCCATCTTTACATCACTTGGTAGGAGTGTACCGCCAATTTCGGCGACCAGTCCGGACTGCTAAGGTATGTGTAGCATAAGTGACGTGGCGGTCATTTTTCCCTTTCGATGCGTCAGTGCTGGGCGAATCCTCCCATCTTACTGCACGGTCACGTGATCCGGCGCTATTCATTGCACTGTAACTGATCGGAATTGAAAGACGTACGCACACAGCGTCTTGGCACATCAACCCATTAACCCCAATTTCTTCGCACTTATTTCGATGTGCACCACCTGAATCATCACGCAGACCGGCACCACTGCTTTCATCATCTTCATCACGCCAGTCCTATCCGCCTTCTTCTCATACTCTTTCAAGAAGTTAGCCACCAGTCGGTTTTGAGTGGGGGAGACGTAGTCATCGTTCTCGTGATATCTAGAGATGAGTGACACATGCTGACGCGCAGAGGACGGCCACATCCACTATTCCAGCAATAGTACCCAATGTACGCTAATACTTCTCCCTCTCGGGCGGGCAGCGAAGACGGCGCTTCCTCATTGCTGAGCGTCAGCAACTTCCTTGGCAGCCCTTCGCTATTATTCCACGCTATAATTCCACGCCTGTCCCTCCCATCCGTACTGCGCCAGCATTCTCGCGGCATCGACGCCACCCGCCATATCCCCTGTCTGCCACCCCACTTCTGTCTTGCCCATCGAAACCGCTCCTAACCTTGACTCACACAGCTTTTGCACCCGATCTTCGCCAAAAAATGCTTCCAATCTTCGCAGACGCACTGCGCTCTTTCCATAAACTCTCTCCTCGTCCTCGTTGTCAGCATCTTCGAGCTGAGACCGCGCAAGCGCGCGGTTTAAGATTGCACCGTCAAGTTCGGCGCCAAGATCACCACCATTAACCCCTCTTCCTCAAGTTTACGGAATACCAGCAGCAAGAAGTCAAATGTTAGATTCCAGATCCGCGCCAATCTGTCCCCTCATTACTCTTCCATCACCGTCTCCAAATATTTCCTGCGCGCTACCCTCATCACCCTTATTGGCCTGGCTCCAAACACCATCTCGTTGACCCTTTATTCGGAGACCATCTAGCCCACTACCTCCTTCTTCGCCTTCGCTTCCCCTTAGTTCCACGTCTTGTACTACGCGTGGGCAAATCTGTTAACCGCCTATGGTGTCTACCTCACCTCTACCCTCACCCCTATCGCCCGGGCAAGGCGTGTAGCTTCCACAGCTCCAAAATTATCGGCTGTGAGGCCCATTACATTGCGATCGAAATGGTCAACACTGTCTGGTGGTCCTCGTGCAACAGCAGCCTCCGAACATCCGTCAGGGACAGGTATGCTGCAAAATTCCCTTGCATTAGGAGGCGTACCGCCCGAAGCTTCCGTAAATTAATCGATTGCGCTCGATCTTCCACCCCCTTCAACACCGAAACCTTGACCACCCACAAACCCGGCAAACCTTGTACCTCTTGGAACCCTAACATCTCTTCATACCCAATATCTCTTGTATCGCTGTGCATCACGATAGCCAGCGGTGCCCTTTTGAGATGCCTTCCCTCTTCTCTCAGCAACGAACGCCAATACAAGAGATCCTTAGGGACTGCCGACTCATCCACAAAATTTCCACCACCTACTTTTGACCTCTTTGCGCCTCTCCGGCCCATCAACGACCGATCCACCCCCGGACATCCGTCTCCGCGCTCATCGCTGCGATAGAATAGGTTTTTTCTGTTCCCTTGCTTCGCTCGGTCACTCGAAGGCTCCGCGCGTATTCTCACTGCTGACTTTGCCCTCTGTCCTCGTGCTCCACCCTTCACGTAGGAACACCGCTGCTCTAACTTGCTCTTATTGAAAAAAATAGAGTGAGTTTAGAACCTCAAAGTCGGTAGCACAAAAGTTAATGACGCAAAAACACCACAAAACCTGCGTTGCAATCTCAACAGTGCTAGTGTTTGGTTTTTGTGGGCTAGAGTGACGATTTTTTTCGTCAACTTCCTCACCTAACCCAGCTTGAGGTCCTTCATATATACACGCGTCTCTTTGGTATCCCCCAGCATACCCAAATGATGCACTCTTGTACCATCTTCCCAATTCCCCCTCCCTGGATGTCTCATCAACCCACACGCTCTAATAGCCACCCAAAGCCCGCCTTTTCTCTGCCCCGTCCTCCCCGCTAACCGTCCCGGCCGACTTAGCGCGACAAAAAAACCGTCTATAAAGGGAAGCAGGCAGTATACCGGCACACCCCTTGTATACTTCAGCAGGGGTCGCAGGATCTTGCAGAGCAAATAACCGGCTCTCCCTGTTGTAATGTGATCCTTTCCTGCATTGTAATCTTTTCAATGAGTCTTTACAAGCCAGGAGGAGTTACACCAACCAGTCCTCAGTGTCTTTTCCAAAAGTGAATTATATGGAAGGATGTTTGTGATTGGGTGACTGAATTCGTGGAAATCCTTGCTTACGCGTTCTATTTGATTGAGCTCCGTCGCTGCATTTGCCTCTGTGGCTGCAGCAAATAAACTTTTTGAATATGGAATGAGGTTTACAGGTGTCGTAAAGAATGCCACAAGGCATTTCCTATGTCATTTTTGTCAGTGCTGAAACTTTTTGGGCGTGGGGATCATATCTCTATCGTGAGTTCGAGGACGGAAAGCCATCCTTCTATGATGTCCGTTATGTGGATGACTAAAGACAGAAGATATTTTGTCGGTACTTCCGGTACAATACTTCATTCAGAGCCTATCAGAAGATCTCGTTGGAGATCGGCTGGCAATGAAATGGTGCTTGCAGAAATAGAAATTCCAGTTCCAGCGGGTTTCAGAATATACTATGAAACTTGCTCCCAGATTGACATGCATAACAGATGCAGACAGTATGATCTCAGATTTGAGAATAAATTCGCAGTCAATGATTTGTCGTTAATGGTTTATACATATTTCGCCTGCAATTTTCATCTTTTATTCATGGCTGCTATACAAGGGTTTGATGGGTGCGAGAAATTGCATGTCGCAAAAGGATTTTTGTATACTTGAGGCCCATAGGACACAGCGTTTGTTGTGAATGGGAAGGAAACTACTTCTTTTATAGTTAGGGTATGCTAGTTTTCAGGGATTTAGCACACCAAGGTATAATTTTAATTAAAAAATCTATGTATTTTTGAACAATCATTTGTACCAATATGAGTACATTTGCTTGTCCTTTGTACACTAGATGTATCATAGAGTCTACAGGGAGGTAGTCTTCCCTTGATGAATTTCCAATTTTCTGATCTAAATTGCACTCAACGATTGTTCGCTTGTTCGAGTACCTCGTTTTTGCTTTCTTTTATCACAGATCTACTATTTTCTTGCGCAAAGTCTGTGCTTCAACGAGCGATGACGCGAAGCATCTTCTGCACGTGTTCAGTCCATCTACGTATGTAATTATGTCGGTAGAGTGCACAACTTGAAAATATATCATATTTATCCTCTTTTATCTCCGTTTCCCTCTACTATCACTCACAGCGTTTTCAACCCCCCAAACCAGTTTTCTGCTATGATTCAATCCAATTGATTTTCCCTGTTAGTGACTGCCTCCTCAGTGGTTAACCTCTCTTTTTGGGCTTGTTCTCTGGGGTGAACACACGCACCAGCTTCGCTGCTTACTGGCATCCCTTGCCCATGAGAACCCTCCAATCCTTCGGATACTCACCAGATAGAAACCAGGTATTAAAAATAGCGGAAAACTTATTCTGCAGTGATTTTCTTGTAGAACTGAAGGTTCCTCTGGAATTTTCCGAGATCGTTTAAATTGCAACTGCTCTTTAAGTCGGTGGATTAAAAGGCCATTCTTTTGCGAAGCACACTGAAATCAACTTTGAATCTGTAAAATGTTTTCTCTTCGAAATAGTAAGGATCTTTGTCTGAATGCTACCAATTTGACGGTTGATTTGCGAAAATTTCACGTCTGTGGCACACTGCGCCAATGGATAGTGCTGAAAATTCATTTTTTTGGCAATCAAGTTTACAAACGTATAGCAGAGCACATTCATCCTAACGAGGGAGATTCAAGATCCTCCAAACATGTTCTAAATGAACATTATAATCATTTTCTGAAATTTAGGCGCCTTCTAGTAAAATATTTGTGCAACATCATCCGTCTATGTGCCAGATTTAAGCAAACTATACACATGGAAAGAACGTCTTTTTCGGAAATTGAGACTTTCGGAAAGGCATCACGTTGTGAAAATATCTAACATTGTTCCCAAATATGTTCCAAAAAGTAATAAAGTGGCCGACTTCGTAGTTTTACGCGTACGTTTTGCCAGGTATACCACTCGTGTTGTAGAATTCACCCAACACTGGGCAATTTTATTTGTTCTCTTCATCGCTTTGCACGAAATTCGAGACACCTGCGAATCTAGCCAGTTCCTCGGCTTCGTCGTCTGGAATGTTCAGAGCTGCTTTGTATAGGGAGGTGATCGGCATATTTGTTTTTCTGAAGGGCTAGAGATAGGCTACATTGTGGAAGGAATAAGATAGGGTTGGTATTACTAAATACACTGGTAGAAAAAAGAATTTTAAATGAGGTTAAATGCTTTTCAGGTTCCTAGTCAATTCAAAATGCGAGAACTCTTTTCATGCAAAATTTAGGTGTTTCTCATTGAACAAAAATTTTAAATAGCTGTTCCATTTTTAATTCGCAAATTTTACATGATGTCATGACCAATATTTATTTAGTTTTTTTGATAAACTGAACACCTTACAAAACGAATACTTGAGCATTCGAATTTCATTTATTTTCATAATGGGTATTGCGTATTTAATTTAGTGTTTTAGTGGTTCTACGTACTTTCAAATACATAAATATTACATTTTTGTAGCGCAATTGGCACTCGCCCTGTAGTGCCTTCAGTAGAGCTGGTTTTATCTTTTTACGATCCAATTTTTTTAATTCCCGAGCACAGCTATCATCAGGTACCGTACTGTATAGAAAGGGTAATTTTTCGATCGTAGACCACCATTGGTCTCGGTGCTGTACACTCAACTGAGTGGGCCTAAGGACATGCAGTTCGGACCGCACAGCCGACAGCCTAGACCAGACACTTACGCAACTGAATGGCGCTGCTGTGTCTACATTACTCATCGTCAACTTGGATATCTTTAATTGGCTTACATTGACTTCAGTTACCCCGCTAAACCCCTAGCCCCGCCGTGGTAGATAGCCCTAATCAAGCCAACTATTAATTAAACTTGCCTGACCACTACGTCTTTAAAATAAAGAGCCACCCGTTGTTGGCACTTACCTTGACTTCCAAGTTTTGCCTTTGCAGTAACCTTCCCAACGATAACATAAGTTGTAGCAACTTTTATCCGCCCCGCCCAGAAAATTGAAGGTTGTCCTTCTATTTCCCCCTCTTTATCCCAAATTATACAACCCCTTTCATAGTTAGTCTTGATTTTTACAATGGTTCCCCAGAATGAAGTTCCTCTTTGTCTACAGACGCCAGAATTAGGCGTCTGTAGACAAATAGGAACTTCAAGTTTGTCGTTGGTGACAAAAACCTTATCCTTAAAGGATATCTTCAGCACTGCTGAACCACTACTATCTATTGTTGTCCAAAATTCCACTCCAGCTGCCTTAGGTTATTTTGACGCGATTCTTCTCGAGGTTCTGACATTCCGCGGATCGCGGTCCGGCATTACATCCCGGAGGTCAATTTTAGCTTCCAGCCGTCCAAAAATTCGACCCCACTCCACTCCTCCCAAACTTCTCCTCTCCATCAGCGGGCTACACTACTGTATCGCAGTTTCCTTAAAGAGAAAGAGGGACAGAAAACACCTTTGGAGTATTGGTGCGTGTTTGTTGTTTTCTCATTGTCGGACAGGATTCTGTACCTAGACAGGAACAACTGCGCACCGCGCATTGCACTAAAATTCGTCCATCGAGAAAATACATCGGCAGTTTTTTCTTCTGTTCAGATTCTTGTTGATATGTATCGTTGAAATGAGCGGTCGTTTGTATTTCGTTTTTTTGGATAGGAATCCATTGGAACTTAAGTCAATCGAAAACTCACGGAGTGTATTAACTGAATACCAACTTTATTCTTTTAAAAATTATCAAGGTGACTAATTTTTACATACAGTAACGTATTTTCTATGCGTTTTGAGCGATTTGATGGCGGGTCTCGCAAAAAAGTTGAACAACACACATCACTGCTTATCAACTGAGAGTATAATAGATAGAAAAAGGTCTCATTGCGAGTTGAGATGTGAAAAGCATTTGTATCGGGTCTTAAGGAGTTTATGATGTCCTCGAAAATGAATTCATTACAAAAAAGATTACGGGACGGACGTTTTTAGGGAATTTTGTCTTTCTTTTCCTCCTTGAATCAAATCTGAGGCGCCACGCTGCGTGCATTAAATGTTTCAATCTACTTGCTTCCATTTAGGAACAAATTTCTGGAACCAATAGTGCTCATACACCCGCTTTTGTAACGCAATTTGGGTTCAGATACAAAAGGCACATTAACTGCACACAAAATGAGCTCATAGTGATAATATGAACTCCATGTGGTTGGTCTCATCTATGAAGAAATTTTCGTTCAGAAATATTTTATTTCAATTTAATTCAATTTGAAAGGGTCATGAAGATCAATATTACGTCAAAATGGTTACATAATATATTATTAGGATGTACTTTTTAAGGTGTATATTTATCAATTTGTATAAAAACATTGAAACGTAGCATATATCCATACTTAAAATAGCTCTCAGAGGTCAGTCTAATCTTTTTATGATCGCAGTAAATAATTTTTGTATCTTGGAGCCTTTTAACGTGGGGCTAGTGATGTGAGGAACTACAAGTATGTGATATAGAAAATTGTTTTTTCGGAGGTTTAAATTATTCATTTGTTAAAGCACAGTTGTGTTAAAAGGCGGGATAATATCAGGACCAAGGATTGAATACTTTTAACAGAACTGATAGTCGCCACAATTTACTTTTAATGAAGAAATTATTTTTTTGATGGTGAAAAATCTTCCAAATTGCAAGTACATCTCTTAATTTTCGACTGGCTGGTGTGAAAAAAGTTAAAAGAAGAATTTGAGATGCTACAAGAAAATATTTAGATTTATTTCGTGCTTTCGAAATTCCCAAGGTCAATGAAATGTAGAACACAAATGTAGAACACTCTTGTATTTCGTACAATGCTTCAGCTTTAGAGCTCTAAAAATATTTTGCTAAAAATAAATGTAGCAGTCTCTAGCAATAATCGTAAAATAACTTAACTCAAAGATCTTGTAAGGGCTGCCTCATCCGTATTGTAGAGACCTTTCCAGCAGAAGACTCTCCAAAGACAGAAAAGAGTTTGAGTTCCAAATAAGCGTTTTCTGTTTGCCTAAAACGAGCTGTTCATAATCCTTTTATTGCGATGAAGAAACAAATTATCCTTCTTTCCAGTTAGAATAATTACCTTAGTGGCAATTAATAGTTTCTTGAGTAGTTCCAAAGTCTCTGCTGCTGCGTAAATTCCCTCAAATCATCATTTTTACATTAGAACCATAAATCTCTATAAAAACTCTTTAACACATTCAGGACAGGCTAGTTCGCGAAATACCACACACTGAATGACCCAGTGAGACTCTCAGACTCACAAATACACAACCTGTGTGCATTTCACTCAATGAAAATTCATGAACGAGAATAAATTGGATAAGCGATTAAATTAAAGCTCTTTGGTCTGTCTGTCACATGGTTGAAAGGAATAGTTTACTCAAATACTTCTTCTATTCATATACCATCTACCTCTTAACAAACACTTTCGTAGCTTTCGAAAATAGATTAAAAATTACAAAGACTGTACAATTCATTTCTTAGCACTCCAATCTTCCCGCAACATACTGTACTTCATCGTTTTTTCGGAGCTATTGGTGGCTATGAGGTAGCTATTACTACCTTCATAAACCCCCTCTCATTATCCCACCTCTCCTAAACCCCTTTCTTGGTCTATTTTGGCCCTTAATTTCCCAAAGTACACCGCGTTATAACATGATCTATCACTACGCAGTAAATTAATGTGAATATTTTCCACAACACTGATTACTGGTTATCTTTGTTAAATATGTCAAATTTTGAAACAACGTTTTCTCTTCATCTTTTAGTGTAAAATGGAACACCATATGCACACCTGCATTTTTATCCTCTCCTTTAGTTCATGCTTATTTCGTAAGGCTCTAAGTCTGGAACTTATACTGTACTATGAAAAATACACACCTTTCCCGTAGCAATCTATCTATTGAGGCTCCAATCTTGCACCCTTACCATCCCATATTTTCCTATAGTGTCCTCGCGAGAGATTACGGGCGCCGATGCGTAGATATAATCGATCAAAGCTACCTCTCAAAAAATCATCGGCCCCACTGCCGACCCGGCCGCTTGATCGAGACTTGATCGGTAATATACGACACTTGAAGAATGGTCTGGTCATTTGCGAGTTGATTGAGTTTATTTTAAGCAATTGAAGCACTTCGGTGGTCACTTTGCGCAAATTGGTAATAGTTGTTCTTATGTACTGAAGGTCCAGTCGTGTTCCAGACGTGGGGCACGGATTAACATAATCTTTGATGATTCTCTTTTAGCGCCCTAAATGAAAGCAGATTGAACTATTAGGTCCCGGGATTTGAGGCATTGAGTTAATTATTTCTTTATTTTTGCTACATAAATAGTTTGAGCAAGGATAATGTAGCATATCTCTTACATTACTTGGGTAGGCCAAGCTATGAGTTAAAACAGTGTATAAAGATAACCTTTTTTAAAAAAATATGCGCAATCATGCCCAATTGATGAACATCATCTGTTGAGCCAAACGAAAGGGAAAACCCACTTAAAAAAGTTCTTCTGCATCATGTCAAATTGCGCATATATTTAATTTGCCCTAAAATACCAAACATTGTTGATCAAAACTGCTTCGTATTATTGAATCAAAAACATTTTAATGTTAGTTCAATGTGATTTGTATCTTAGCAGAATTTTCCAAGTCTTTATAAAGACGGATGCTCCATGAGCTGTGCCCCATACCAAAAAGAGACAAGTATTTTTGGCGTTCAAACGTCTTGGTTTGAATGTAGCGCGTGTGAGTTTCAGCCAATGAGGGCATGTCTCTCACGCGACCATGGACCTATGCTATAGAAGAGTGATAGATGCGTAGATACAAGATAAAAATATGGTTCTAGACTCAGAATATGATGGATGCGTAATGAAATACCACCAACAAAGAGTGTAGTAGAGAAGAAGTTAGATATCGTGGATGAGAACTCACAATTTGGTGCAGCAGAAATACCTCTAGGCTGTAGATTATTCTTCTGAAAGCGGTATAAGAACGAATAATTTGCAGAGCGCTCTAGAATATTTTCACAAAATCATATGAGTTTCTTCATATATGTGCCTACTTCACAAGAAAAACAAGAGAATGAACTCTTTATGTCAGTGAATTCAGGTTTTTCAGATACGACTTAACATAAATTGCTTGGTCAGCTTGTTTCGAGAAATAACAGCTACGCTGAGATTACATATCCCGTGCCAGGTAACGTTTGGGAGAAGCTTATCGCTTCTATGAACGAACGCATAAACAGTGAAGTACCTGAGACAGACCGAAATGATGCCTTGCCGCTACAAGTATCCACCATTTTATACTGCAATTTTTCACATGGAAAGTATTCAATTTCATATCAGTATATCTGAACAAAATTCGAATGAGATATCTCAGCAGGACCGTACTTGGCTTCCATTTACCCCAGAAGACTGCATTGTAACCCTTTCCCATATACGAAGTACAAAAAAGACCAAGGGAAGTATGTATACATCGCAGGACGGTATAATTATAACTCCCATATCATGGGCTCGATGCACGCAGGATGACAACAATATTCTCAGGATGACAACAATATTCTCAAGGCGTATATATTATCTCCGGAACTAGCGATCAATTTAATTTCAAGTGTCATGCCTGCAACGGATTGAAACATTGGGCTGGATATCCAAAATGCCCTATGTAATGAAATGGTCGCAAAGAAACTCAAATTAACAAGCCTGAACGAAATCAATGCAATCCTCACGGATCAGATTTTTTGGAACAAGATAAACATTGGGCGCAACCTGTAGAAGCAAAACTATAGCAGTATCGTACACTTCGATAGCACGAAGTTTGCACCCACATCAATCCACGACAATCACGACGTGGCCAGCAAGATCATTCGCTACTTTGTGAAATAATTCGATGTTTAAATCGGTTATAATGTCCATTGCACCGCGCCTCTTCGATGTAATTAGTCTTTATGACATAATAGAGATATAATTCATTATTAAACCACCTAATAGGCTTTATTTACACGTATATGGTGTGGATTACCCCAAAATGAAACAATTAACCGCGAAGTAGGAGTATGCAGTTTTTGCTAAAGAATTTAACACTGGCACTTTCTGGTCGTGCATGATGGATGTAAATCTCGTCCTCATAGTTGGACTAGATGTCGGGAAAAATGCAGTAGGAAAAAATGTCTCGCAAGACTTCACACTGCAAATATTTCGACCTAGTAATGATTTAAGTGTGCCTTTAGCACATATGTCTCCAGTGATGACAGGTAACTGGTCACTGAGCGTATAAGAATTGAAATATTACCAAGCACTGGGACTTAAATCTACAACATTGTGCGTATCACACTTCACAACTCTGCTCGAAGAGAATCTAGGTTGCTTGTTAGAGAAATTCAACGCTTTTCTTACCCACTAGCCAAGAAAATCAGGATATAACAAGAAGAGGCTGTAAATATGACTCCAGATTTTGAAAAAGAGATAGCGAAAATAGACGAGACATTAAACACCTGCGCTAGTTATTTTATGCCTCAACCCAGTAAAAATACCTCTTACACACATCAACGAAGCTTCATCTGCGAAATTCAAAGTTATATATGTTTCCCGAAAATCAGAACTAACGGAAAAAGGGAGTTTTCATTTTTATGAGCACAGGATTCTCTGAAAGCGCACTTACCAATATGAGAAACGTTCAACAATTGTCTAAGTTTTTTAACGACAAGTAGGTACTCAGACATGTTGCACCGGTTGCACTATCTTCAGAAGAATTATTCAATTGCTGAAATATGCACAAGTCCTTAAGCAACCATGATATCACATTAAAGCACCGTTAAACCTGAAGACAGAAAAAGAACGGGATCATCGAAAGCAAATTTAAGAAATTGAAGATGATCATCCGGAAGTTGGACAAAGAGAATTAGACATGGATAGCGGAATATACTGTGGAAATAGATATTCTCTTATCTAACATGTTTTTCGACTCGAGTAGGCTTTGATTATTTTAGCTTCTGAAACTAAATCACCCTGATAGACTCTCACAAGCTGAAATGAGCGTATACTGAGTACTAAGTGTTTAAAACCCAGTAATAATTATAGTTACATACATATTACTTTAGTATTTGTTGAATTCGAGAACGGCGCAGGTAGTTGTACGGCCGCTAGAGAGAATCGTACGTGCGAAAACTAACACCAGAGGCACAATTGCCTCGTACGAGAAAGGAGGCCTTGCTTGGGCTCGCTACTCTTCTGCGGGGGGAGCGAAAGACATGAACGGATCAAGGCTACTGCTAAACCAACTCATGACCAAAACGCGGAGTTAATGCGAATTAACGATGTAAGTCCATTCAGTGAGACTACAATGAAGCCATCATATGAAGATGTGCAAGTATTACCTCAATCAGAGCTCGCAAGGAAAATAATTTAATCGCTGCTATGCGACTATATGGAAAGTTTGGTGGACACAAGAGGACGTTAATAAAAACCCGAAGATAATTCCCGAGCATTAATGCATTAATGAAGACTAGGTTACCCGCTAAGCACTCTGGATCAGTATTTGATACCAGAATGGTAGGCCCAACAAGAAAAGAGGTCTCAGAAGAAACACCCAACTCCAACAATTCAAGAGATCTATGGTTAAGTAGGGAAACCTCTGAAGGTACAGTGAATATATTACTGGTACTGGAGTTGGACAAAGCACGAATGATGGATGAGATTAACCACTAAATCGGATTCAGACAAGTCGCAAAACGGGATATCTAATTCGCACCATCTTTTATATAAGAGCAGACTTTTGACGTGGAATTCAAAGATATTTGGGAATAATCATTTTTAGAAGTAGAAGAAGCTGAAATTTCTGAGAACGCAAGTGTTATCCCTTCTCAAGTATTATATATTTTAAAGAGAGGCGAATCGAACAGAATGAAGCTGAAGTAAATTACATGTCTCCAAAACAACGAAGAAGTCTAGAAAGTAAACATACATAAATATGCAATAATCGAGAAGCTCAAATCATCCTATTACTGCTCTCTTTGGTTCCAATCCTACATTTTGAGGTGCGTAGATCAGAGTTTAATAGTGCGTTCCTGTAAATCTTGTCCACTACACGAGATTATTTAGAACACTAAAGGAGCGGGCACCAGGCTAATCTGTGCCGTAAGTTTTTGATATAGAAACTACGAAATTTAACGTAGAGTATCATAGAGGAGGATACGCTCTGTATTTTAAAGGATTAGTAATAGATAATGAAGGATACAGGATTACAAAGGGTGGTCAGGATCAGTTAACTCTACTTCAAGCTCAAAGAGGAAGGGAAAATGGCCATTCTAGCTGCAAAACTCACAGATGAATTTATGAAAGCAGAAAGTAAGGAGTTAGACCTATTATATGGTGGAATTAGCCAGTGGATCGAGATTTGATTGATCTACTAAGGGCAAAGATACAACTTTGGAGGTTGCCAAATATTGGTGTAGAGAAATGGAAATATCATATATTCAAATAAGGCTTACTGCAACAGGATAAATTAATTCGTCTCTCGTACACAACTCTCAAAGATTGGGCATCATAAGTAACTGCAAAAGATACACCAGTATCGAGCATTGGATGAGAATATGCTGTATTCAGCCAACAGTACACCCATGGACATTTTTTGTGGTATATTTAATCCAGCAAATACTTTCATGATTGTCGGTAAAGCACTTTGTCTACACTAACCAAACAAAATCCGAATTGAAAAGAATACACTCTCCATTATTCAACGCAAGTAACAAATAATGCGGATGTTTGCTTATGTACATTTTCAGACGCATCGTACCATAAAAAAATGACTGTGGGCAAATTTAATTTATCACTGGCATAATAGTCAGATGAGGAACGTGAAAGAAGTATTTGAATCGTACTCTGAGCAATTCACACAAGAAAAAATACAGTAAGTCATCAATCACATAGTTCTGAGATCTTGGCTGTCGCGACATCTTAAGATAGGATATTTTATCTCAAAAATGGCAATCAATATGATGTTTCCGAGAACACCAGTAAATCATGTACTGTATGTAGATTCTAAAAGACTGTGAAACGCTGAAAACAAGCTTACTGAGGGTAACGATTATCTTTTCAGGTAGACTTCAGAAGTAACAAGAAAAGCTTTGAAAGTGGAGAGACTGGGATAATCAAATCGATTTATGAACCGATCAAAATCGCAGACTCATTAAAGAAATAAGATCTCACCGTACTAAAATCTTATTGAAATACGCTCAATAAGGTCACTCTACATTTTCCTTCACGTTGGAAAGATGGTAGCAACGAATAAAATAGACTAAAAGTCATTCAGTACCATAGAAATGGAATCAATAGTCATTCCAGATCGTACTAAGAATAAAATATTGTACAAATGAAACCAAAAACGATTCCAGGCCGTTCTGGTTATCGCAGTCCTCATATATGATCCTTTATTTTCAGATGCTTGGACATCCAATATCCCACCTCCATACTGTGAATGGCTGAATCTTTGTGTCTTGTGAGATATCTAGTTCGGAGCACGATAAATATCATTCTTATCCATTCCGGAACTTCAAGGCTTTAAGTCGTCGTGGCTTCCCTTAAAGTTTAATAAGTTTTACACATAAAACCCTGGATGAAGTCATAGAATTTATTTTTCTGAAGTAAAGATACAGCAAATCTTAATGAAAGAGATGATAGTCGGAAAGGCAAAAATTGGGATCAATTTGGCGGCGATTATAGTGAACTGGTTTTATCGTTGACTACGTGGAAATTATGGGACCATTTTCTGAGTTTCACACTTAATAGGGCTTTAGTTAGACATATATTTTGGATCACACAACTAGTTGCGCAACGTTACATCGGATGTTGATTTCGAAAACACTCTTCCATACATTCTTTCTATAAATTTCTATATAATTTTATTCTATAATTTTTACTGATTTACTTGGATCTAAATCAAAAAGATATAAGTTTGGTATTAAAAATAGAACCCTGAAAGTTGAATAGATGGTCTATGGAATTCAAAAAAAGAATATTATATCACTAGACGGCCACTCGTCCTTTTATTCGCAAAGTTTTTCATCTCCCGTACTTTAACTCCATTACAACTCCCTTTTTACATATACTTCTGATTCACCACTTGCAACGCCCTATGCTTCAATGTTTTCAAAATAAAACAATGTAAGGTCAAATAATTTTTTTGGCATAGGGCTGGCTGCGATATTATCTATGTATCTTAAGGAGTTAGTGAGACGGAATTAGTGGTAGAGACAATTTACTTTTTCTTTCGGCAGAGAATTCTGTAGGAAGGCATATACGTGTAGTATAACAATTTCATAGTTAGTATAGAGTGATGTTAGACTGGTACAGGAAAAATCAGTAAATAAATCTAAATCACGAGTCTTTATCCTTCAAATGTAATATTTATTCCGTTACGCAGTGGTGCAACGGAGTAAGGGCGAGAAGATTTCGAAATTCATTCTCGAAGATGAGCAGTAAGTTCATAGCTTTTTTCCATTTTGAAGTAGGAAAACAGACATATTTCCCAAAATATCTGCTGCAGTAAAATTAAAATGTTTTTAATATGTACACCATGTTTATAGAGAAAATAGTTTCGGGGTTTAATATAGAAGGAACAAAAATGAAAAAGGACAGAAGACCCTATTTGAACGCAATAGTAGAAATTTATTCATTTTATTTTGGTGAGCACTCCAAAATAATGGAAGTAATTATAATCGTTTAAACTCAGGTAAGAATTGATGACAGAATTGGCCGTGATTCTCGGTGCTTCCATGTACAAGTTTGTGAACCACATTTTAGTTCTATTTATGCATATTGAAATATTTTAAGCTGAGCAAATAAACTACTTTGTATGAAACAATAGGTTTTGGCATCAGTTCAAGTCAAATTGCTCAATTTCACGCCTTTCTGTCTAATCAGCAAAAAATCACTTAAAATTCATATTTCACTCGAGGTAGCTTTTGGCCAACAGAGAGATGCAATGCAGAGAAAACCTTAGCAAGGACAAAATATTTCCTCACCTAGAGCTACTAAAATATTTGAAAATAATGCCAAGTTTGATGACTTCTTTAAAATATTATATGGCCGCAAATGTGGATTGTTCACAAAATTTGGCGTGAAAATGGAGAAAATCGAACAATACATAAATGAAAAAATGATCCAGAGGAGTATAGTGAAGGTTTGCGCAAAGCTTTGGGGAAATCTAAGTAAATACTTTCGATGCATAAAGTATATCGGGCGCAACAGTGTCGATAAACCGTTCGGTGATATACGTTTAAAAATACTAGAGAAAAAAGTATTCAGCAGAGTCCACTTGACATTAGCCGACAGGGTGGGGCCAGTAGGAAGAATACTAAGATAATCACTCACGAAAAGTTATTTCACTTCAGCACTCTTCGTTCATGCGATTTCATTTTTCACATTTTGAAGACATCTGTCATGGGTTGTTGAGACTTTAACTCAGAAATTATGTAAAGCTAAGTGACGTGCTCCATCCGGGAAAGTTCAAGAATATAACTTCATGCGGAGGGACGAATAGTGGTAAGTTTGGCTTCAACTTCAATTGTTATTCAACTTCGCACTTGTGAGAAGGGAAAGTCTTGGGTGTTTTTCCTGTTGGAAAATATATTCGACCTCTGATAAGTGTCGGCTCAAGTCAGCTACGGGGAATACATGGAAAAGCCTGCCAATGCTTGATCTCTAAGAAGACTCGTACACTCTCAGTCCCTCGTCCTCTTCCCCCTTCCCTGTTTTCCACAGCTAGATTACAGCAGCTCTTTTGTTGCATGAAAGTCGGTATTAAGACAGTGTGAAACAGAGAGGGAGGTAGCCGGGCGCTGCTAAAGGAACGATAGAGGCGCTGGTAATGGGTTTCAGAAAGTTGGGGGCAAAGGGTGTATGGAGTGTACCTGGATTCCCACAAGAATCCAGATGAGCCCCCCTCTTATATACAGTACGGTAACTCTATTCTAGAAATTCTATACTCTTTTAGCTCAGTAGAACTTACTAGAAAGTAGAGTGTAACTGTAGAATTGTACTATCTAGAATATAACTACGTGAATAAAACGATGACGCGGGGCTCCACGTCAAATAAAAACATTGAAGGAAATCAAATTTCTAAAACCATTCAAGACGATACAGTTTCTCTGTTACACCACTGTGTAATAGAGACATTGTTACGCAGTGAGCCCTGGGTGTTCCGTCAGCGCCAGTTTACTCCTAACAGCTCGGTGGCGTATTTGGGAGACAACAGATGGCTAGAATCAAAAGTTTTAGTATGCAAGACGGAAGAAAGTATCGGTGCGGGATCGTGACTCACAGTAGAAGGAAGTATCATTTAAAATTAAGGGGGGAAGTTTTGGGTATTTTTGCTCTTGGAAGATAAATTCGGTGTAAGCGAAATTGTCTTCTGTGGGCCTATCAGTGAAAAGGTTTGTTTGGCGGTGCGAAAGAACTTGTGAGGTGAATGATCAAACGTCGTTGAGAGCTGTATGTCGAATGCGGAGCGGTCTTGGAATCGAATTACTACTTTGGTAATGGAATATTGGCGCACGTCTGTATAATATTCCTTGGGTTGCGAAGCACAGGATGTTGCACAAGGCGTGAGATCAAGAGTTTTAAGGGGCGAAGGAGGGGGCGGGAATCGTCAATCGAGCGGCCACCGACACTAGGGAACAACGAAATGGGCAAGGAGCAATTCGCCAGGGCCCAGAAGTCGTCATGTCCGGTAAACTTCTGCCCTCCTCGCTCGGCGTAGGCTTTTGGCGAATTCATCTTGTTCCTCTGCCCTATTCCGATTAGAGGCTGCTCCCTGTATCCAGGAGCATAGTCAATTCGATGTCTCAAAAATCCCCCCCATGTCAGCTACTGCACATTCTCTCTGCAAGTCTACGTTCTTTCGCAGGTAATTTCCTTCAGTGAATGAAATTCACCCCCCCCCGGTATTTAAATGGCGTCTCCACGAACGAGGCAAATGGCCGAAATAAACGTCAATACGAAAGCGAATTGCACGGTAATGACTGAGGAAGCGGAGCTGTTAGCTGCGAGGAAATTTTGAATATGTACTATGAAAAGCAAACCAGCGGATGCAGAGTTTGGTAAGTGCTGCGCATGCTGTGACCAGGAATGATTGGTGGGAGGTACATCGTTCTTCTCGGGCTGTCTGACGGGGTCACTTGATTTCTGATATCCGACTCTTATCGCGTATTGGTATATGCGCGGAGGAATGCAAGAGCATTTGGATCTGAAGACTTTTGAAGACCTTTTAGGATGTCTCGGTTCATCGTCAAAGCGCGGAAAGTTTTGAGATGAATTTAGGGAAATTTAGGTTTCGAATGAGGACGCTGCATCAACTTTCGAGGAAGGTATTTGACCCGTGAGGTCTGAACATGTAAACTGCGAGTGCAGTGATGTACTAGGAAAACATCTCTCAACCTTGTCAGAAGGTGGTTCAAGTCTGATGTGGTGCATGCATGTGCAGCAACGATTGCACGGTATCAGGTAGGAGTGTCTCAGGTCGCCGAAAGGCACTAGAGGTTTGCGATAGAATGAGTTTAAGATATTAGTTCCGAGCAACTGCCTGTAGTCGGAGCCTGACGGGGGAACTATTGTGTATAGTTTTATCACAATGTTTGCGCATAGAGCAATTATGCTCAATTTTTGACCGGGGTGTAATAATTGGCAAATTAACAAGGTGTTACGGTTAGCGGCTTTAGCGTAATTTTCTCAAGTCGGCTGTCAGGGAAGGAATCGAGATGTTGCAGTGGAGCTTGCCTCACCTCACCAGTTACCTTGGTCAGAGAGTTGGAGTAGCAGCAGTAGGAGCCGACGGGACAGCGGTAGAGGAGGCAACGAGACTGTAAGGGTTAAGGTGCCATGGGAGGTGGCATTTTGAAAATTGAAGTGGAGGGTTTGTAAAATGACGATACATTAACGAGATACGGACGTTTGTGAATTGCCAAAGAGAATCGATGTGCCACGTAGTCCCACATGCAACCGTCTCATGACCCCGTAATCGCATGACAAAAAATGGGGCCACAGAATCCCCCCTCTTAACGATACTTGTCCCTTTCCCACTCATTCCTCATCCCATTCTTCTTCGCTCCTCCACCCGACCATTTATCCACACCCTCTTCACCTCCCACTGTCCCTCCCAAGCACCCCCCCCCCTCACCTTCCCTCATCCAACCCCTCACCCCTCACCCCTCACCCAATGCAAGTCAAAGCCCTCGCCGCCCGTTACGAAGCCGCCGCAAGTGCCACATCTCACCCACCCTCAACCTCCCCTTCCCCATCCTCATCCACCATCCCTCAACCCTCGCCACATCGCAACAGATTGAAAATGGCCAGGTAAAAAAACTCCGCGATCGTCTGGAACGCGCTGTTCAACAGGCTCACTCGCACCCTCCGACAAACCCAAACCCAAATCACCACCACAACACTCACAACAACAGCAGCAGCAGCAGCAGCAGCAACAGCAGCATCAAAATCACCAACCAGAAGCCAATGTCACATTAGACAGCCCGAGAGCGGTAGAAGTCGCAGAGTTTGGAGATGCCGATGCATTACACGCCGTCGTTCCCGCCTCGGTCGCACAAGCGGCACAGACACCCCATACGGACTCTGCGCCCAGCATCCACCGGGACCCCACTCAACACGACACTCCCATACCCGAAACGGATCAACATGACACACACGCCAGGCGCGAGACCAGTGTCTCTGATATCACTAGTCAACCCGAGTCGTGCAGTGACGGAAGCTTGACCAGTGGACAAGCTCTGCAACAGGCAGCGAGTTGATGTCGGGGTCGGCAAGCATGGATAGCTTGGACTCAATTCAGCCGATTGAGGATGTGAGCGAGGGGGACTTGGACAATATTGACGGGGTGGAACATGTGGACGATTTTGACAGTCAGGAGGACGTGGATAGTTTCCACAGACAGGAGACTGTTGAGGTGCTGGACGATGACACACCGAGTACACACTCGCCGCCGGAGTATGGTAGTGATGATACAGAGTTGGACGGATATCAAGGGGCGCATGTTGACGTGGATTATACCGAGTCGGATGAGATGGGCAGTAGTAGTTGTGGGAGCGATAGAGTGGGTAAGGGAATTGAATCGCGGACGGTGTTGGAGGACGAGGCGATAACAAGTGTGGAGGACTCGGAGCATGGAAGCTCGGATGGGTTTGAAAGCGCGGATGAGGAGTTTGAGACGAGGACGGTGCCGGTGTGGGTGGGATCCAAGGTATGGTCGAGACGACCTCGGGTGCAGTCCAGTTTGGGGGTGAGAGTGACGGGGGCGGGAGGACGGGGACGGGGTGTGGACGGGAAGGGCGGGGATGATGGATCGAGGGAGCGGGTTGTCGTTTAAAAAGCTGCCAAAGGCAAAGGTGTGATTGCACGGAGAAGGGGACATAGTGTGAACTTGGATGGGAGGGAGGAATCGGAACAGCCAAAGGCGCATGCGACGTTGTCGATGGATGAACGGGGTGTCGGGCGCGGAGGTTGGTGAGGGAGTATTCGAATCCGTCAGAGTTGTTGACGGGGCAGGTGAGCATGGTAGAGATGGTGCAGGATGATAGTGAGAAAGGGGACGAGGACGGGGAAGGCAAGGGGAGGAGAAGGGTGGAAAGGGGTTGGACGGGGGGGGTTGGTGAGAAAGCATCGTCGGAGAATGAGTTTAAGAATCGGTACGATGAATATCTAGATGCTGAGCAGCTCGGGGAGAAGAGGGGGTGGTTACGGATGAGGATGAGGTTTGGAGCGGGATGAGATTGGGGACGAATATGGAACGGGAAGTAAGCAGCGGTATGGACGGCGGTGCGGTTGTTTGGACGAAGCGGGAAGGATAAGGAAAGGATGAGGATGGAAAGGCGAAGCGACATGCGGAGAATGTACAGAGACGGTCATCGATGTTGTCGGGAGCGCTGGATCGAGTGTCGATGGCGGCCGATCCGTGGATTGATTTTATTACGGACGCGAATACTTTGCCGGGAGGGAAGCGGCCGTTCCGGGACGCGATGAGGAAATTGTTCCGACGGAAGGGAATGATTTAATCAAAAACTAACTTTGTTGAGGTGATGCCCCTAACAGTACACAGTACATTATTAGTAAAATGGTTTGTCCCAAACATAATGTACAGTACGGTACAAATTCCATCCAGGCGCCGATGGCACAAAAAACAAAATGAGGACTGCAAATTAACGCCACTCGTTGAAAAAATTTTGTCGATGCTCTTTGTTTTTTTTTTTTTTTGGTTGTTACACAATGCAATACAATTTCCCGCCATTGCAGAACAGCCCCCCCTCCGCCCGCCCACTCTGGCAAACCCTAGTCTTCCCCGTCACCACGCACTGCACTCCACCACACACCTCCCCCGCTCGCTGTTTCATCATCCCCATCCCCCTTTGCTACCCACATTCCCATTCCCATTCCATTCCCATCTCCATCCTAGTAAACAACAGTACAGTACCTATCTAGAAACACAAACACAGAAAACCTGGACAAATGTACCATCAAACTACCGGCTCACTCAAAAACACAAATCACCTCATCCTTCACCCCCGACGCAGCCTCGAAAACATCTTTGCCATCGGCGAAGGTCGATTTGGGCTATGCATAAAGTCATCAACGCCAACATACTAATAAACTGCATATCCTCCATCTTTCTTTCATCCATCACCACGCCAGCATTTGCAGTTTCCATACTCACCACTAGACGCCTTACCATAGTGACGCTGCTGTTCCTCATGCGCTCCTCTTCCTCATCTCGTTTCTTCCACACCCTAGTCCACCATGCCGTGAGACCCACCCATTCCCCACCCCACGTCATGCGTGCGGCTCTTTCCCTCCGCGCGGCCGCTCCTTTCCCCGAGTTGCTGTTGCCTCTGAGGAAACGGGATGATCCCTGACAGCACTGTTGCGCATCCTGGCCTCTCTGAAGTCCCTGACAACCGAGTCCTCAACCCCCCCTTTTTCATCCTCATCCTCATCTTTTCCTCCCTGGTCTGACACCAACTGACCCTCCTTCTCAAACTACTTGCAAAACTAACGCGACTGCCATTGCCGAATGAGACGCTAGCACCCTGCCAAACTCGACTTCCTCCCAACTTTGCACAATGGCACTACCCTCGCGATCCTTCAACATGTCGTCACCCGCTCTGACGCCCCTGACCTCGGGGTGTGTACTCTCACTAGCGCCAATACTCGGAAAATCATCATCGAAATCATAAACCCTGGGACCTGGCTTGCGCAAGGCAGGAATTCGAGGGTGTGCAGGATCATCGCAGCTCATAAAAACTGGAGTCGGAAGTTGCATCGTCGGAATGGATGGGATGGGCATCGATGAGACGTACGATGTGCGGGACGGGAATGACGGGACGTTCTAGACCGTCCGAGACAAAGGAACCATGCAAGGCATCGTCGAGCAGGGGGAGAGAGGGGAGGGTGAGTTGTGGTGTGTGTACATGGGGGTGGCGGGGGGACGGATGGTAGAATGAAGCACTTTGCCTTGGGTAGACGATGGGTGTGGGGGGGGGAGTGGGTGGTTGTGGAGAGTGGGACGAGAGAGGCGGTGGATGAAAAGGGGAGGTGAGGGTGTTGGTGTTGGTGGGGGTGGTTGTGGTTGTGGTTGTGGTGCCTTCGGGCATGACGAGGAGGGGTGGGGGGGACATTTTTTTTTGGGGGGAGGGGGGGGATGGGTTGGGGACAAGAGGTGGGTGGGGAGGAGTTTGCAAAAGGCGGAAACGGGGGGATGGATGGTTGGGAGGGAGGGAAAGGTATATGTGTGTATGGAGAGGGGAAGGGAAAGGTATTTCAAGAGGGTGGGGAGTTGAGGGAATGGGCATGGTGATGGAAGGTGTAGGTAGGGGTGGGGTGTGGAGAATGGAAGATGGTGGGAAATGTTGTGTGTCGACAGGCAGGCATGTGTGGTTGGGACGGCGGCGATGGGCGGCGATGGGCGGGAAGAGGAAGGAGGAATGGGCAGATATGGTATAGTATTTGATTGGCGTATGGAACGTTTGGAAAAAGGAAAGATCGAGGCAGGTTGGAAGCAGGCGGCGCGCTGCGCCTATTGGATCGGTGAGACAACGCCACGTTGCCCGTTGTGGTTATGGCGCATGATGAGCCCGAATCGGCCGTTTTGCCGTTTGCCAGGTTTTTACAAGTGGTTGACACACATGCACTCGATTCACTTACACACGCTCACCTATTCCCCCCCCTGGTTGTGCACCACCCGATGCACATGGGTTGTGCACGCCCACACTTGCCCTGCGACAATACCCACCGTCTCCCGCCTTTCCCCCTACACCAGTCATCGTCTGCATACTTCAATTGCACAAATGCAACCGCCGTCCCCTTTGCTATCACGCCTCGTTTGCACCGTCAGCACGCCTTGGGACACACGCCCGCGTACAGTTATGCACTCCGTTACACTAAGTGTACTGTACAGTACACCTTGTGACTAGACTAATTTACTCTACTCGCCGCCCAATCACCACAATGCATTTCGTAGCTCTAATATGCCGCCACACCACCCCAAATCATTTTCCCACATAGCTTTCTAGATGTCTCCTTGATTGTTGGAAAATTTCTTCCCGCTTCTCCATGCGGCATACGACCAAAATCGAGAACCGTTTTCAACAGAAAATTGCCCTCTCGAAAATGAACAGGAGGATTTTCAGTAAAGCAAGGTGCCTTGTTTGAAATGTTCTATTTCGGGAGACAGCCAGTTATAACATTCCGCCACCAGGTCCATGCATCGATCTTGTCTGCGTTGTTTCACTGAGTTTTCAATGGGAGACTGCAAAGGTCGTTGTTTGCATTTGGCACTTGCTCACTGAGTGGGGATATCACCACACAGGTGCAACAGAGGTGAGAGAGGACAACCAGGAGCTTTCGATCTGGCCAAAGGAGGGTGTCACAAGTGCCAAGCATGTTGTGATAAGAAGAAACTTTATCAAGGAAAACGTTACCCACGCCATTGTAACCCTATCGTATTGTCCAACTTCGAGCATGGTGACAGACATACTCACAAAGCCTTTAGGACGCATTGCTTTTGAGAGACACAGGCCGTCATTGAGTCTCAATCCGGGGAGAAATGAGCTAGTATGACCACTAGGAGCAGGAGGGCGACTTCGATGCTATCAGTTTGCGCTCCTCCGCGGGCACAGTTTGATACAGAATTGTTGCTCTATCGAGAGTTTCTTACTCATGAGTTCCGACATGTTGATATGGCCTACGATTTGACTATTCAAAATCTGTACAGTAAATTTTTGTCTGACAATATAGACCTCACGGATTAGTCTTAGTTCATGCAGTATGAGGACAAATGGTCTGAAGAGTTTGTTTCGATAGGAATCTTTGTATGTTTAATATTCTCACTGGACTGCCTCCTACCGCCTTCGTGGCAGTATGGGATGTAGAGTTGTAGTAGTCTAGTTAGATAGGTTTTCTGGACTACGTCTTTGTCCAGTTTGTTTACTTCATGAGGTCATCGACTGAGATGATTGATAAAAAGAAACAAAAACTTCGAAAAATCAGTGAAACAATCCATTCAACATCGATCTGTTGTCCCGCCGACAGAATTATACTCTCGTATACTGATTTTAGCACTACTTCAGCAGTGGACTCCTACTAAGATAATGAAAAGGGCCACCCAGCAATTTGTTCCACTCCTACAGCTTTCGTGGCAGCATGGGTGATGTTTTCGTAGTAGTCTAATTAGGTAGGTTTCTTGGAATATATATTGTCCAGTATGGTTTGTTTACCTAAGGAGGTCCCCGACTGGATGATTTGAATAAAAAAAAGGGCTCCGAAAGCTTAGTGAAACAACACAGAAAACATCAATCTATTGATCCGCTGGCCGGAATTATGTTCTGTTATACGGATTTTAGCACTACTTCAGCGATGGTCGCCTAATGAAGTAATAAAAATTGCCATTCAGTAATTTGTTCCACTCTTATTAGAAGAAAATCTTTCTCGACGTACTTTTACTTCAATGGACCTGCAAATGCTGTATAATATGGCCCAAGGCATTTCAAACTAGAAAGATCAGAATATTGTTGTAGTTTTAGATCAAAGTGACCCTTTGACAGCAATAACAGATATTCGCAAAGTCGCTTGTCGCTTGAAACCCTAGGAATTGGGGATAATAAAGTAGTTTCTTTGTGAAGACCTTTAAGCTCTTCGGAGATCCAAATATCGTAATTCATCATGCAAGGTACTCGATATTCTCTAGATCCTGATTATTTCCTATTAATGAAGCTACGGATACAGTGAAAGCTTCAAAAAATAAAAAATGTAATGTATTCAATAACTTGAAAGCTTTTTACTTTTTGTATACCCTTTTCTTCTGGTTGAGGTCAATTTTATCATTAACAGGATATCGAAGGATCATTTATTTACCGTAAGTTAGCCTTTTTCACGTCTTCATGAGATTAGTGCACTTCTGCAAGTCCAGTTAACTTCTATGCAAAAGTTCAAATCGGATTAGATAAAATTATCAAAATGCGAAGCAGATGAACATGTAGATTGATCGTCCTTGTCTTTACAGCGAATTTTAATTTTTTTCCGAGATTTTTTGCCTATCATAAGTGATACACGCAAAAATGTTCCACAACGCGATAAATATATCCGATGTTGTTTCATGTAGATAGAGTTTCCCTCCTCCAAGTGATTTAAAGTTGACACGGCAAATTCAACAGGCTTAACCTTTTTCATATTTTTGAGGACAATTTTCCGTTGTATGGGGGACATTAAACCTATTTCTTTTCTCTGATGATAGGTTTAAGGTTAAAATGCGTATAGGTTAGTAATTTGAGACCACATGGCTTCTCTTTAAGCTCGCTAAATGCTTCTTTCCACCCTATTAGTTTTCTTTTGTTTAGTAGTTCTTATTTTTTAAAGCAAATTCCTTAATGAACCTCCAACTATACAGTTCCAAAATTTTGACAAAAATTTCAAAAAGGTCTACCAGAAGGAACCATTTCTTTGACTCATGAATTCGTTCTTTACTTCGCTAGAATATCGTAATAACTTAAATGGTTCTCCGAAGGTCATTTATGTTATCAATAAGTCATTAATATATACTTTCGCAGCTCGGAGTACTTGAAGAGAAATATTGACTACTCATTAGAATATTGCTTGCGTTCATGACACTGAATAGAAGTACCTCGAATCTTAATGTTATCATTTTCCCATTGAAAGTTGTATTATCCTTATATTTTCAACTCAAATTAACTTTTAAGTAGTTTGTGCCTGATGAATGACCTTCTATCTTTCCATACCTCTACAAATATTTCTACACTCGGTATTGATAATCGTTACAGCACCATTTTGTGGCATGCTAGTTGGCATATATCACAAAAGCGTAACTTTAAATCCTTCTTGGGTCAAATAGGACAGTAAATGACAATGTTAAAGAGTATAGTTGTGCTTTTTCTAGCACATAACTGACTTTTATGAAATAAAATGGTCTCATTTTGGCAATTTACGTCTGACAATAGTAATGAGGGTCGATCTATGGTATTTGAAAAGTGAAATATACAATCGGGAAATTTCGCGTGGCCAATAAGAAAAGCCTGCGTATCACAAATTTCATCAAGTGATTTACATATTTAATCTTATGTCAGGGAAATCTCGGATTTCCCTAATAGTGAAAATAAAGAATCGTGATCACAGTAGAGAATACTGCTCCCAAAGTTGTGAGAAAATTTGCACATACCTGTTGAGAATCTCTATCTTCGATCCGCGGGGCTATTACACTCCGTGAGCCTTTTCTCCTTTGGAATACTGTGAGATCCTTAAAGACCGCGACACATTTACATCTCTCGGACAACAGTTTGCTCTTCCGCGATCCTGAGAATCCGCACCTGGCATTAGAAACTATAATGCAGTTTTCGTTCAGAGGGGCAGACAGTTCCCTGCAATCTCCAGCAGACAAGCAGAATAACATTTGAGCAAACCCTGAGCAATTCCGAACTACGACGGAGACGTACAATCCAATCAGATAAATTAATTACAGCCATCATAATGCATCTGATGTTAGGGTGCAAGAATAGACTCTGAAGCGACCTGAAATCTCAAATAACCCTGATCATGAAGAAACTGATTCCAGCAATATCGTACCCGAAAAAGTTGCTTATGCTACGCTATTGCTTCGTGCCAAGGTGATGGACAACCGTACATGTAAGAAAATACTCAAAATATTAACGATTACCGGATATTTAAACGCTACGCCAGTTACGAGGTTGAAGCTAATTGATATGAAGATGACGCAAAGGCATTTTTCGCTCGCCATCATTATAAAGTATTTAGATCTGATGAACGAAGGAGGAGATTTGACGAGTTCCACGCTGCACAATCTTGCTGCAACATGAGTCAGGATTTACATAAATGCAGCTGATATCGAGATGATAGCACTGGTTAGAGGGGATATTCCAGTATTTAATTGAGATGAAGTCAAGATTGGGGAGCCTCCTCTCAATCAGTCCAACCCGTGCCAGTGCCGTGATCACAGCTTTGAGCTTCCGAATATGTTCAGGTCTTACATATCCTTAGTGATACAAGAGTGTTAACAGCAAGACAGCTTCTAATGTAGCCTCAGACGTGGGATAAACTGTACGGCGAACCAACAAATGTTTGGTCCGAACATGTTGTTCCTCTTTTCAATGACAATTCTTTTAAGTGCATACTATAAACTTTTGTATAGAGTGAACTTCCGTATAATTGAAATCAGTATTATCACAGAGAAAATCAAATTATCTGTTGTAACCACCACTCTTGCGTTTTTAACAGGAAGATATTTTCAAAAAACCGTGGAGATCAGAAACCATCGTTACATAAAATTTATAGAAATAATTTGCTATATCCTAATGCATTTTAATCTTTTTCGAGTCAGTGGTGTATTTGAATGTACAAGGGCTACCAAGCCTCGGCGGCTATTTTCTTTATTTATTCTTAAGGAATGGTAATTGGTACTGAATCATAACTTAAGACATAATCGATGGTTTTGTGTTCTTTTTGGTAAAAATTTGTGGGAACTTTGAATAAAAACTATACGGGAGATATACTAGATTATTTAATTTTTCATAATAGGTTCTTGCGTCACATAAATGAACAAGAGTTATATGTGTACGTTTATTTGAAAGAAATGTTCACAAATTCTGATAAAATTTCCAAATTTGTATCGTGTAACGTTACCCACTCAGTTGGCTCTTGAAACCCATTCAATGCGAATACCGGTTTACTAAAAAAAGCAGGAATATCTACTCAACCTCTAACCTATATTAATGGACTTTATTTCTAATTCAAAAATATAAAGATAAGTAAAAATGTATCAAAATAGAAACAATCAAAAAGTAAGAATATGTTCTACTTCTATTTTTTCTGAAAACATATGAATAAGTTCATTGGGACATCACTGACTTTTTCATAGATATTATGGATAATAGATATATCTGTATTAATATCTAAAGGAAAAATTGACACAATCTACATTTTGCTCCACCTAAAAGGTTGCTCAGCGAGACATTCCAGTAAAAAATTAAAATTACCTTCTCGTTGAAAAATCATGCCGAATTTGATCCCATTCAAACACTTTAAATTTACATCTTATATGTACAAAAAAACCTACGGCCTACTCCTTCAAATAACAAAATTGCATCAGTAAATCAATTCCTTGTCAAGCGTAGTCATTCGGACCTTAGTTTGTAAAAATCATGGATAGGATTGAGGAAACAGCAATTTACGCTACCGTTCCTGTGGCCTGTCCATTTTTTTTGTTGCATTAAGTTAGCACTGGTCTAATTCCATACAGAATATTTGAAATATAACAAATTGTATTTTAGTTTTCCAGTATAAATGAAACACGCTGCTATCGGTTCCTTTCAGCTCATCACAGCTGCTTGTTAGAAAATCTGCGAAGTCGCGCAGACATAATCATTCTGCTTCCTGCATCCAACATATTATGGGAAGAAATTAGAAACAGCAAGAATGATTCCTCTTCTATATAAACGAAGAGATTAATTTCTTGGTAAAACACTTGGATGTAGAAATAGAAGAAATAATTGCGACTATCCTGTCTGAAATGACTTCATACGCCTCCTACACAGATTTTTTCTTTGATTTTGTTGTTTGGATCTTTTGTTTCCTTACAATTACTCTCATCCTAATTAATCACTTTACAGAGTTTATAGATACTGAAATCAATAACGCCACACAGCCTACTGGAATAACCTCAAGGATAATTTGTTCGGAAAACATTCATTCTGAACTTTCAGATGTGTTCATTGGAACTTTATATGGAAAAACGATTTTTTTGAGTGATATAATTGGAAGCTTTCTTTACTAACAGAAAAGTTCCAACATGCTTCTGTTTTACCGCACGTGCGTCTTTGCTCATGCAGTGCTCCAGTATTAATAAATGTTAAGATTTTTGGATAAATTTTGTCGTGGTTTCATCTAGGAATCTATCCATGTATCGATTTTTCATCCTTAAAGTTTATTTTGATATATTTAGTGCAATGAATGCACATCCGACCAAGTTTTTTTGAATTAATACACAACATCAAGTTTTTCCTTGAAATTATCGTTTAAAGTACCACATCATTATTTTTTGTTTCAATATATATTATGTTCATTCCTATGTCTACTTGTACGCTTGAGAGTAAAAATCAATTTTTAGCGGTACTCGATTTTCATTTGTTCATACTTTTAATTTTCGCTTTATTCAGAGTGTAAGTGAGCACCAAAAACTTCTTCCAAATGAATCATCTAATATACGAAACATAATTTACCCCAGAAATCAGAACGACTGAAGAAATTAATTCGAAGCTTAAGTTCGGGGAGGGAACCTTAGAAGAATATTAAAAATTTTCGATTTCCCGGTTCTACCAAACAAAAGCTTCTACAAGCCCTATTTTGAGGCTCACTGAGTTTTATTTGCTCTTTGTGAGACCTTAATTTCTAAAATTTTTAAATTATTTAATGTTACCTGCGAAAATTTCCACAAAAGATTTCAGAAAATTAGTGCAAATATCCAAGATCAAAATTCAAAAAATCACAATTGCTCACAATTTTTTCCTGAAAGCTTAATAAGACCTTCGATCGAATAGCGAAGGATGTAGGACTATGGTTCTCAACTTTCACTATTTTAGTACTCTTATAATTTATACTTCACTTCGGTTTAGAAAAGACTCCGATATTGACATATCTGATTTGAATTTTTACTAAAATACATGTTTGAAATTCACATCTTTTTCATTAAAAAGAGATGTAATTTTTCGAAACAATTTTCTAGCTTTCTCAGCACTCCGAACTGTCCAAACAGGCAGGGGACTCCCAAACTTTCCAATACTCACAGTAAAGCAACCCAATTTCCCCCCCTCCAAACTGTAGCCTCAGACAATTAATTTTTAACTATCTGGTTAATTTTCAACAATAATTTAAAAATTCTATCGCTGAATGACACCGGCTCTTCTGCTTTTTATATTACCGAAGGGACTCATTTTGACAGCTAAACAACGCAATGAAGGCAAACCAAAATGAATATCACAAACAAAAATTGGATGGAAGGTTCTAGTATACTCGATAATCAGTTGCAATCACTGCAATGACGGGATATTCGATTACTTGCGTATTACCATATATATACGTAGGGAAATCATGGGAAGTCATTGCAAACCCAATTGCGCGAACAGAAAAGTAGAAATAATAAATTAGATTCATTAGGGTCCCAGAGATATTTCTAAATACAGATCACCCAAACTTTTCCACTTGTGTATAAAGAATGCAAAAATGACAAATAATGCTTGACATAAGCGACCTTGGATAGAATCAGCAAGCGGAGCATACCCGGATTCCGCTCTCCGTACGACGAAGATAGATATCGGTAAGTGAGACGAGGGACACTGATTACTGCTGAGTTTGGTTGAATAGGAGGCCAGTCGCACAAGCTGTTTCAAGTTTGAATAAACTGAGCCTGGTTCGAGGTAAGGTGATCGAATCGAAACGGTAAAAATTTAATTGATAAAAAGGCCCCGAAACGAAGACATGCGATCCATACTATCCTCTATGAATTCATACCTCAGATTCCTAATCAGACATGTTTTTGGCGCCAAAAAATTCAAAGTAAAGATCTAAAGCTGTTAATCACCTAAAATGAAAAAATGCAGTCAATCTTAATTATGATTTAGTGATTAAATCTTCATAAGAGCGTACTAGGAACCGGAATCTGGAACGAGGCCAAATGAAAAATTAATCGAATAGTTAGAACTACAGTATGAGGAGGCTAAAATCTAGTACTACATGCTCAAGCGAATTCAATATCCATTGTAAACCCATCTATGCGCTACATTGCTTTATAAATTAGTAACGCAATAATTATACTTTTGGAGATAAAAAATGTTCGAAATTTTGAGACTTAACATCTTTTCTCTTAGATGAAAGTAATGAATACTTCCATGATGGTGATTTTCATATGTAAGCTCAATAAAATTTCCTCATAATTCCATTTAATCGTCGTAACTAGCTGAATTCAAACTCGATGGAATGATATTTTCCTTTTAATCTTTTTTTTGGAAAGAGTAACCAGACGCAGAAATTTAGGAGCACGGGACGACTTTTTAATTGAAAAAACATACGTAACTATTCAGTATCCTCACAGTTAGACTTCAGACTTATACAAGTACAGTTTATGGTACAATGATCGTAAGCGAGCCAATCTTCTGAAGCGATATCGAATTGTACTGTATACCTGCACAGGTTGAAAATTCTCCTTATCAAATGAAAACGTGTGATGTATTCTTGCATTATTTAAGACAAATTTTATAAAAAGTTGAGAGGCAAGGCGTGTCTGGATTCGAAGGAATGGGTTTTAAACATCTCTAGTATATAACTGGCAGTGCAAAATGTTTACAAGCAGACATGTCTTAGAAGAAATATTTCTTGATAAAAACTGACATGCCATGATGTCTGACTGCCCATAATGGCTGTTAATTTTTATTGAAGATGATATGAAAAGGGACCAATGGTTATCTGAATGAGCTTTGTTCCTACTTGATATTATTCTTTCCATTATTTCCAGGGTCATCTCTCGATACCATTAGGGAGTATCACGTTTTCTGAAGGCATTTTTGAATACTCTTATTGAGTATTCTTATTTATAGATGAATTTTGGCGATATCTTATCCCATTTTAACATTTTGTTATGTTCTACAGTTTTTTACTGAAACATTCCTTCTCGCTTTTCTCAAAGAAAATATTTGTTGACCCCTTTACTTTTATTTATCTTCGAGAGAAACGGAAAAAATGATCTGTAGCAATTCAAGTTGCGCCACTCATGGATTAGACCACTGCAGCGCCACCATTGGACATATTTTGATGCTACAGTGGATTTCAGGTATTCCCAGATAACTTCTTACCAGTTTTACAGGTGAAAGACACATGCCAGATCGATAATGTCCGCTACAGAAAAATATAATTTCTTTGGCTTCAACAATGTTTCAGGTAACGATAATTGCGACCATTTTTTGCGATCTTACTTTGTATTTGAGCCTTTTCTAAAAGCAACAACAATGAGGTGGTCAGCATCCGAAAACGTAATGAGATATTTAAGGGGGTAGTATCAGAAAAGAAATCGTATTATCATAGTTGGAGGTGAAAAATGAATAAGAAAACGTAATGTGAGGAATTTTGGTTGAGACGGGGGAAAAAAAGATCTTCAGTATAGTATATTTGATAACTTGGCATCGATACGTAGGTAATTCTGAGAGTAAATTTTCCAGATCGAAGGAAAAGTAAAGGAAACAATATTTAGAGCCTGTATGGATGCTTTATGATTTATTAACACCTAAAATACTATACTAATTTAACAGGAATAGTAATGCAGATATCAAATGATTCCTTATACCGCTCATTTTACTGTAAAAGCCTCACACTAGTGCAAATAGTCTAAATAGTTCTTGAAAGAATTTAAGGCTCAAATAAATTATCAAAAGCATCAAATTATGCATAAAATGCTTCTAAAGACTCACGTTTACCCCCTGATACCTTTAGAATAAATTTATCTATGCTTATATATCCTGTCAAAAATGTAACTGGGAGCTCTTCCTTGAAAAAATTCATATAAACTTTAGATTATCAAAGGTTTTTAATAGAGCTACATCTAAAATTATATAAAAAAATATGTACTGCATCTCATAAAATTATCAATTCATATCTTTGAAGAGCTCTTTTTAGAAATGTATGACTTTCTTGTTTGAAATTTGACAAAAAAAATTGGTTAGCTAAATAATTCATCATGATAGTGATAAATCTGACTTAGGTGCTTCAATATCAGAATATTCCAATAAAAAAGTTTTGATATACAATTATAACTTTCTATGAGGTTGATTTTATACCATCTAGAATTATGCTTCCAAATAGTGAAAGGTTCTGAAGTTTTTATTTTTACGATATTTGAAAAAAGAGTATGTTCTTTCAATTGAAGAAATTAAAGTTCCAAAAGTTAATATATGTAATTTGAAATTTTGAAACTATTATTAGAATAGCTAGAAAATCATTTCTTCCAATAGTTTAAGTTCAATTTTTGCGACTCTGAACCCACCGAAAAGTTTTAGATTTAATTTTCTGAGTGATGTAAAAATTTTCCTTCTTGATCATACTATTTATTACTGCAATGTTTTAATAAAAAAGGGTCCTTACTTGCCTTCTTTAACAGTTCCCTAGTTCCCTGTCAGAACGTAGACCGTTATCTTCATTTATTCTTTGCCTTTTGCATTTATATTCCTTTTTGCGCTTTTATAACTTTTATTCAAGGGGACAGACTGTCCTGGTTACATTATTGTTTTTAGCCTTGGTTTCCGTTTTCTATGCTGTTTCTTGGTTGCTTTGCCAGTCCCGAGTGAAATCGGTAAATCGAGGTTGTTAGGTGATTGTTGTGTATTAGTAGGTGATGGGTGGGGTAGCGTTTGCTTGCCTCTGTCTTCTCTTTCGGGAATAGAGTTCATTTGCATATAGGCGCGGTTCTATATAACTTTGGGTCGTCTTCGGGCTTTTTTTAATGCATTAGCTTGGTTGCTCTCTGAGGGAATGTGTGTAACTGTGAAATTTCCTTTGATGAAGTGGTCGACTAAGTGATAGACTGGGATTTAGATTAGTTTGCGGGGTTTAGTTAGGGTTGCACAGTTCGCAAAGTGTATGGTTGACCTGTTGTCTATAATGAGCTTGGGCAGTCATACTTCAGTGATGCTCCAATCAGCTCGGAGTCGACGGAACCAGAGAGTTTGCTCCACCTCATCGGACCCAGCAGGATTTTCGGCTTCAGATGTGTACTTGGCCACTGTGGACTGTTCAGAGATAGACCAGACGATCAGTGAGCCCCATACAGTGTGCAGAATACAAGAGCGGGACCTGCGTTCAGCGGCATTTGCATTGTCCGCGTCATTGCACATTGTGGAGGAATGGCCTTTGGTTTGGTGATTAGCGCCTAACTGTACGAATTTAGGTACAGTGCGGAAGGGATGTTAAAATTCTTCTTTTTATCTTCCTTTTCGTTTTCTTCTTTATTTTCTTTGTTTCATTCTTTTTGTTTCCATTCAATTACTCAAAGAAATACTTAAAACATCTAAAAACCTCGCTAGGCCTATAGTACTAAGGGCCAATTCTTCCGGATCCCTCTGTGGGCCTAATTCTTGTGGTTTTTTCGACTCATGAGGAGTTGAATGAGGTCGATTTCCAAATCCACTCGCACATGAAACTCACACTTGAGCTGATTCGTCCAAAATGTAGCAAACAATGGCTTCAACGATCGGGTAAAGGATTTATTGTGTTTAAATCCGTCCTTATGGGCTTCGAACTAATCCTTGCTCGGCGCACGAAAGCCACATAACTTGCAATAGTGGGTTGGCGTCTTCTTTTTGTGACTGCCCCTCTTTCGTTGGTTGTTCTTACTAGCAATCAAGGCGGAAAAGCAGTTGCGCCGATGTCGGCGTCAGGGACGGCAAGTGATGGTCCCGGAGTAGCCGTCAGGATACGAGGCCTACTAATGACTTGTCGAGCCAAAAAGGAGTGTACCTTTGCTTAGCCTTGTGGGGTCCTCTGGCTTTTGTCTCCTAGCGGGAGCAGCTCCCGGAACAAAGAGGTCCATCGTGGTCGCTTTACGGGGTACCCGTGGAAACTTTTACTCGGTCGTTCGGAGGCGTAGGGACGCCGGTGGTTTCCTTATCGTTCTATCCACAAGAGGACTGATACGTACTTCCTTCTCATCTCACTTACGGCCGTAAATTTGTCCCTACTTACCGCCGTTTCACCTAAACCCTTTTCGCTGGCCTTTTCTGACTCTTCGCCGATATAACTGCTCCTCGGATACTCTGTCCGGCCCGAGTCCGCAGACCTCTTTTTGTCTGTCTTCCTTGGTCATTCTTCTCTTGATATTATTTGTTTTGGCTGATAACAGAATCAATTAGGGCGTCGACTCCTTCAGAGGATTGGTTTGACGCGGGGGAGGGTGCCTTTTGCACGGTCGGGCTTTTGTGCCTGGTGTAGATGGCTAGCGAGCGGTGGCTGCAAGTTGGAGAACGACGGCGAGCGGGGGCAGTGGAATATAGCTTCTTAAATAAATTCCACTCCAAAACATGCCATATTTTGACCCCTTTTACTCCTCTTTACCATTCCTTTTCTTTACTCTATCGCCTCTTTTATACCACGAAGGCGGAGTTTCCCGAACTTGTCCTCATATACCTGAGCACAAGAAGTGCTCCGCCTTCTGTAGCGAGGAGGCTTAGCGGACTAAACACTCAGGTATCGCCAGACGACGCCCTTGCATACAAACAGGAGATGACGCCCGAAGAGGGACACTTAGCGGTTGAAGAAAGTCAAAGTAAATATTAGTAGTGGCGTTTGTTGTGAGGTCGCTTAGGTTGGAGTGTTTTTGGGTCTGGGTTTTTTTAGTGGTTGTTGTCTGGGGAGGGAGAAGGTCGAAGCTTAACAGTCCCGACCACCGTTTATATAGACGCTACGCACAAAAAAAATTACATCACTCCAAATACTACTGAAAACTAATATTTCAGTTGAAAATCACCCTCTAAAGTACCGAAAACGGCTTTTTTCCTCTTTCCATCGCCAGTACTTTGGTGGTATAGGATATTGGTGGCTCTGGTGTGTCCATACATTACGGACGATGGTAAGCCACCAACTTGAAAATCTCCGTTGTATGTCAGCGGCCTGCTGTCCACTCACTTCCCGTTCAACAGCGCCATTGAAGTACGTTATCCCATTAGTGAGGGTGGTCTTGAGGAATGAGAATAGCTACTTGAGGATGTCTTGATGTTTTTCAGTGGGTTTTTGCATAGTCCCAGCCAGTTTGTTGAAAGTGAACTGGTTGTCCGGTCTGTTTCTGTCCATCAGGTACCGGAGATCCCCTAGATGGCTTTGGTACTGCGTCAATCGAGAAGATGGGGGCAAAGGTCCAGTGAGAGCGCGGTTTCAAATGTCTTTTTTGGAACAGGGGTGGAGCTTGGATGCCATAATGACATGCTACTGTGATAGAGGAGGCTTTGAATGATATGGGGTTTTGATATGTGTATGCCACCTATGTGTGATTCCGATACATTTCATTTGAGACTAGTCTTGGGGTTTACCAGCTTTTTTATGTTCTTTTTTCGTTGTAGAACATTGAGAGGTTGGTACTGTCCTGTTTGGATGAGGATGCTGGTACGACGTCCTTGCTTAAAATTTTGTGGAACAAGCACGTGTCTGCGTCGCTTGGCTTTATGACATAGCTCACGAGGTGTTTTATCAGGCCTTGGTAGCAGATGTGAGCGCCCGGGGGCGTTCCGTATAGGTTGCAGGCGAGAATACTGGTTTGTTCCGAGCGTTTAATTGCGCGTTTGAATCTAAGGTGCTCACGGATGTATACAGGTTGGTTATGGACGTATAGTTCATGGAGATAGGCCACTGAGATTTCAAAGTGCCCTATATGCCATCGGTAGTGCGCTACTAGAGCGAGCAAGAATATTTCTGCGTTTTTCCATGTGTTTTATGATGCAAGAGTAAGTGTTGTTGACGATGAGATTCAATTTATGTCTCAGCATTTTTGAATTTATGGGACGATTTTTTGGGACCCGTGGCAGCTCGGAGATCGTGCAGGTGGCTTCTGTAGGGCTACTATGATGGAGGAGTGTTTGCTGTTTGGCTCAAGCTGTTTAGTCGGTGGAATAGGGGGTCGATTCGTTGGTGGTGGAAAGGGGTTTGTTTGTTTTTAAGAAAAAGTTCTTGGATTCGTTTTACGTCGTGGTATCCCCGTTTTGAATATCCTGGCGGAGGTATGAGTTGTGGCAGGAATGCATTGTAGCGAGTATCCTTGTCGGTGCTGGTTCATTGGGGCCCGAGCTAAGACTCGTAGACCCTTGGGAGTGTTGCGCCTGGCAATAACTATCTTGTCTCTTGAACAGTACTGGTACGTATAGGAGGTTGAGTGCTTGGACTGATACCAGGTTATGGAGCAAGTGCGGATTGGCCAGATCTCGGGGAATTATCATCTTATTTTTCCTAGTCTGTATTTTGAGGGGTCTGATAGGGATAAATCGGCGGGGGAAGAGATCCTCAGAACCAATTACCCTGAGAAGGAGGTGTTGCAAGCGACAAAAGTGCTACTGTGGTATTGTTGAACGAACAAAAGAGAGTGTATATAGAAGAGAGTTGAGGAAGCTACAAGCAAGTAAAAGGGGCAGGGTCTACCACCGACGCTCTGCGACCAGCGTAAGAAAAAGTTTTCTTGGGTCTGAAGTTGACTCTCAACTTCCTACTACTCGGGACTTGGCTTGAAGTTGTCTGCCAACTTGCTTGACCTCTCAAGGAGGAAGCACTTTACTCAGCTTATATAGACTTTTCGGCTAATCTTAAAGTCTCAATCAAACATACTAAATACCATAAAACGCATTAAAGGGCATCTTGTGGATGACATTGGCCAGAGGGAGATATTATCAAGTAAAATATCTGTATCTACTCCTAAAATCGTCATCCTCAAGATCAGAACCAAATAACTCTTCCAAAATATCCATACTCTCAATTCAATCCCTACAAATTCCCTCGAACGGCTCAGAATGATAAATGGCTTCATCAGACAAATCAAGATCCTCCAACCCTTCCTCGCGACCCTCAGCCTCCGCTCCAACCCCATCCGAAGAATCCGAGATGAAGATCACGCTCACTCTCCCTCCATCCCCCACAGCAACTTCCCCAGGATTATACACCACGGTTCCCACGGAGCTACAAAGTCTTCCTCATCCTCGGATCCCTCCACTTCCGACTCAGTCCCCTCTGACTCCTCCTCCTCCTCCTCCTCCGCCTCCTCCAAGAAGTGCCGACGAACCCACTCCCGAACACGCTCACGGTCCATCCTCCTGAAGTAGTCGTCGTAGTCTGTTGGCCCATTATTCATTAGAGCTAGGCCGTTGATAGGAAAGCGAGGGAGTGTCCGTCTGAGCTGACGTGGTGGTTGATGGCATGTGTGATGTTTCAACGACGTTGCTATAGCACCTTAAATAGGGGCATGTACTCGGTAATTATCACTGCCTTGGTCGAAAAAAATGCAAGGCGATACTGCGGCCTTGAATTTGCTTGAATTCGGGGACATCATAAAAATCTGCGTGATAAAATATCGGAACTGAATTTGGAAGGCGAAGTGACCACGAATTGAAAGGCATCTCCTTGAACAAGGAGGACACCAAATATTCAAACATAAAATAGAAAATGGAGTTGTACAGTGAATTTGGATCCATAAAGGAAAAAGATATTTAGAATTTGTTTTGGAAAGAAAAAGGTAGGACGATTGGTCAAGGATGGATTTCAAGATGCGAAGAGGACCTTTTTCGTTCCGACAGGGTCCTCAATGGTAACAGGCAGATTTTTAATAAGTTAATGTGGTTGTTAGTGTAGGGTGAGAGAGCGGAGCTATGTGGAATGACAGAAGGATGGTGAGTTTTTGGTGAGCTACCGACTTACGGTTCGTGGAGGCTGTAAGGTCCTCTGTCGATTTTTTGCATCATGGCTTGGGACTCTTGGGCCAGGACCGTATAATCTATGTTTTCTTCTTTGGCTGCCGTTTTGCTCTTGCGATGGCGAGTATGATTGGGGTCTAGACAATGTTCATCGTGTGTCGGGGTTACAGAATCCAATGCGCACGTGGTGCTTGCCGCGGGTTAAGCGACGGCGTGGGGGGTTGTCTAGGCGGAGAGCGCGTACTTGCTCTGGGATCGCATTGATCGTAACGTTGGTTATCGTGGCGCTTCCGTGACTTGAGAAAAACTGCCGCTGTGGATGTCTGTGGACACCTGGTGTTGAGAACGTGTGGAACTTATTGTATTTGTGCATGAAGTTCTTGGCGTCGGTGGGTTTGCTTTCAATCATGTAAAATATCGATTGGTGCGGAGACTGGGTTGTGGCGTATCCCTGAGATCATGAAATAAACAGTTTTTCTTGCATCGGCGATGTGCAAGAACCTATTTTGTATCATCTTTGACCGTATTTCTTCGTGCATGGCGGTATGTGCGGTGATTTTCATGCCTGTTGTAAAGCGGATGTTCTCTGCTAGGGACTTGAGATTTTTATGGTCTTCCATTTTTGGTCTCAAGGTGAGTGGAGACGACATGCATAAAATTGTGCGGGGTCACAACTGCTTCGGGTTGAATGAAAACTGCTGTGATCTCTGGGGCCTAATTCTATCAGTGCACTGAGCATGACGTCTCGCTTGGTGTGGAAACCCTATTATAGGGCTGAATCTGTCGGTTGGGGTGGGTTGACGGTGACATGGTATCGAGTCTGGATAGAAAAATCTCGCCGCGGACCAGTATAATCCAGAGTTCACGGCTGGCTCGATCGAGTTTGGCGATATTAGGCACGGTAATGGAATCCACTTCTGTGCGCTGTGGCTGTGGGTTTTGGTGTACGGCGGGGCTGTTTCTTGCTCGTCTAGCTTGTATAGTCATAGGAGTTCTCGTGTTGGGGGTCAAACGGGTCGGAGGCTGGACAAAGTGCTTCTCGTCGGCCTCTGGCTGTTTGTTACTAATCGATCTTGGGGCCGCGGGTGGGCAAAATCCTGGAAGTATATGTATTTCGGCTGGGGAATAAGTGGTCTTAAGAGAGCGATTGATTTATTGTAACAGTTTGGCAACCGTGGTTAGCGTGGTATACCATAACCTGGTGGAACGTATACAGTTGTCTTCATTTTATCTTTTCACTTTCATTCCCTTTCCGCTTTTATATTCTTTTTCCAAAAGGTAGGCTATCTTGGTCTGTTTTCAACTTCCACTGAATGATCGGAGAACAAGTTTAAATTATAGCAATACACCCAAATATTCTCTTTTAAAACTCAAATTTCTTTCTTCTACGAAACTGAACTACAAGTTTAAGCCTCTTGGGTGATTAGCATACATGAGATGTAAAATGTGTTCCACAAGCCGATTTTAACACAAATTTAGATGCCAAAGAGTTCAAAAACATAATCTGTTGGTAGATATTACATCAAAACCTGTCTGTATAAAGTATCAAGGAAGTTGGCGTTGCTTGTATTTTTGCACAATGAGGTAAGAAGTTTTTGACAGCTGATAAAACCGCGGTATTTTTGCCATTTTCCCTTCATCTTTCCTCTATTTCATATTCATTGAGCTGATGGCCTTCTGAAGACGTGAACTCTGACTATCGATATTTTATCAGAAACGTTGCAAAAATACGCACCTAAGAATTGAAATCAGCCCCTCTATTGTACTTCATAAAGCCAATATTCAAAATATAACGCAAATTTGTTAAAGTATTAAACCAAATTTCCATTTCTAATCTTCTTCGTAAATTATCAAAAGTATTTTGTCAGGAGATACAACTCTACTTTCATTACTAGACAAATAATCTCATTCATAGCCACCTCTAATTTTATTTCTAGTCATTTTTAACACATATCGACAATCTTTTCTGTTTTCAACTTGTCTCAGGTAGTTACCAGCCCCAAGCAGAGTATGATACAGATTTCAGTGTAACTGTGGGGCCCAAATTATCTTTTTGATTATAATTTATGGCTATCAAAACAAATTTTTCTTTATAAAAATGTTTCAACACAACGATACACATTTGGCACAGTTTCAAATAACTTTATACATTTAAATCACTCTGTATAATGAATACAAAGGATCCCTGCCCTCTTTTTGTATTTATTAGGCCCGCTTTCGTTTCCTAATCTCCGCAATATCTTTGAAACTATTTCCTATTTTACATTGTCTTGAATAGTTTATGCGGGCTTCATAAATACCCATGATATGTGTACTTACAGAAAAAAATCTGCAATATATCCAACCCGAATCGAAGGCATATCATGCTACTCAATTATTTATTTCTGGTATGTCACGAAAGCCTAGATATACTTTTCTAGCATAAAGATACTATATATAATTTATAAACATTTTTTGCTTGTCAGGAAGTAAATTATATTCAATTATAATATTAACATTAAAAATAAGGAAAGAGACCCATTTTCCCATCTTATTGGGAAATATGTTTAACTGAACCATAATTTGGTATGCAATGTGCAAATATGAATGTATTCATCCAAAAAAATAGAGGTGAGTCGAACGAAAATATGATATTTTTATACAAACTTTGGGCCACTGAAAGCTTAAAAGGTAGAAATAAATTAGTAATTACAAATTAAAGTCAATAAATCTGTTCTCTTTTCTGGTAAAAGAGAACCAATTTATTGAATTGAATTGATAAATAATTGATTTTTCTGGTATGCTTCAATAGCTTTTCTCAATTCGAAAATTACATGACGCGATTTTAACTCTTCACAACAACTTTTTGCAAGCCATTATCACTTCTATTTTTACCTTCACAACAACTTTTTGAAAATATGTCAATGACTACAGATTTTATTACTCAAATGCATTAGAAAGTATAGTAGAATAATTTTTGTTCGTCGTATCCAAGATGATCCTTAGTTTAATTTATAGTTCCATACTCAAGAATTTGCAGAAAATAAGCTTGTATTTTTAGTCCCTTGTGCGCCCTGCACATAAAACGGAGAGGGCATTATTCCTGAATAATCACGGAAATTTTCACTCTTTTCAGTGACTAATTCATGACTTTCTTGTGCTTTTTCGTCTATATTTTGATAGACTTATTCTCATGAGAACTCAAACTCTGTTAAAAATGAAAACAATATTTTACTACAATCTACGGTATTACTTTTCGCGTTACTACTGTATTTACGCTCACTCTTCAGCATGGATAACAATTTTGTCTGACATAAACACTCTTTGAATATACTTTTTTCTCTATAAGAAGTTCAGAGCTGTATATAGGGGTTATTATTATACAAAGCGCCAGTGCAACTTCTTTCCTTCTGAATTTTTATACCACTCCTTATTTCATACATAAGTTTATCTACTCATAATTTCTTCTTTATTGTGTTAAACACTAGTAGCGGGCCTAAAATATATGAATTGTGCATTAGAATGTTATATTAAATTCTTCTATTTCTTTAGAGAACAAAATTTACTACAAAAGAAAAATAATTAAACTAGCTCCTATGTTCCAATATTATCAACTCAAATGTCGCAAAAGTCCCCACATTTTTTAGATTTCTGACTTCACATTTGTTAGCAAGTCATAATCTTTTACTTTTTAGCAATTCCTACATCTAAGTTACTACTGTCGAAAGAACCTTCTTTAACGATATTTTTCCTCATTTACTTTAAAAGGCGCCACCGGCGGTACTGATTACTTCGATATGACCTTCGTGAACTTTCTGGCCCCTTCTCACCTCAGAATGAGAACCTTTAACCCCCTTACAAGCTTGAACGCAGCCCATGCGGACAAGCTACGAAAATACCAGGGATTATTAGCCAGCTTACCTGGCAGGAACAGACTCGTGCCCGTTCCTATCTCCACACTCGGGGGGTGGCATCCCGAAGCGTTCCGCCACATCACGGAGGTAGCCCGAGCGGTCGCCAACCCAGCCCTGGACCAATACTCCAGTGTGAGGACAATTCTCCTCCAACGACACGCGGCGTTGATGGTCACCTCCAACGCAGCTTGCTAGTCAATCGGTCTACCAGCTACTTTCTAGATGGTACACACGCTCAAGCACTTTCAATATAGGTCCTGCCAATGGTTTCATTACAAGTACAGAGGACTCCCAACCTTTCCATTACTCACAGTAAACCAACCCAATTCCCCCCTTTAAAAGGGGCTCGCTTCGAATTTATTCCATTATTCGAAATGATGTTATTTCTAGTCGATAGAAATACAAAAATAAATTTGGTAAAAAATTGTCGAGAGAAGGATCTTTCTTTCCCTGTTTACAATAATCTGACACAGATACTCTAAAACATGGAATTATTTATTCTGAAGATTTTTCGAAGAACATAATCAATAAAAGGCACACAGCGGCACCGAAATGAAATATGATACCATTGAACTGCACAAATGAATGAAAAATCTTGCAAATCGTTAGCACGTAAAGGCAAGAGGTTAAAAACTTCGCAATTATAAATAAGTAATGTTACGTATATGATTAATATTGATCTAAATGAATTATTTTGTGCATTGTAGTTATTTTAATTCACTTAGTTTATTTATGCGACAATTGAAATTAATTTAAGATCAAATATGAACATTTTTTAGCGAAACAAAGTAATTGCACCTGAAATGATGCTCATTTTCTAAAATCTAAAAGGTTAAACTCTCATTATTTGCCAATATTGTGTATCTGAAAAAAGGTAAAGAAGATTTTGGAACTATAGAGGAGAGCGATCTGGTTGTTTCTTGGATCAAAGTTGGTTTTGGAAAAATGTAAGAGTAATTAGTCGACAATGGCAGTCCCCGAAACCTCTGCCGAGATAGTATAACCAGAACATATTTTTACTGATACTAAAAGCATCCTGATAACCACAAGGTGAGAGGAAGAAAACGAAATAATTATAGCGTAACTCGGGTAAGGAAGAAAATTCTTCTCCCTTAGATTTTCGAACTCCTTTGCGCCTAGGTAAATGGACCTCGGATACAACAAAACTGATGTTCAAGGGTCTCCGGCATCTCGCCTACTAAGAAAAAAGCTTCCGGGTGGAAGACCTCCAAACTTCCGTACTTTTTTGCAACTGAAATTTTATTCAGATTAATATGATCCACCTTGTACTCAAACAAGTGCTTTATTCTCCATTTTGTTTTTCCTCTATTTTGTTTTATCTGAAGACTCAACAATTCTTTGCATACTTTTTGGATAAGATATTAATTTCATGTAAAGCACACATTCTATGCATCTGCTGCTCTCAATAAGACTTAAAAAGGTGAGGAACACGGGAAAAGGTGCGCAAACTATAAAATAAGTCAATCGGTTAGTCTTACATCTATTAGTAATTTGCAAAAGGAATAAAAGCAACAAACTCACTGAAATTGTAAGTCTTATAAGTCACCTCTACCGTCACTAAAAGAACATTAGAAGTAGAATAAGTCACATAAATCACTTCCAGCTGTACTGAAATAACATTATAAGTATCATATATTTAAATAATGAATCTATTCAAGTCTCCAGTATCGGTTAAAAGACACTTTTAGTCAACCACTCGTAGTCATTAAATCATCACTATTCGCGAAACAATTTTTATGAAGAAAATCTAAGCAGTTTATAGAGAGTACTGCATGGTGCTACAATCGATTCCGTTGAGAAAAATACTTCTGAGGAAATTCTTTCTATTCACGAGGGTAAGGATAAGCAATGGGGCTGAAAAGGAGGAGCATAAACATCCTTTTCTATCATACTGTCTCTGAATATTTTATTATTGCTCTCCCTTCAGCCCTTTCACAAGTTGGAGACGTGAAGAATATGAGTGAGGTAAGTTAAATTACTGTGGCGTAAATAATAATGGGATATATGAGGGCCACACGAACAGATTAGTGATGACTCGTGGGGTTAAAGGTAGCGGGGTTGAGTTTTTCGCTCCAAGCCAGGGGTTATGTTTAACTACGGGTAGATAACTATCGCTTTAGAATTTAATCTAATGGTACTATTTGAAAATAACTCCATCCCGAGAAACACCGCAGCTGGTATCCTCTATACCTCTTTTAGAAATTGGACCCTGGGTATATAAATTGCTCTAAAAACATGCGTAAGGTATAATTACCCTTATGAAGTGTGAAAAAAAAAGAAAAATTAGATCTGTGACGCAGTGTAAAAATATACGAAATGCGCAATTATATGATTTAACCATTATTTTTATAAGTGCAGCAGTTGGCGGAGGGGTGGTCGCAGGAGAATATCAGTAAATTGTAATGATATCAAAGTGCTTAGTGGTAATAGCCATGTTCATGCGATTGCTGGGGCATCCGAGACTATATTCGAGTCTCTGAGTGTTACTTTTCAACATGTTGTGTTTTCAAGATGCAATTAGTCTCTGAAAAGGTGTAAAAAACCTTTTGACTTGCACAATTACTCATTCGCTTCATTATCTTGGCTTTGAGATACGCAGTACAATGAAAAATCTGGAAATAGGTTGAAAGGTATTACTTCAATCTCAAATATACCAAAAATACTGAAAGGTAGATATAAATGCTCAATAAAAATGTTCTGTATCATAAATCATAGTTTCTTCTCTCTTTACTCTAAATAATTCGTATCTCTCCATAATAGAGAGGAAAAAACTTTCTTGTGCAGGTTCTGTTCATTCCTTTTCTTCATGCTGTGGAAACTGTGTTTCAACTGTTTCATTTATGTCAACGTGATCTTGTAGTTAATTATTACAAAAATTTGGGTAGCTAGGACTAATTCTGCAATGATAATGACCAAAATGTACACTTAGTAATTTTATTTACACTCCGGGAGAAAATTCAAATAAAGGTCTGAAAATACCCCACTTAAAGACACCCCTCTCTCTCTTCAATGTGTTGTTATAATAATATGAAACAGGTAATGATTTCAGTACCAATTTTAAGTTAATACAGGGAATTTTGGTACTTCAGGATCAATTTGACGTGTTTTTGCATTATTTTACAAGTCTTCTTTTATAAGAGATGCGATTTGAATTAGAAGTAGCTTTATACCCCTCAACGGTTTTAAAACATTTTCAATTTATTTCTTTCTGGTATAACTAGGCTAATAATAACGTTGAAAATATCAATTATTCGTGCATCATCGTTGTAGGATAGCTTGCCGATGCAAGGAACTACTTAAACTCCAACCTACGAACGACTCTCGCTTTTTCATAGAAATTATTTGCTCTTTTCCTTCAGAAAACGGTGCTAGTAAATGTCCTCAGGGTTCAAGTATGACTCAGTACAGAAATAAGAAAATAAATTATTTACTGTTAAATGGAGGACTCGAGCTCAAGTTGATTGTCAGTCTACTTGCATTGTGCCTTTTTATAAAAATATTATATTATGGAGGTCTTCGATTACAGAAGATTTTGAATGAATGTATTGGAGGCGCGGAATCAAGACGCTGACTCTATTTTCTCCAATTCGATAAATTAGATCTAATATACCACCGGTCTACTTTTTCGATGTTTCACGATCATTGATCTAACTAGCCTAATCTGAATTATCTAATCAAGTTGACAAAGTTATTTATAATCTTTCTTTCCAAAAATACTTTCTCTCAGGTTATAGTTCAGCAATATGATTGGATTCCCAGTAAAACGCCATTGCTCGCCCTAAATATTGTTTTTCAGAAGTTTTAGATACATTTAAGATCTCTGGAGCAGAAGTATATATACAAAGAAGCCACTTTCTCGCTTGAAGCTTTGACGGGACCTTCAGGCTGAAAGAGATGAATGCAATCGTGCTAAAATTCCTATATTTTCATTTTGCAAAACATATCTGCTGCAAAAATTAGATTGGTGCATGTTGAGGTTTAGTAGGCTTCAGCATTCTGCTGCCCGTGAATCTTGATAGTTTTGGAGGCCACTTAGTCCGATATTCATCCCTAAACTATCAGCGATTAGCTCCGACTTTTTACTAGAAAATGCCTGAAGTCTTTTCTTTGTTTAAATAATAACGCTGAAGAACTATAATGAACTATTATCGCTTTTAGGCTTTTTATGGCTTTTATTGAGGGAAGTCTATGTGTGCTAGTTTTGCTTCTATTTTTGCTACATAAAAATTTGAAAATTGAACCCCACTATAGGTACAGCCATAAATAAACGGCGTCCAAATATTTTCTACAGTTTTTTTCTGATATATCAGGGCAGGCATAAATGCGCCAGCTAATGTTCCATTTTATTTTACTGTATGTGGAACTATAAATGCATAACTCCTATAGTATATGCAACAATACATGCAAATAGTTACGATAAAATTATGCCAGTAGCATTTTCCTTTCATGTAGCTCACCTATACTAAACTTCTTGTCAGAAGAAAAGTTTTATTTAATAAATGAATTATCATCAAAGTACATGTAACTTCGAGTAGATTACACTCCTTTCTCTTTTTGGTCTCATTTCAGGTTCAGTTCCCAAACTCTCTTCTTTTCCACTATATGGCCTTTCGCACAAAGTAAATCATGAATTCTATGGGAAGAAAATTATACTTTCAGACACTTTTGAGCTCTGAAAATATTTTACTATCCTTAATGTCCTCCCGTGTTAGACTTATAGATAGTTTCGCTCATATTTCTGACCCTCATACTGCGATCACTTACCCATAAATTTTCTCCCCTATCTTCAGTAATCGAAATAAAGAAACATAGCTACGTTCAAATACTTTTTTAATTCCTTTTTGAAATATCTCTTCATTGTGCAGTGATACTATTTGCTCTTTTCCAAACGTAATTTTCTTTCCTTTTGCGGCTATTGCGTAGAATCAGTGTATCTTTGTTTGAAAATTAACACATTTGGAGATTTGCAATGTAATTATTTCATATCACTAAGGCATTGGTTTCGAGTACAGTTGTCCTTTCCTGTTAAAGACTTTTCCGACTTTTGTTTTAAAAACTTGACATTGAATCTGAGTTTCACACTTAAACCATTCCTCAAAACTAATCCTTAAAGATCATGAAATTTTTCTTAACTAAACCATTATATTGTATAATCAAAAGTGAGATCAAATTCATTGATTGTGTACCGAGAACATCAGCTTTGGGTATTTTCAATGTGTAATGGGTGTTTTTTTCTATTTTTTGCTCTACGTATACCGATACCATCATTTCCTCAAAGAGTCTAAGTTGATTGAAATCCTATTACAGCATAACGAACAATCGCAAACGCAGTATGTATAGACCCTTGCATATATTTTTGGACCGGTGCATGACATCTAATTATCGATACCGCTCTGCTCAAAAACTTATCGCATGAAGTTTTGAGTTTAAAGAAATTTTAACTGTTATAAGATACATACTGAAAGCATTTAACGGATACAATGGTATCTAGACAAGAGAAATCCTACCCTTACCAGGACCAAACTATGAGCGAAATCATTGATCATCTCCCTTATTAGTTCCCTCGAAATTTTAATTAAAAGTCTACATAGTTTCTGTTTTCGGTAAGCGTATCCGGCGATAACCTCTACCGTAACATTTCCCAGAGAATCGAGTGTAAGCAATAGACAAATATTTCACGAGATAAAACATCACATTTCTTGTACTGTACTGTACAATTCAGTACTGTACACAATAGTAAAGTCCGACTGGCTCCATTTTACTATACAGCACTTTACGATCTCCTCTGGTGATTCACCAAGCCCCAAAACTGTACTGTGCTGTATAAATTTCTGTGGAAAACCTTCACATGTTTCAACGTATCATTTCAATTAGCGGAACCATACCTTAAGCACAACTGATCTCTTTCTCCAGAGAAGTTACTGTTATCTAGATAACACTGTACCTTTCATCAAAAAAAAGTAGATTTTAAAGCTAATGTCCGTAATTAGGTCCACAAGAGAGTAAAATACGCTTCCACGATGCATTTTTATCTTTTCGAGACAAATATTCTTCAAGTTATCGAAAAGAGTCTCTTAAGGATTCCTACTATGTCTAAGCTTTCTCTTTCATAGCCGAAATGTGCCTCAGAGGGTGTCGTTATTCCAATTTTTATAGGCAATGAACTGCACTCCTTTCTTACGGAAATTTTCAAATTGAACAGCGGTAATCGGAAGTTTTTATCTATTTATATTCATCACGTGGAGCTCTGGACGGGAACGGAAGTGTTAGTCAGTATTTTTGCTTCGTCACAGCTTTATCGATGGCATGCTGTCAGAGTACACATCAAGAGGTCAACATATAGGATCTATAACGGTTTCAATGTCAAACTTTCTCCGAACTCTCCTTTATCCTGAGCTAGGAGATTGAGGTTGAAGTTTTCCTGAACTATAGGCGAAACAAATCGATTCATCTCACCATGAACAGGGAGAGGTAAGCGGATGAATTATTTTCACTGCATTTTCGAACGTCCAACATATGAAGGATCCTATTCCCTCACTGTGTTCGACATTTAATTCTTCATTATGGAGGAGATGAGAATCCCACCTCTTCATGAAAAGGTACCGAACTCAAATGCCAACTTGCTCTTAACTTAAGCATGGATGTTTCATAGTCTTCAGAAAGACTATAACGTAGCTGTGAAAGACAGCATATAGAAGTTCTATTAATCAGCCCTTCTTCTCTTGTCTTCTGCAACCACGTCATATAAACAATAATTATTTTGTTTATCCCGTAAAGCTTGCAAGTGTTTATTGAACCTCATGAACAGATCTCTAAGACCTTCTGTGCTTTGGATATCCGAATCTTCAAGTTCATCTCTTGCAGTTTTCTAGTTCTCCGCGATCTCGGAGATGCTATTTCCCGGAGTTATTTACACCCTCTCGCCACATATCTTTTTTAATGTCTTCGGTAACTCCGAAAACTCAGAATTAATTAAATGCCTCCCGTTTGGGAAAGCTGCTATTCAACTGACTGCGCCGTAACTGGAACTAATACTATGCTACTACCGGTAGAGGCTTATTTTATTAACCTTTTCTTTGATCAACCTTTTGCACTTGTCAGTCACTGGTATGCAAGTAGCACACGTATTGTACTGCAACCGCTACAGCTGATTTTTTGTGATCTTCTCTTGATTTTACGTTGAGAGAAGTCCGACGGCTGCAAACAGTTGGTATTATACAATACAATACAAATAGTTCTGTCGAATATCAAACACCATTGATTACGGTACTTTACTCACCCCCAATGTGGCTGAGTTCTTGCAAGTCACTCGGATTCCAACTTCGACCTTCTAATTTCGCTGTTGAAAGCCACTTACTACGCCAATTTTCGATCGAACTCATTCCTAACTTTGATATTTACTACTTCTGTGACATACACTATACTTACCGCGCAGTTATATATATATAATAGCTGACAAGTATTTATACCTATCTGTCAAGTACTGCCCTCAAACAAACAGTCACCCTGAAGTTTGGCTTTGAAATTAACTCCCAATTTCGCCTCTGCAACTCTTTACCAACGGCAAATTTGTCTGTAGACACGTTTATCCACACAGGTTCCTCTGTCTTTGCACTTCTTGATCCTATATAATATTACCCATTTTATTGTTCATCTTCGATATTTACTGACCCTTGGCGGTCTGGACTCCTGTCGTCTACATAGAAATGTAAACTCCAAGTTTGTGTTTGGTGACGAAATCCTTATCTTCAAAAGAGATAATCAGCGCTACTGAGCCAATTCTGCATCGACAATATCCCGGTCCTGCACCCGCGGCATCCTCAGTGTTTGATAGAATTCTTCACAAGTTTCTAGCATTTCTCGAATCATGTTCCGTCCTTACCGCCTGGAGATCAATTGTACCATTTAGCCGTCTAATGGATCGCCCAAACTCTACTAGCCCAGCTTCTCCTCGCTTTCAGCGAGCTGTGCTACTGCATCTTGGGTTACTTAAAGCGAACGAGGGCAGCGAATCCTCTGTGAGCCTGGAGGTGTGTAACGTGATTTTTTCACTGTCTGAAGGGATTCTGTAACTTGAAGAAACGCTTGCGCACCGCAAATTACATTTAACGCACTGCTGGGACCAATTAATTCTACAAATATATGTTATTGTCGACCATCAACTATCATTGATCTTAGAACTGTATACTCCTCCAAGCGGGCGCGAGGGCCTGCGGTACGATTCACTCGGTCCCCAACCTTCATCTGATATTTCCGCCGGTGAAATCCACTCATTTGCGCAGCATTCGACCGAAATTATTTCCAAATTTTCAATCAATTATTCTTTACAATTTCATTTATTTTGAAACTTAACCGTCCTGGATAGATCTAGGCTATTTTACTATCATTACATCAATTTGTTCACTAGGGCTCAGAATAAGAGGTCATATCTGTTGTGTTTTTAGACTGAACTCTCAGAGTCCGCCTTGCCAATAAAGTTGATTACGGAAATTTTTGCTATAGCTAGGTTTATTCGCCTAGAATCACCCTTTTCTCCCTCTATATGCCTTTTTTTACAACCACTTTGGTATTTTTGAGTGAAGTTTACTCACACTTGACCCTCTGCATTCCGGTGTCTACGTATGAATGTTAATTTCAAGATTGTCGTTTGTAACAACACCTTATTCTATAAAGGAAAAATTATTCTCCAGAGGAGAAACTGGGCGCTGCGATCTCATGTCTGTTTCAGCTCTTATCCTGTTTCTCGCACCTGGAATTGACTTTTTTCTTGATTTGGTTCTTCGGACATTTCTAACATTCCGAAGATCACAACCCGACTGCCAAAAAACAAGTTCAAATAAGAATTAGGGCTCTTAATCGCGTTTCCTTTCATTCTCTATATTAGCAGGTTTATACCGAATGTTCTTCGCGTTTTATCTGTTCAACTGCTATTTCCCATCCAGTAAATTTTGGTTAAAGATCCGTCAGAATATGTTCGCGCCTTTATCCCTGCCATCCTCGCGGTAGATGCGTATTTTGCAGTGCGTAACTTTCAAAAAATGAAAGAAATTTTAACATCGCAGTGAATTTCTTGTCTTTCCGAGGATCTACCATGAGTTGGATCGGACAAATGGTCGCTCTGTGGCAGGACTTGGTAATGTGATAGTGCGAAAACCGGTACTAACCCTCTTCAGTAATGCGGTAAATGTAGCGTCCATGGGTACACATCAACCAGTAATGATCATCTGCAGAGCGCAAGGATCCAACAGCATCCTCTCTACCCTTGTCGGCATCATCAAGATCCCTCCAAGATGTATTGATAATATCCTGTTCTTGAATTCCCGGCAGACCAACGACACCATCGTATTCAAGTCATCCTTCGGCACCTCTACAGCTATATTGTGCATAATTATACACGCGTGCACAAAGAGCTGCATATCGTCTCTGTGCCAAATTCTACAATGCTGATCTATTATTAAAAATTGGGGAACGTTTGGGTGTTTTACTCTTGGAAGGAATATCCGATCTATCCCGCGGTTTTCCAGACAACCACAATCGACTCAAAAAGGGTATACCGACACCGTAATAGGGAAGGAACTACGCTCCCTAAAATGCAACCTTCAGGCCAGCCATCAAGCAGGCCGCATTGGACATGACGGCTGCTTATTAAAAATCTGCCCTTCCATACGGCAAACAACCTTTCCAAAATTTCCGTACAGCTTCTTGGCGCCTGCAGAACATCTTATCCTCCTTTGTTTGCGGTTCAGAAAGGGAACGAAGGAGAAACTTTAAGTTTTGGTGGATCCCATCGGAGAGAAATATTTATATTCAACACTTCACCCGATATAGTATACGTCGAAAGTACGGAAGGAAACGTGTCGTTGCAAACACCAACAAAGAAAGGGCTTAACTCTATAATGTTTAGACCGTTCAGCATTCTTGGAAGCATGTATAAAACACTACAAGTTCTAAGGTCTATGTCGCATACTACTTCCATGTGCGAGATCGGTACCTTATCCTTGCCGACTGCAATACCATTTTTATTTTTTTGGAAAAGCCCCATGTCCATCCACTGCAATCCAAGCATCCTATGCAGCCTATTTACTTCACCTCCCCCAACTGCCTCTCAATGCGAATGGTATCAGACCCTTTTAGCTTCGCCAGATACTCGTCCTTCAAACCAAATATGACGGCACTGCAGAACTCATTCAAGCATTCCAAAGAAGTCTATCCGCAAACCTGAATATTCTACTCTATGCAGTCCGCAGGCAAATCGCAGTGTAACATTCTTAGCGCAGCAGCGAACTTAACGAGAGTAGATATCCAATTCCGTCCTATTGCATCGCAACTATAACCAGCTACCAGAAAAGGGGATAAACTTTTAGTTTTCCGAATATGCGATCGAATTTCTCCCCAGGCATTCGATGGCGCCTTTTAAATTCAGACCAGTTGCATCTTGGTTCAAGAAGCCAGATCCATCCGACTGCTACTCGTTTAGTCGGCGGAAGAATTCGTCCAATTTCGCTCCATTCTAAAATTACTGACAGATTGCACGGCAAACTAGTATCCATAATATGTTGTCATAAAGCAGTGGTGCCCAACTCCGGAGCCTTTTGTGCTGCACATACGACTGTACAGATTTGGCCGCAAGAGAGTAAATAGTGCTGGGGTCAAGCAGAACCGTTGAAGCTCAATCATGGTAGCCCGGGGCCAGAAGATGAAGATTCTGTAGAGGACGGTAAGACGAAGCTGGGAAGAAGCCTAGTATTTTGTGGACTAGGACGGATAGGGGAAGAGGATGATGTCGGCGAGGCAGGGTGCCCAGTCTGAGGATACTCAGGTAAGCTTGGAGCAGGAGCTGCATGATGCACTGGGCCAACAAGCTGAGGCATTGAATCTCAACGAGCTTTCCGTCACTGATAACGTTCAAGCCCATCGTAGCTTTCGTGAGAAAATGGAGAAAATGGAAGCAGCATCATTTCCCGCAATATCAGTTGAACGATCTACAACAGATTTCATACTACGAGGCTTACGTGACAATCCTCACTTTCGTCCCATTTACGACGTCATGGAAACTCTTCCGCTACCCTCGACTATTAACGAAATAGAACGCTCCCTCCAATCGCGTGAAGCTTCTGTCAAAGCATCCAGGACCCCCAATACTCCCTCCTCGTTCGAAGGCCCAACGCAACCACATCGTGGTCGGGGGCGCGGTGGCAAGACTTGTAATTATCGCGGCCGCCTATCTGACCGCTCCCAGCAATTCCTCGGAAACAGGGATTTCAGAACCCTCACGGACGAAATCCTCAATATGAAGAAAGAACTTCAAGGATAAAAACAAGACAAGGAAGAAGGTCCGGCCCAGGACGAAAGTGGCCCAGCAGGCCCGAGCCGCTTCTACCGCAAAAGATCGGTCCCAGACCGACACGTTCCTCTTTGACAATGCCGCCACCCCATCCTTTATCAAAAAGGCCCCAGACAACTTACCACTGGGGGAAACGTTTGGGTGTTTTACTCTTGGAACATATATCCGATCCATCCCATGGTTTTCCAGACAACAACTGGTACCGTTCATCTCGCGTTCATCTACCGCCAATGGCATATTTTAGACCTGAAAGAAAGCGAAGGTCAATCTGACTCTTCGTAATGGCAGCAGGGTGTAGTCAACAGTAATTGTCAACAAAAACGGGACTAATAACTTACTCTGTGCCCAAGACGTCGTCAAATCAGTCGGCCCCGTCGCTCTTACTGCTGAGGGAGCATGTATCTTGCCCGTCAACACATGCCTACTAAAGGGGAATAAAAAAAAGTGTCCTCAGCTTTCCAACAGTGCTTCCTATCCAAGGGAGGGCGCCAATGCGGCAGATTTTGTGCAAGATACGGAATTTACACGTGGAAATAAAATTTGAATTTCAAGTTCAAGTTGGAGAATATCTGAGAAACAGGTACAGTACAATTCGGCACACATCAAACAAATGGCGTGGTTGCAAATGGCCCTCTCAAAACACGCCATCTGTTATATCCGTTCCAATTTGTACATACAGTCCTCCCATCGTCGTTCCCGACGGCAAACCTCCACCGTCGACAAATGATATGTAGTCCTCATTGCCGCCGAATCTTTCCCGCACCGCATCTTTATTTTATTCATCATCCCCCCGCTGCATCAACCGCCTCACACACTCCCTGCATTCCCCTCCCTTGATTCATCCCTTCATCCCTGTTCTCACCAAGCAAAGCCATGTCCTCCCCAAGATCCGCCCATGCCCCCATCGTTCGAACTTCAACTCTCGAATCAGTCGCCTTTGACCCCGACGAGGAAGTTCAATCTCAGAAGGATCTCCCCAAGGTTATCAAGCATGCCAATGTCACCTACAACCACGACCAATCCCGAATCTCTGCCCCTCGCTTCTCCAAATTTTCAAAGATTGTCTTTCCCCGTCCGGCCACCCATCTCGCCCCGGCACACATTTCCGAATGGGCCCCGACCGGCAGTTACCCTACCCCTCTCCTCAATAACCCCGATCAGCAGAATCTCGGTTCCAGTTTTGTCGGCCAAAATGAGAGCATTTTGGTCGATATCATTAGCGATTGTCATAATACCACTATGAGTCGCGAATTCTTTCGTGCGGTCCCCGCAAGGAACTCGCCTTTCATCCCGCCAATCAGGTCAAGGCCTGTATCGTCACCTGCGGTGGCTTGTGTCCTGGCCTCAACAGCGTTATTCGCGAGTTGGTCATAACATGAGTCTTATGTATGGTGTGAAAAGCATCTCGGGTATTCCGTATGGTTATCGCGGATTTTATAGCACCCAGCTTAGAATTATCGACCTTACTCCAGACAAGGTTCAAGGTATTCATCATGAGGGTGGCAGCATACTTGGCAGTTCCCGCGGCGGTCACGATACAAAGCGTATATGCGACTCATCATGTCCATGGGTTACAATCAGATTTACATCATTGGTGGCGACGGTACGCATCGCGGCGCCGTCAAGATTTTTGAAGAATTGAAGAAGAGAAAGTACATGGCCAGCGTTGTTGGTGTCCCAAAGACAATTGATAATGATATCGCTTTGATCGATAAGAGCTTCGGCTTTGATACCGCCGTTGAGGAGGCCCAGCGATCCATCAAGTGCGCTAAAATTGAGGCCAAGAGCGCTATCAATGGTATCGGCCTCGTCAAATTGATGGGGAGACATTCCGGTCAGATTGCTATGTTTGCAACTCTGGCGAGTCGTGATGTCGACTGCTGCCTCATTCCAGAGGTTAAGTTTGAATTGGATGGCAAGGCTGGTCTATTTCAGTACATTGAGGAGAAACTCAAGGCCAAGGGCCACATGGTCATCGTTATTGCAGAGGGTGCTGCTGAGGAACTGCTCCGGAGAGATCATCCAGAAACCGAAAAGGATGCCAGCGGTAACAAAAAGATGAGCGATGTCGGTCTCTGGCTCAAGGACAAGATCAACACGGAGTTTGGCAAGAGAAGAAGAGAAATTAACCTCAAGCTCATTGATCCAACTTATGAGATCCGCTCTGTCCCGGCAAACGCATCCGATAACCTGCATTGCAGTCTACTTGCCCAAAGCGCTGTGCATGGGGCGATGCACGGCTACTCAGGCTTTTGCGTTGGCATGATTAATACCCATTTTGTTATGATTCCCATCGACGAAATATGCCGTCGGGGACGTTCCAAAGGTAAGCTTTGATCGCATTCCGAGTTTTGACAATACTCAGCATGACATGCAAAGCTGCCTCTGTGTCGGTCAGAGGCACCCAAACACATTCCGACTAACCTAATCGTTCCGCGACCCCCCGTGATATCCATCGTACGTTTGCTCAACCGTTGTAATCCGCGGTTGTAGTGGATGTCAAGAGCCGCATGTGGCATCGTGTGATAGCAAGCACGCAGCAACCAAGTCTAGCCATCACATCTCCATACATGAGTTCACATCAACTTGATGTAACAGCTGTGTCAGCCCATACGCCTCCGATCTCCAAAACTTCTGCGTCGATGGACTCTGTAAATTCGCATCCAAGTAGATGGAAAGAAAACGCAAAAGGCCCCGTGAAAATTATCGGGGCTCTGGCATCAAACAGCTCGCGACATGAATCGCGCTCCAGAAGTGCCGCGAGCTCCGAGATTGTGAAGGGCATTATGGACGCACTCGGGTCCAGTGCATCACGTGACCTGACTTTGGCTGATGGGGGCCGTACGAAGTCGAGTAGGGAAGAAAACGCAGATTAGTTGTAAACTAGAGGTATTCTACACAGCTCTATCCCTGTTGCTATCCCTCGCAGAATCAATGTCAGTCCATGTCCTGTCGAGTAACACAAGGTTGAATTGCATTGGGATTCGAGCCGCTGACGTTTTCTTTTCTGTCCCAATAACCTTGTGCTATCTCCTAGGTTATTGTGATGGTACTGTGTATGGTAATAAGTTGCCGTTTCACGATAGCAAAAGTGATAAGAGAGTGCTAACGTGGACATTAAACTTGTGATGTACCTCATCTCCCGCTTAAAGAGAAACACATCTGAAAACAAACCCAAGCTGCACTTTAGTAGTCCGATTCCATCATGTGTTGAAGGCCCTGCACCTGCTCGGGGTTTTGTTGCGTGGAGCAACGACTCTACATTTATCGTACCCACTCCAATGTTGCGAGCCCCTTGTACACCTGCAGCGATAGTATTGGTCGTCGTGTCACTGCCGAAAGACTAGCCAGTGTTAAATCTGCTGGACAACACATGATCAGTCATCATCGCTGTCATATATGGTGATGTTTAGCTAGGATATTCAAAAAGGCATAAAGTAGGCCAAGCAAACATGGCATACCACGGATAGAATCCGAGTCGGGTAGCCTTGGACGGCAAGGAAGAGATACGTACGGTATGCGGGAATTAATTTCAAAGGTGTCCACTGAAAAAAACCAGTGACAAGGTAAAATGATGCACCTCGGCATTTGCTCATTATGTTCTAGGGTGACTCCGACTAGCCGCTCTTTTCGATGACTCATGGCCTGCTCGCCTTTAGACCGGCATTTGCAGATGGTGTGTTGGATTCTCAAATTAGTTTGCGGTGTTGAGATCCAATCCGCCGAACTCTGGAGACCTCCGGACCATCCTAGCTAGACTGCACGACACCTGTTTGAATATTGCAATCCTTTTATTAGAATATGACTTTTATCGTACAAGATGCAATGTTTCGGGTCTAGTCCATGTAAAACAGTTGCCTCTAATTCTCCATGGATGCCAACAGTGAAAACAATCAGCTGCTGGCTAACATAAAAGCCGGTCGCATCGCAATCATTGAGCCACAAATATAATCATGTATAGAGTGAAGTCACAACAATTTGATTTCAACCGTGCCAACGCAGCCGCATCACCCAGTTTCCAATAGTCATTGTCAAATAGTCAGTAAGCATTTGTCACAGCAAGCATCTCGCCTCTTTTGACTTCGTCGATTGCCTCTTCACATGATAAGAAAAAAAGCGGAGCCGAGACAAGGGTAAGCCCTGTCGGGATGAAAGTATGACTTCACTAGACTGGGAACAAATTTGTAGTCGTTGCAACATAGTCGGGGCATGCAATGCAGGCCTGTTGATAGTTCCACTATAACCTCATCGATTGTCCTGGTTCGGTCCATATTATTGGGCAGACTTCCGACTACAACATTCTGAGACAAGTTGATCCGCCTAGAGGTCAAGCACTCGCCGAAAAACTCTCGCGACGCTGTCGAGTCGTGAAACATTGAGGCTGCGACTCCATCAGTCATAGCGGTAAACAAACTTGCATTACCCCAGGATGCCAGTGGCGTCACAGCAGGAACCCCCTCAATCACATTTTCAAAGATGTCCAGAGTGTGTTGGATCCGTTTTGCTCATGATTCACTGTTTTGATGTCCCGACAATTGACTTCCCATTGCACCACGTCAGCGCAAAGTCACCGAACGGGAAGGTAAAATGCAATGGTACGCTGTACGTGCGGTACTCTTTGAGCCCTTGGGGCCTTTCGAAGCATGCAGTGATACGTTTTCGATTACCATCGAAAACGCACGAATACCAGTGGTCCGCCTTTGTGAATCACAAAGCCGATCAAAGCTTGAAGCGTTTACAGATTGCCTCCCTCGTTCCAAAAATGCTTCCGTCTAGATGGAATAAAACTCTTGACGATTCAAATGCAGGGGTTTTTCCAGAGGAGGTCAGTACTTCCTCGAAAAGCTTTGCAGAGACCCGAATGTTTCCTTGGCACCCTGCAGTTGCTTCCTCTGCTAGCTATTCGAGCAATTTTGGGCGAGGATCAAAGACAGGGAAAGGCACCACAAGCCCATTCTGTTCCCACTTTCTGCGGCTTCCCTTCTTTTATTCGCTCAGTTCGCTGCCATGGCCTAGGGGTATTCTCGTCGTACCAACAGGAATTGCCGTATTGCAACGACCTCTTTCTCCATGGGCATCGATATGACAAGTTAAACTCCGTCCGTTTCCTGATTCATGAACTTTTATTTCATACAATCCAAGTTGAACTCTGGAACATGAAATGGGCGTCTGTAATCTACGAGCTTCTCTCTGGGGGATCAACACCCGTCTCAACGTTGCTCAGGAGGGAACTGGCACTCCTTTACTTCTCTTGTGCCCACCCCAAACCTGAAACCGTTTTCTCTCGGTAAGATCAGCACCAATCAGTGCGGTTTGCGCCCGACATACTGCACAAGGCAAAGACTCTTGCGACAAAGAAGAGCATGCAGTTTGGACCCTCGAAAGGTACCGATGCCGATTTGACTTGTGGCAGCAACCCAAAGGAGTTTCTGCAAAGCGTCAATCGCGTGATACACGCAACTAGAACCATCATCAAAAATAATGACAGCTGCCTTGCTTTCTAGAGCATCAATATCGAGCACCTGCGCATCATGATGCTCGAATACACCACGGCTGAGATGCGGAATCTTTCGCAACGTCCCCGGCGCTTCCATTCCGCCGGCCATCTTTTCCTGAGCCTCGGTGCGTATTTCTTATACTGACAATACACGCAGCGCGATTTCCCGATCAACCGTAGAATGCACTTTTTTTTCTTTTTGCGTCTGTTGCCTGGGGCCGTTGTTCATGTAGCTCCCAAGTCTACGTCAAGTTGATAATTTCGGCAGACACGAGGCCCAAGCATAGCCCCAACGCTTTTTGAACGACCGAGCCGGCTAAGAATTCAATTCAGTGCGACGCCGCCAAAGATGCAGACATGCAACGGGAACTTGCACTCTATTGCAAACCGTGTTTGATTCGCGGCTACACGTCACGCAGAACATATCACGGACCAGTCATGGGCGTTTCCTTCTGTCGAGAACCTGTCATTGCCCGATACGTGCAGCGATACTAGCAATAAAGCAACAGAGGATAGTGATTCATAGTCCATCTGAAAGCGCTGTAACGTGGATGACTGCGGAGAAAAGGTTGCTGCGATGACACGTCTGTGGGATGGCGATAAAAACCGCGCATGAGAAGCGCAATACGATTAATGGGAAGGCCGGCGAAATTGAGAAGAAAGTGGGACTCTTTGGTGCGGTACTTGTTTCGCTGGACAAAATTGTTTCGAAAGGCTAGTGCTAAGTGTGTAGGCGGGGTATCCGAAGCTGCAGACAAGTGTGTATTGCTAATACTCTTGTCTTTTAAGGCATCCTGTCTTTGCATCATCAAACGGGCTCTTCCTGAACGCTGAGTTGACGGGAAAGTAGAGGGGCAAAGTCCTTGCTCTCTTGCTGACCGTGCTGCATGCTGCTGCATCCTACCTTTGGCTTTTGTTGTATCATCCCCAACCGTGGCCAATCCATCACCATGTAGCTAGAGGAAGACGCAGTTAGCATAGCGTATTGCACAGTAGAGAGACGAAATCCATTCATCGAGTAGCCACTGTACAGTACTGTTCACATAAAATAATTTCCCACAACCGCCGTGGTGCGCTCAACGCGCAGTTGACATCCGCTGATTTCTTCAGAGCAAGCATCCTTCCTCAATCCCGCAAAACCGGATGCATCCGAGTCCATCACCAACACAACAATGCGTTTAGTCGTACAGAAAGTCGCCCAAGCCGCCGTGACATCCGCCGTAGAGGGCAAGCCGACGGAGACTGCGGAGATTGCCAAGGGTCTTTGCGTGCTAGTAGGCTTTGAAAAGGGCGACACCTCTGCCGATTGCGCCGCAATGTCAAAACAGTTGCTCAAGCTGCGCCTCTACCCAGAGCCTGCCACTGCCGACGGTCCCGGTCGCATGTACGCCGCCAATGTAGCGGCCGTGAATCAGGATCTGCTACTTGTTTCACAATTCACGCTCAACGCAACGTTGAAAAGCGGTCGTCCTAGCTTTCATCGCGCTTTGGAACCTGGAAATGCGGGCGCTTTGTTTGAGGAGTTTATTGGCTTGTGTAGGGAGGGTTTGAGGGATAGTAACTCGGTTGTTCAAAGTGGAGTGTTTGGGTCGTACATGCAGGTGCATCTTGTGAATGATGGACCTTTTACAATATGCCTTACTTGTACGGATGGCAAGTGCGCGACCTGGTAACATGGCCCCTTTTGTGTATTCACGTCACTGAACACTCTAGCTTTGATGTGCTGCTTTGCTCGACGTCGCTCGCGTTGCCAAGTTTTGCAATCGATAACGAGAGGGCAATTGAATTGGAATGGAGCAGAACCTTCGGGTATGCATTTGGATCGATTCGCACGGCTGGCGGTCACGATACTACCGTTGTTGCTCTTTGCGACGTAATGGCAGCTTGAGATTGACGCCTTGCCCGGAACCAATTTCTGTTGGTGCTCTACGCCATATTTGTCGTTAACAAGGGCAACGGAATACTATTTGGCCATGCCGCAATTTTCGGTCCGGTCTCACTGCCACGGAAAACTCGAAAGTTGCGTGATTTGGTGTGCATCTCGAACCAGGCTTTGTACATCACTTGCAAGAGAATCCGAAAAAAGAAACAAGTACCTCTCCGGCTTTTGCCGAGCTGCCTCGCACCAACCGAAGCACTCTGTAGTTCATATCATTTTTCCCGCCACGCGAGATGAACAGGCCAGGCCAGACTTGGAAGGCTCAACATTTTGAAACAGTAAGGCTATGCAAAAGGTGCCCACCACCTCCACTGAAAAAAGTCGAGTGCAATAACCCTCGAGTCGTTGAATGATTCCGACGACTCTGACCGATAAACTCGTAGCCCAAAGTCGCCATGCATCGCACCAATCGTAACACCCCAGCAACACAAGTCCCCTCCACATGACCACGCGCAAAACTCAAACAAGCAACCACACGCAACCCATGCATCACCTCAGAAACAGCTTACCCGCCATCCCCTGCCACACCCCCAACCCCTGCATCGCCCCAACGCACTGCGTCCTTCACACTGCAAACAAGCCCCAGCGACGCAACGCAGCAAAACTTTCGCCACACTCTACAAACGACCCTCATCCCACACCGGCATATGTAACCCAGCATTCGCAGCTGCCCACCACTCACGCCACCACCACTCCAACGGCGCCCAAATTCCCGTGCCACTCAATACCACCCAAGCGCACCGATACAAGAGCGAGTGTAACAAGCGAGGAACAGAACCGCCATCCGTGGGACGCGAGTGTTGATCCGCAGTAGTCGCTCAATTCGCCTGCTGGTTTACGTTGGCATCTTCAGGGGTGGCATGCAAGCGGTGGGCAGGCGGAAGGGGAGCTGGCCGTGCCGGGGTCAGTGTCGTTTGAGAAAAGCTGGCGTGCGCAACGAGAGTCCTAGACTCTGGATACTGCTGATTAGGGATGTGGTGGGCGGGGGACTCGAAGGCATGACGGTGGGACCTTGACGGCTTTTGTTCAAAAATTTAATCGAGTCAAATTTGATGCCAACTTTGTGTGTGGAGATAGACACGTCCCAGCCCTGCTGGATCCTCTTCGACGACCAGCAACATCCGGACCACGCCGTAAACGCAAACGGCAGCCACAGGCAACTGCACCGAGCGGTCCCTTCCCCATCCCCCATCCCTCTCATCCTCATTCCAACCCCACCAACCACCATAGCTCCCATGTCCTCGCCACCTGATCCCCACCAGCACGCCAAGCTCCTAATCGACAACAACCGCAAGCGCACTCTCCAATGCTACGGCACCAACGCCGCACCCGTCATTCAATTCACCCCCAACGCATCCAACCACGGCATCGTGGACCTAGGTCTCACACCATCATATCGCAACATCCAATGCACCTCCAAATCATACAAGCGTCCGCGCCCATCGTCTCATACCGGGACTCACCAAACTCAAAATTCACCACACAGGCCGGCGACGATGCTCCCTACACTGCACCAGCGGTGAAAGCACAGCCGGATGACGCGGAAAGCGATCACATTCAAGCGCAACCCACTCCAGGTGATCAACGTCTGGAGGATGCAGGGGAAGCGCCTCGAGACATTGGCGCGAATGATGATGACGCGGGCCTGCGCAAGCAGGTTGCAGTTGTTGAGGAACGGAGGCCCATGGCAGGGTTGAGGCGCCCGGTGTCAAACGATGGGCTCTAGCAGTCGCGCTTGCAGAGGACCGACCGTCCTGGCATCCGCCATGGAACATGTTTCGTGGTATCAGTGGTCATTTGGGCTGGGTCAGATCCGTTCAAGTAGACCCTTCGAATGAGTGGTTTGCAACTGGGTCTGCCGACCGCACTGTGAAAATCTGGGATCTTGCTTCTGGGCGCTTGCGACTGACTCTGACGGGGCATATTTCCGCGGTACGCGGCATTGCAATATCGTCGCGTCACCCGTACATGTTCACGGGGTGAGGACAAGACTGTCAAATGTTGGGATTTGGAGCAAAACAAGGTGATTCGAAACTACCACGGCCATCTATCAGGAGTTTATTGCGTGTCTTTGCACCCGAGCCTAGACGTACTCATGACGGGAGGGAGGGATTCGACGATCCGAGTGTGGGATATTCGAACAAGAGCACAGGTATTTGTGCTCGGTAGCCATCGTGACACTGTCAACGCCGTTTCACCCAGACTGTGGACCCGCAGATAGTGTCAGCATCTGTTGACAGCACTATAAGACTATGGGATCTAGCTGCGGGTAAGTGCTCTGGTATCCTCACAAACCATAAGAAGGGAGTGCGTGCGCTAGCGCGAAACCCGCGCGAATTTTCATTTGCGTCGGCCTCGGCTGACATATATCAAGACATGGGCACTGCCAGATGGGACATTCATGAGAACCTGAGCGGGGAGCACCATGAGAAATTGGTAAACGCACTGGCTGTGAATGAGGACGGGGTGTTGGTCAGCGGTGGAGATGACGGGAGCGTGAGTTTCTGGGACTATGCTGGGGCTCATTGCTTCCAAACAGGACAGACTGTAGTGCAGCCAGGCAGTTTGGCGTGCGAGGCGGGGATCTATGCGATGACGTTTGATCACAGCGGAAGCAGACTGATCACTTGCGAGGCAGACAAGACGATCAAGATGTGGAAAGAGGATAACGCAGCTACAGAAGAAAGTCACCCACTCCAGTGGACTCCGGACCTCAACCCAAAGCGGTACTAGTGCAAGGATGACGATAATTTCAAGACTTGTCTTTAACGAGGCAGAGACGCAACGCACTCGGCAGCAACGGCGCGGGTAAGGGGCATGTTATTGAGATGGATGGGGTAGATTGACCTACTTGAGGGTGGGAGCGAGAGTCTGCGGAAGTCTCTCCACCTTGTACTGGTGTCCAGATATGTACATGATAGGAACACCCGGAATCTTGCGAATGCGCCTCTTGAGATCCTTATCACAAGTAGCGACAATAAAAACACGGTGCGCTGCGACGCGATTGACGAGACAATCATCGGCATAGGTTCCCTTGTGCGTGCAAACCATGCGTTTGAATCGCCTATCACGAGCTACACGCAGGGCGACGGCATACTTTCTCGGCAGCTTTTGCAACTCTGCAATGACACAATCGGTGACACAGACTGTGACTGGAGCGGCGAGACATTGCAACATGGAGCGGGTGACATCTAGCTTGTTTGCGACTGAAAAGTTGATAAAGTTGGTGTCTAGCAATACACGGAATGGGGGACCCAGCGATGGGTTGTATTGGAAGAACATAGAGGCCGGAGACGGGTTGCGTATCAGCTTTGCCTTGTCGGTCTCCTTTTGTAGCACAGGGGCTGCGGCGGCCTTAGAGAGCGCTTTTGTTTCGAGACGGGCATCGCGCGGTGCGATGAGGCGCTTCACTTGTGCGTACTTTCGTGTGCGTTTGGCTCTGCCCATTGTAGTAGGGATGAGAAGGGGGCTTTGGTATGGCGGCAGAGGGTGGACAAAGAGGTGTGGGAGAAAGGAATGGTGGAGCGACGGCGGTGGGCGTGGCTTTGTGCGTCAAGGACTTTGAAAGCAAACAAGGATCAGCGCGGAACGACGGAGCATCCCCGCACTGTATCTAGGCTATTTATTGGCTCAATTATGTACAGTTCAATGCCGTACATATGCAAAGATGTGCAATGCCGTGTCGTAGACAACTTTTGTCTCCATGCGGCCGTTACGATAGAGTTGACAGCCAATGATTTAAAGTTGGAATTTCGAATACCCCTTCCTCGATAGTCAAGCCGAGGGGACTTTGTCGCCACCCCGCTCTGCACTCGCCCTCACAAAATCCACCAACCCCCTTCCTCGTATCCACTTGAACCTCTACGCCACGACATGTACCACGCTACCTGCGGCTCTGCACCAGCACCAACACACGTTTCACTCACATCTCCGCACGTTATCGTCCTGAAAACTGGTCGCCTGACCTCACGCGAGCAACATAGTTGGCACACCTCTCTTTACCAGTTCAAAATCCATGCAAAAAGTATCGCAGCAAGTCACTGAGTGACACCACTCCCTCCAGCCCCCTCTCCAACAATATACAACCGCTGCACCCCAGTCCTTTCAAACCTTTCAAACACCGTCCCCAACATATCCATCCTCCGACAAGTGGCCCCGAAAATGGAACACCCCCCCTCACACCACTCAGCACCTCCGCCACAGTCCTCTGCAACATATTCCCATCACACCCACTCCCCGCCAACATGGCAACATCAGCCCTGGAATAAACTTCCACCAACTGATTCCTCTCATCCACGACCGGCAACGCCGACAACGAATGTCTCTGCAACGTTTGCAAACAACCCAACAACGGCATCGACGCCGCAATCGTCACCAATCCCGAATACGTTCCCAACTTCAACTCACACAACGTCAGATTAAACAACCGCGTCGCATGCTGCGGGTCCGACCCCCCGCCGCACCACTCGCCGCCGCACTCGCATGCGACGACGAAAAATGTCGGTGCAAAAACCGCAGCACGCGCCAGTGCTCCAGCGTGTGCAACAGAGTACGACCGCGTGACAGAATGGGTAAATGCAAGATGCGGGCATCTCGCATGAGACGCACCGCGTCAAACAAGGAAGCGTCTGCATGTGCATAGTGGAATTGCGGTGACGAATGGGGGTATCGGAGGGGTGTCGTTGGAGTTGTTGCTGGTGCCAGGTGTTGACCGTGTATTCAGATAGGCCTTGTGACAAATCGTGGGACGGTTCCTCTGTTTGGCGGGTGTAGTAGAGATGAAGGAGGCTGTCCAGAATGTCGGATACTGAGAGCATGCCACAGAATTCATGCGTCGATGTGTCGATCACTGGTGCCGCGCGTACACCTGGGCGCGAAACGGGAGGGAGAGGATGCAGAGCATAGTGTTAGCGTATGAGCATGTGTCGCAGGAGGTGGGGTCATCCGCCGCGGGAATATCACGGCGAGGCCGGATGCAAGAGAGGTGGGGGCGTGGGTGGGGGTGTTTGTCAACCGACGTACCGTTTTCCAGCAAGGCGCGAAAGGCTTGTTTGAGACGAAGGTTGCCATCGACGATGACAACCCGAGAGTTATCCGGGACGATATGCTCTGCTTTCCGAGCTCGTAGAAAGGCGACGACGACTCGTCGAGCCACGAGGATAGACTCGGCAACCTGAGGTGAGATGGCATTGTCGGGAGGTGTTGGGTATCGTCATCACGCACTTGCGAAGGGGCGGGGGAGGGGAGAGAATCTGGCTGAGGGACGGGAGTTGGGGTGAGGGGATGCTGTTGTTCGACATCCATGTAGAGGCCTTGGGTGGCGGACTCGACATCCATGGCGTCGTCGGTGGCCATGATGTGGACGAGTGGAGGAGGGTGGGACAAGGGGCGAGCGGGGTGTTGCGGTGCGAGCAGGAGTTAGTAGAAAGGAGGCGCGGTGATGTTTTGGCGCTGCTGCGTGGTGCAGGTTGGGCTCATGATCGGAAGTGATCCCTTGCTCGGCTTGATGCAGTCTGCGCGGCGGCGGGGCGTTGCGGGCGACGGATGCTGCAGAATCTGTTGATGGGCAGCGGAGGAAAGCGTAGGAAAAAAAAGTGTTTGTACCCTTTGGTGAGAGTAGAGTACAGTAAAGTACAGTAAAGTACAGTACGTTGCTGTAATGCACTTTTGGGCAACCTACAGTACTCTCCCTTTCAGACTACCGATCTGCTCGGTTGTGTTCTCCACAACGTCCTCAATGCACTTTGCATTAACAGTTGGCGTCCCTCTACACAATGATGCAAGAGTGAGTACGTCATCTTACATTCACTCCTCTCTCTCCATATGTGCTCTCTTAGCACTACGGACTAAGCACACAATGCATGCATCTCTCGTCTACCAGGCGCTCCCCCCTACGCGCTGGGACCACTAATGCACCTTCCTCAGTGTGTACCATCTTTGTTTGACACGTGGTATATCTGTCCAGCTGTGACAGGTAAAGGGAGCAATCGACAATTGTACAGTACTGCATACTGCGGTTGCCACAACCAACACGTCCGCTCCAAGGTTTCGGGTCCGAGCGGTATCTGGATCTACACCTTCTTCCGTACTCCCAGTGCCCCACATGCTCAGTGCGCACAGCACCCAAACACTACAAACCTCTTCAAGACACCCAACTACTGCAGGTGTCACAACAGCACACCTCGCCTCGTGCGACTTGCCCGAATCTTCCCCCGATGGCCTTTCAGAGGAACACACAGCCGCAGCCGTCCAACTGCAAAACGTCCCCGCACCACCGGCACTAACCCCCGAAGCCCCGCATAGCCCCGGAACTTAGCCGGATACCCCAGCACCCCGCAAGTCCCCGTACAGACGCTACCCTCGATGGCACAAATTTGCACCAATTACACCCCTGTCATGGCGCACATACCCACTAGGTTCCGCGGCTGCTTGGCCGAAACATGTGCACAGGTCATGAACGACGCCGTTCAAGTTTCCCAGTTTCGAGGCCTGGGCGTTTCGCACGCTTTCACAAAATAAGTTCTGTTCCCCGCCGTCATGCTCGCCACAATGTCCCACGCCGACTCCGACCTACCCGGGAACCGATAACAGTCTCTTGCAGACAAATTGAGAGAGCAGATAGCACTTTGGAACCAAGGACAGTTCCAAGAACTGTGGTAGCAGCCACAACGGTCTACTAATTCACTGACAGTCTCGACTGCCAGCGACCAGCATCAGTTGAATATTAGAAGGGCCACGAGACTGGCCATAGAGGGGGCATTTGGTAAGGCTGCCCAAGCCTCAGGCTTGGTAGGTGTCCACCCACCAACCCCCGGCGTCATTCAGGCCCTGCTCGACAAACATACTCAGACACCGCCCCCACACGGGACGAGGGATTTTCTCTGGGACAAACTAAGATGCCGTTCCGCAACTTTGGAAGAGGACGTCCTGAGAGCTGTCAGAGGTTTCAAACCCGGATCTCCTGCCGGAGATTCCGGCCTTAGGCCATCCCATCTGGTTGAACTGTTGCGAGCCCCATCCTCATCTGGACAGTGTGGATCCTTAGTTGCACTCAAAAGAGTGGTGAACATACTTGCCGCTGGTACAGCTCCGGCAGATCTGGCTCCATTGATAGCAGGCGCGCCCCTTACGCCGTTAGCTAAAAATGACAACATACCGCGACCAATCGCTTTAGGCGAGACACCAAACAGATTGGTAGGCAGCTGCCTCATGAAGCGGGCTATCCTGAAGGCAGCGGAGTACTTTTCGCCCCTCCAGATGGGGATCGCCACTCAAGCTGGAACCGACACAGTTGTGCACAGCGTTCGAAGGGTTGTTCACCACTCTTTTGAGTGACCTTCAACCCGCTCACATCCCTCAACGCGGCAAGGGCTGCAAAGCATAGAAGATATGAATATTTTATCGCGACCTCCGCACGCAGCAGACGCATGCCCATCCCTATATCCACCCTCGGGGGCTGGCACCCAGACGCCTACGCAGTGCTAACCGACGTGGCGCGGAACGTGGCTGTTACGGCAATGGAGACATACGGGACGGTTCGAGCGGTTTTAACGCAGAGGCATGCGCCAGCAGCGGTGATGTCCGATGCATCATGCCTGCTGACAGGCTTCGAGCCAGCCATTTAGGCAAATGACTTACATTACCCATTATTCTGAGCATGTCTAGCTAGCATACAGTACATCGGGGGATAGCAGAACCATACTTAAAGAACCAAATCATTTTTATCCTGGCACAAAATATCTGTGATACCTCTGTTGTGTTGTACCCAACTAGGGTCCTGTGTTTTCTTATCTTGGTGTATGTAAGCTTGAACTGATGTTCTACCTGAGTAAAAAAACTCATCGAGTTCGTTTGTGATATTCAATCATCGTCCATCTTGGTCTACCTACAAGAAAAGCCAATGCACAAATAGATGGCATGTTGAAGCTGGAAAGTACTGACACAGGGCTTTTATTCCATGGATGGTCGAAGACACCAAAGAAATTCGCCAATACATTATGGCCCATGGATGCTATACAGTTTGACAACAAATACAGCCAATCTTCTGTGTACCGGTGGTAGACATGTCTTCTTCCTCAATTATCTTGAAAAGTTAAGAAAAGGCTACTGAATGGTTCGATTGCAGCGACAATAATCCATTGCCTGTAGATTTCAAAGGTGTCGACATCAAACTCAATGCTGGATGCCCCACTGATACCTAGAAAGAATACCTCAAATCCATTGAAGATTTTGATCCATACGTTTTGCACAAACAAAGATCAAGTTGTTTGTCAGAAAATTAGCTTGGTAGTCTCTGTTGTACGTCCAGAAAACTTTCCCTGATTACAACAGCAGCAGTAGAACTGCAGTAGAACTGCTGCACTCAAAAAGGCAAATATTTGCTTTTCAGCCAAGATCAAATACGACCCACTTGACTTCGAATCAATTTGCATTCGGGTTTATTCCAAGGGATCACACCAAAACCAAACATTAAAGCATTTCCAAGTTGGTTTCATTATTGAAACCTCCAACAAGGACAAAACTTTCAACATTGCGCATAGCGCAGTTCCCGCGCATCTCGGAGAGCCTAACCTGCGGAAGAATCGTAACTGCCTGATCGAGATCTCTTTCAGTGAAATTCGAAACATGAGAATGATTTTGTCTGAGCTACTGAAAAGGAAGTCCCAGTTATATCACACGATGACAACTATACGTTGTGATTGATATTGGTAAAGGAAACTGCCTCAAGCCTGCCCGAAGTAATGTACCGGTGTCGTCACGACATTTCGGATGGAACAAATGCTAGTATATGTCTTAACCTGACCAACGAAAACCCAGCCGATGACATGGCCAAAGCAAATCCGCAAAAGAAACATGAGGTTACACTCCGGACAAACCACTGGTGAACTGCACTCCAGCATGGCTTGCCGCCGGGCACAGGTCCAACCCGAACCACCAGGTTTCATTTGTGTACGTAGAGAATTCTATCTCCTGGTTCGCACCGACTTTTTGTGAAACGACCGCTGCATGTGATAATCAAAGAGCATCCAAGAGGAGTGATAATTCGGCGGAAGATACTGGACCGCAATATTACAGAGGGAAATCTGGGGTGTTTTTAATCCATGAAAAATATGGTCAGTTGTTCCCTGAGGGATGTCGTGATGTCGGTAAAGGCTTAGAATGTCAACGATTGGCGGGAAGCCGTCAAAAGGCTAGAAAACTGGCTGGAGGCCGGCCGGCAGGCACGCCGCATTGGATATCGCTGCCGCTGCGGCAAGACGCTGTGTTGAGACGTGTTTGACCTTTGCGTAGGTCTCCCTTGCCCTCGTAGCGACGTTGCGTGCGACGTCGGTTAACAACGCGTGGGCGTCCGGGTGCCATCCTCCGAGGGTAGAGATAGGGACGGGCTCCAGCCTACTTCTGGCGGAAGACGCGATAAGGACTCGTATCTTCTGTGTTTTCGCCGTTCTTGCTGCGTTAAGCGGAGGTGGGTGGGTTGAAAGTCCGTACTCTCCTGTTCGAGGGCGCTAGGGGGTTGACGAAGGTGACATCGAAGAAGTCTGTTCCGCCAGTTCGTCCCAATGCGCGAATATCAGGTCTTGTGCGGTGGACCCCTTCTCGCGGCTCGATGACTGGATGTCGCGCAGCTTTCCCGAGATCGCTCGCCAATAAACGAACCTGACGGTCGTGTCTTCACGTCCTTTCGCCCCCCTGCAAGCAGTGCAACAGATGGTCGCCGAAACAGTCGAGAGCTTCGGGGCAGTTCGCTTGGGCATGGTGTTTCCGGAGGGAAAAGCGGTACTTGGCAATAGTATTGGAACCATATTGAGAATTCTATTGGTTCAATGCTAGTCTTAAGGCCCGGAGATGGGGTGCAGTACACCCAATCTTTCGCGCCGGGGAGCCCAAAGAGGCACGGAAGGCCTGCCGTCTGTTGTCGCCCACATCAATCTCTTCCTGCACCCGCGTGGATGGCGTCCGATAGTGTCTTCTGTGACAGTGTTTTGTTTGAGCAGAGGGCACTAAAGGGAGAATGCATTACTGTGTCGGTATGCTCTTTTTGAGTCGATTGTGGTTGTCTGGAAAACCATGGGATAGATCGGATATATCTTCCAAGACTAAAACACCCAAACGTTCCCCGAATCCTGGACTGGGAGCAAGAGAGGGACCAAATCTGGTGCGCCTCCACGATGTCTCGGTACGTTGCAAAGTCCGTAATTGCCGTGGAAGGAGGGCTGCACACAGCCTGTTCGACGCTGCGCTGGAGGCGAGGAAGGCAGCAGCTGCAATTGATTTCGCCGAAGTGAGTCCAATTCCCAGTGATGGCTTCTTGGCGGTGATCGGTTTCATAGGCAACTGCAGTTCTCGAGATATTTCGGGGTCGAGGACGCCCCCAGCCAGTGTGCGCACACAGTTCTCCATCATTGCATCAAATATTGCAGCACCTTCCGCAATGCTAGCTGGTGGCACCACTCGTAACAGGATTCCGAGCTTACAGACCCCGAAACAGTTGCGCAGGAGCTGGAACGCGTTATTTGTGTTCTCCAAGGCGATGATGGCGTCGAGGAACGGCTTTAGGCTTTACGTGGCCTGTGAAGTGCTGCTGGGTAAAACCATTGGTGCCAACCGGATCGTTCAGCACCACTGTGCCCTCGCTGTACTCCTGTACGAGTCTCTTGGATAGAGACGTTGCACTGACTCCAGTGGTGGAGTTGGCTACCAGATTCTGCATTTCGGCACTGCTAGATGCAGTCCTCGAGTTGTGGCCTCTGGCAATGACAAGATGTCCAGTGCCTTGCGGAGCTGGTCTTGTTTTGCAATGATGTACCCATCATCATGGTACCAGAGTTGAAACAGCAGGTTGCGAGTTGCTGCTCTTCGACATCCCCTGATTTCAAATAACCGTTGTATTTTGAGGATGACGGGGTGCAGCGCAAGATCGAAAAGGAGCCCACCAAGGTTGTCCCCTTGTTTCGTTCCTTGCACGCTCCGGATTATGACGACCAAACGCGGGCTCATGTGCATAGCAGTCCGCAACCCACGGGAACAGGTCGGGGGAACTGGTGTTTGACTGCAACCAGGACAGCTGTCCGACTGCACAAATTGAATGCATTATTGAGGCCAACAGTGCCCAATTTACAGTATCATTACTGTAAGATATCCTCCGTGGTGCGGCACATATGTAATCTGGACCAACACCGGCACAAAGTTCCCACGGATATCTGGTAGCAATCTTGTGACTAATTTTTTCCGATTATTTTTCGCATGTGGCAAGTTAAATCCTTGGCTTACAGATGATTTGTTCAAAAGAAAATATTACTTGTGCACAACGCAGTTTGCTCTAAGACTTTATTACCAAGCAGGGGGGGGTCGCGGCCCTAAAAGGGGTAAAATCTATCCGAGGCCAGGAACGGTTGAGTAGTCGTCGGTTGATCGCGACAGAAGTTCGTTGTTGCATGAGCGAGCTGATAATCGTGAACAAGCGATCGCGCTCGAAGCGGGGCTACTGCCTTTCCGTAGAGCGATGTACTCAGCAATCCTGGAAAACCTCGTTCGGCATCGGGATATGGGCAAAGAATAATTGCAACAGCTTAAGCTTTCTGGTACGGTATCTTCCACAATACATATGTACATATAACATTTCCGTGTTACAAGAAAAATTGGGGTGAGTACACACTCGAAATGACAGATGAGTAAAAGTTATTATTTACAGTATTATTATTATATTGTTTTAATGATTGAAAAATAGGTTAGCCTAATAAATACAATAGTGCCGTATCGGGCCACAAGGATTCAAAGGCACAATTCTTCGGCGAAACAGGTGAGTGCATTTCTGGGATTAGTACTTGAATCACATCCAGTCTTCAGCATTGTGTGCGCATTTTCTTAGAGAAAAGGCGCTTCCGTTTCTTCCCGTCGACCATAGTAGCGGAATGGGGCAACACGAATCCGGATGTGAGGATGAGCGTGCCGGCCGGGCTGTACTGCGCCACCACGATTTTTTGAACATGGCTTTTCTTGTGGCACTAATGGGGGGGTATTAAAGAGGTGGTACTATTTCGGGACCCCGGCTGTACTGTAAATTGTAACACTTTACTGCATCTCGGACCTACTCACTTGAATCCCTAATGGAACATGGGGCCACACTTGAAGAAATGACATTACAATACTTTCCAAATTATAAATTACCCTAAATTTTCCCCTACAGTGTACTGTAAGGGTTTACAGCACCAGAACTGCCTACTGTACAACCGAGAAATACTGTAATAATGTAATACTGTATCCATCTTCTTTGCTTTGCAAAAGCCGACCAAACCTTACTGTACGTAACGTCTTAGTTCTAGCTGTACGGTATCTCTGCGATGCACAGACTGACCCGACTATCAGCAAAGATCTGACCGGATGCTCCAACATCGGTCAACTGCAGTCGGGTGCGAGATCAGTCGAATACCGCGGTAAAGAGCCTTCATGCGCTCTCAAACACCAGGGGAGGCCCAGGGGCCAGAGTTCCATGATGGATGTTGTTGTTGTTGTACTGTAAGCAGATAATGCAGTCTTTCATCTTGGCGGCCACGTTCTGTACTAAAGTCAAGGTTTATGCAGCGGGGTGGGCAACATACGGGGAGAGGGCTTCGCAGAGGAGAGAGAACATGGAGAGAGGTACTTGTATGTGGCTGAGTTGGTGAATTGTGTGTAGAAGGTCGATGTGGGCTCCGGAACCGGACGAGCAACTGCGGAGCAGGGTGAGTGTCTGGGAACCAATGAAGAAACCTGTAAAGTATGAGACGTCTTTTGTGGCCGAGTTAGAATGGACATCACTATGGACGACCACATGACACAACCGAGGCTCTGGTTGTGGTATCGCACTCAAACTCCCGTTCCGCAACGTAACGGTATGGGAGTTTGAGTACGATAAATGACGGCGAAATGCACTTGCACAAAAAGCGCAATTCATTGCATTCATGATTCACAACGTAGTGCCATCATTGTGTTGCATACGAACTCCCTCTCCACCCCGGCGCGTGTAAAAACGCCGTTGAAAAAGCAAGCGCCTCGCCCTGAGGCTACAAAGCGATGCCGTCGACTCTCTTGATCTGCAACAGCCCTAGTCCAGCAGTATCAATCAACCGACAATGTATTGCTTTGTACGTTGTGCAGCAGCTTCGTGTCCCGTCTGCAACTAGGCAATGCAATTTCACACAATCTGTGCTCGTTGACCTTGTGTGTGTGACACATCTCCTCTTTTTAGTTGCTCAGAACGGTGTATCGTCACCTCCTTCACTTGGCCAACGCCCCGCGCCCATGATTTGGCAGGCACCACCAGTATAGCACCTGCCATCTCTGCCTGCGATGAGTATCTTCCTACTATATCAGGTGTGTCTACTGTTTCAGTTATCACCGACCATCCTAACATTGCTTCAACTTTTCTATCAGATGATTTACGATCACATTCCACTAAAAGCCTACGGCTTTGCCTAGGAGATTGCCATACCTGATCCTTCCACATCTCTCCCAGTTCACCTAATGTCCTGCCTCGGAGCACCGCCGACAACTCCGTTCATGTTGACATGACCACCTCCGTGACGACCGCCACGGCCCTCCCCCTACCACGACCGCGCCTACCCCTTCCGCTGCGATATCCACTGCGGTGGTACCCAGGCCCAGTTTCTCCAAAGGTCTCAAAGTCTGTTGCACGCCTCTGCGCCGCGTTAACTCTTTCCGAACGCATCTCCTTCTCCGGCACCAAGTCGTCGAAGAAACTCCTCGACTTGTCGTAACAAACCTCGATGTGCCCAAGGGCTTCTTCCTCACCACGCTTTCCGCCTGGTCCTATCGTCGCAGCCTCGAACTTTTCCTGCATACTGGCGAAATCAAAGTCTTCATCCGGAATCTTGATGCCAGGCCCACGACGCCATGACCCGCCTGCGAACCTACCGCCATAACCACGACCTCTCCGCGTCCCCTTCCGCCACGGTAACCACGATCGCCATTCATATGGACAATCTGCGGAGCCACAGCAACACCTCCATTCATGCCGTTAATGTTCATATCACCTGCGATCGGGGGTACAACGTCGCTGCGATAGCGGGGCTGCCCTGTTGACACCATCCACGCTTCCAGTTTCACGAACGTGGTTTGACGGAACAATAATAGGGTCCCTTGATCCCCCAACAGCACCTCCGTTGAAAACAATATTTTCGCCCCCTCCGGAAGAACCGGATTCCTATGTACTGCTTTTTGTCAACGACGTTATTCCCGTCCGGAACTCCATTTCCAACACTGCCATGGCCTCCGATGTTTCCGTTCCCGTTGAAAACCGCATTCGCATCAGTGACCAACGAACGCTGTAAAGATGCATCCATTGGTTGACGATCCACATGTGCCTGCCTTACTTGCTTGGGCGGAACTGGTGGAGGTCCCAAGCCCTTGGTGTAGGACCTCTGACGATGGGTTTCTGGTGCAAAATATCGTTGCCGGCTTGCGCTGCTGCGGCGGCTGAAGCTTCTGCACTTGCTGCGCTGGCGAAGGTTGCGGCTGCTGGTGCTTCTGCGGCTGCGGAATTTCATGCGGCTGGTGCTGAGACCCTGTTGCGGCGGCTTTGGGTAGAGCGGCTGCTTCGATGGCTGCATATTCTTCGATGGAGAGCCCTGTTGGATCGGGTGAGGTGGATGACGGGGTGAATGCTTCGGAGGTTCAACGATGGGAAGCTTGGATTGGTGAGCGAGTTGCGGGTTGTTCTGCTTCATATCGACTGAGCGATGTTGGTGGGGAATAGTATCCGGGGCCTTGCCATGGTTGTATTGGTTGGGAACGGGGGCATGGCTTGCGTGACCGTGAGGACTGTTGACGGTTTGAGGATCGGACGGGTGAGTGCGGCGTTGTTGAGTGGGGTGATGAGGAGCAAGCGGAACGTCAGAATCTTTTGGAAGAAACTGCAAATCGGTGATATCCGGCCCACGAAAGACGATAAAGGTGTAGACACGATTGGAAGGATCGACAGGCCCCCGTCCCTGTGCCTTCCTTCGGTACCGTAAGAACGAACGTCCTTAAGAGCTACAGTAGATGCCTTAGTGTCAATTGTGTACAATGTTCCAACGTAGCGAATGGCTGATTTGGAGATGAGGGATATGCGTTGGCCAACGTAGGGGACGTCGGAGTTAGCTGCGGGGGAGTCGGTCATGATTTCAACAAAACTAGTGAGTTCACTATTTTTGTCAAAAACCTGAGTAGTTGAGGGGAGGGGTGTGAAGGGCTTGGCGAAAGCAGTTGGACAAGGTGGGTGAACAGCCAAGATGAGCGACGGGGGTGTTAAGGGAAGGCAAACTAGGATAAGTAGAAATTCGTAGACACGTCTTGTGAGCGGCATCTGATACACCGAGCAAAACGAAGCAATTTTTTTTGTGTGGAATGTCATACATCCAAAAATTTTTGATTTTGTTTGTTTGGTACAGTATGTCGGTTTTATTTTTTTTGAATACGTGGATTATTTGGATCAGGATTGAAACGACTAGAATCCGGAATTTGAAAAATGATTTCAAATACTGTACATTTGTATCATTTCCCTCGAACCTTCATCAGCCTGACGCTTAGAATGTACAACTGTCCACGTTTACTGTACAGTACATAATTTACAGTACTGTACAGTACATAATTGATCATCATTCATCATTGGTATTTGGGATTGTCAACTGTAAATTTCTTTTCTGCGCCGTTTGTGACTGTTAGAGCTTGTGTTTTTGTTGCTTCTTTTGGTAACGTCTTTTCGCTCCAGAATAATTGGTTGAAGCTCGCTGACACTCTGGCTTGACGTTGAGTATTCAAAATATAGTGAAGAAAAGGTCAAAGACTACGTTTGTTATGGTTTAGTCATTAAATTAGAGTTTTTAATGCCCTGCGCACCACAGGGTACAGTTATTTAGGGATCTACTACTGCACCACAAACTGTAAGCTGTCACCTATGGTCATATAAATCGATCAGACAAGGAGGGAAATCCCTGGATAGGTGAATGTTTATCCTGACGACTAAACTACGCCTATTAGACTACTGTCTTGCTCGAGAGGGTGTATTACGCCTTTTTTAGTGAAGAAACTCCCGAATAATCAGTAGCACCGATATTTCTGAAGTTCAGAACATTGGTGACGCGGGTGATAACATTTAGGAACCAATCGGGCGTGATTAGTGTTGCACTAGCTGTGCGGGTTTTGGGGAGAGTCGCGGCGAAACTCCTATAGGTTAAGAACCGATTGAAAACTATTATAGATAGTTTCTGGTATGTTGAATCGAGAACATATTGAAAGCCACCAGTACTAGGCCTGTGTGAGGTTAGCATGCTGAAGTGCTCCACTACGGCAACACTAAACGGGCAAATCCGTGCTAAGGATCAACACCGAAAACCTCCGCCAGTATAGGACTAGTCGCCAAGATTCGGAGTACCCTGCACCCTCCTCAAGTAGGGGACTTGACTCCCAGGGTCGTAGTACCCTTCCATCATTTCATTCAATATCAGAAGTTTGGTAGTGAAGCAAAGAGTGAAACATTCGATGAGGTGGTAGAATATTCACTTTTGCAACATCTATAGCGTATCGTCTAAAACTATCCCTCGTCGTCGCTTCACATCAAGCGTTAATTCCGTCTACACAACTTTGTGGACCTGAGACAGGCGTCGAGTCCTCGCACTTCACGCTTCATAACGAGCGCCAGAAGTAATTTATCGTTCCAGTCCGTTCATTTGATGCTGATCTGAAATGCTCACAGCTCAGGGAGATAATAACCGAAATTTGTCTTCCCACCAACTTGTTTACTAAGGAGACTTGCGTTTTCTATCTGTTTGTGTAGTGTTGTGCAATGAGTGGTGCGCAATTCTTCTCGTCTAGGAACGGAGCACCGTCAGACAATGAGAAATCCAATACACACACACGAAGACTCACAGGGGTGTTCGCTGTCCCTCTTTCTCTTAACCACCCTGCGATGCAGTAGCACAGCTTGCCGACGGCGAGGAGAACTGAGATTGGAAGAGCGAGGGTAATTCCTTGGGCGGCTGGACGTATACTTGTCCTCCGGGTTGTAAGGCCAGACCGTGGTCCTCGGAATGCTAGAAAATTGGTATCGATCGATTCCAAAAATATCCGTATACACCAGGGGTGTAATATAGAACAAAAAAGATGCAGTATTGGTCAGCTGTGCTGATTACTCCTTTGAGATGAGATGTCGTCACCAACGACAACATTGAAGCTCCTATTTGTATATAGACGCCGGAGTCCGGGCGCCAAGCGTGAGTAAATATCACAACAAAACAACAAAAAGGTAGTATAATATTGGATAGGGGGGGATAGAAAGGGGGACCCGGCGGAATAAACGTGGCTGTAGCTTAAAGTTGCCGTTGGAAAGGTTGCTGCAAAGGCGGAAGTTGGGAGTCAAGTTCAGAGCCAACACCGGGGTAGCTGTTTAATCCGGGACCCTACTTGCCAGGTAGTTATAAAATACTAGCTAACTAGGTGGTTATCTAGGGCGGCGGGGTGAATGAGGTTAGGGTCAGCCAAGTTAGAGATAAGTAAGTCGACACTGGCCCAAGGGTGCCTTTCACTTGCGAAAATATCAGGTCCCATTTGGGGGCTGAGTGGTCCAGATTACAAGCCCTCAAGCCCCATCGGGTGAGGATACAGTACCAAAATTAATAGTAGGCGACAAAAGAAAATTGCCCTTCCTGTACTGTACAGTACAGTGCCTGCTGGTTAGCAGTGAATCAGATCAAAAAAGATTACAAAATTAGCTCTGGCGATGGCAGTACAGTATGTGTGCCAATTGCACTACAGGTAGATATCCCTACTGCCGGACATGATCGATATTTCGATCATTTGCAATTTTTGGCGTTTTGGCCGAAAGGCCCCATTGATCTATATATCGATCATCAGAGCCGTTTAGACTATCTCCTGAGCGGATCTCTGGGATCCATACAATGGATTAGATCAATAATTACACTGTACAGCTGTAAAGAAGGGGTCGTCGGGAACAATCTGGAAGTTCAACATTCAAAATCGGGCGAGCAGAACCAAAGTTAGCCCCTGTTCTGCTTACCGCTTCTTCCCACCATGACACCCCCACACCAAGACGTCGAAAACCTCCCGTTACCGTGCCAATTCGAGCCTACTCCCCCCCAAGTCCCTCCGATGCTCAACCAACACCGGCTCTAGTGCCAGCATCAGGCGCACGAGTTACTGACAGCCCGCCACCGCCTCGGCGACGCCCCGGACGGCCAAGGGGAACTGGCGCTTCAAGGGGGTCTTCAACGGGCAGAGGTAGGGCCAGAGGAAGAGGATCATCTTCAGCGGCTGCTGGTTCTTCAAGAGGTGGGAGAAGGGGTGGATCGTCAAAGCGTGGCCGGGGTGGCGGAACATCAAGGGGTGCCCGTGGTGGAGGCTCAGTAAGGGTTGGCCGGGGTGGAACGACTTCAAGAGCTGGGCCGAATGCAGGTGAAAATGCTTCCGGGGGCGGCACGAATGTTGGTACTGGATCTTCTAGGGGGGTGGAACGAGTGGGCCCCGCGGTCGGCCGAAGAAGAAGGAGGATGATCCAAGTAAGGGATGGGTTATAAACGCAGACGGTTGCAAGAGCATCGAACTTGAATCCGAACTGACAAGTGACATGGTCGAGGATCGTGCTAGAATCTTCTGCACAAATGCTGTCCGCAACTTTGAGTTACAATGTAACGTTCGCGGAATCGCCCCAACAAGAGCTGGTGCAATAATATTGTTGATGGACGGGTTCTTGCAGCAACTAATGCAGTGGTTGAACGAGTTTATTAGACACAAGAAGCGTTCAGAAAACTTTGTGACTCTTCCGGACATGTATTGCTACGTAGCAGTACTTCTTTTGTCACATACAACGGGCTTTAGCTTCGAGCGGACGATTGACCTACTTCGCCAGTTTGGTCATATTCCTCCATCTCTGGAAAGGATTCGATTCATTTCCGAGAATATCAAGGCCTTTTCACCAACTGGCAGAGAGATGACGGCTGTAACACATGGATTTCGCAACGGGATCAAACCCGTCAGCTAACAGAGTTTGAAAGCCTGGCTTTTCGCGAAACGCGAAAAGTATTCTTCACGACGTTTTCAATTATTGGCCACGCTTGATGACGATCTATTTGGAACCAGAGCCTCAGATAATCAGGTCAAGTCCGTCAATAATCGCAAAGCTGACAGAGAAGGACAAAGCGCAGATGCCGTTGCCGACGCGCTGTTTCGAATTATCTTTGCGCTAAGATTTAGAAGACGTGGCGAGCAACACATAGAGTCTGTTCGAAGCTGTGTCTCTCCTGGATGGCCGAGAGGGAGGAGGCATTGAATAGTTGCATTTTAACTGCAGATAGAGGTTATGGAAAGGAGAATTTCCTGCGGTTGGTTTCGGAGTTTGGCATTGGTCTGTATTCATTATGGCTGATAAGTTGTTGCGCGTCCACCCCTTTGTCGCACTCTCGTACTTGAATCCGAGCAGTAGGCAGATTGTAGTGAACGAGGAGGACAGCGGTGACAGCGCAGAGAAGGAGAAGCTACAAACAATGTTGCATCCGCATCGAATGGACAGCATACGCAAGCTGCTGAGGGAAGTGGCCAGCAAAGTGCTCAGCAAAACGCACAGGGCGATTCGCAGACGGAGGACAGAACGATGCTCAGGATGATTTGGAAGGTGATGGGCTCTTGACGATGGGGGTGATGGTATAGGTGATCGTGGTGATAATGGCGGTGCAAATGTTGCTGATGATGGAGTTTATGCGGGGGCGGTGGTGAGGTTGGTGATGGGGCAGGTGGTGGAAACCAAACAAGTGGGACGAGCAGAGATGCAGGTGTTTCAGGAGATAATTCCATTCAACAGACGCAAGGAAATGCGGTGGCGGCTCGTAGAGGAGGAAGGAAAGGCCCGAAGTATGACCGCCGGAAGGAGTTTGTTATCGATGACAATCCATCTCTCGGTCCCGCCGCTTACTTCGCAACGAAATACGTTTCAGGCGTTCGTCGAGTTGGCCAGACGAGAATCGCTGCTGTCGCCGTCAGACAACATGGGACTGAACATTTTGCGAAGGTGCTACGGTTCATGTATTCTGTCCCAGCGAGCGTTCAGAGTTCTCTCAACACATGGGTGGCAGTTGTAAAGACCGGCGTGAATTTGAAAATGACTTTGTTCCACCAGGGCCGTGGTGTACCGGAAGGTGTTAGGGAAATGAAGCAATTTGCTGAAGGAGTGATTCGGACGAACTGCGAAGCCCTCACAGTGGGACAGCGATGCGCGGATTGGTTTATCCTCCGGCAGTTCCGGGTGACTGGTACAAATGCCGGTATTGCTTTGATGAGCAATCAACAAGTGCGAGAGTTTCTTGGGCTGGGGACGCGTGCGGATATTGGGGAAAGAACTCCTGATAAATGGTTTGAACTGTTCTGCAATGGTTGGTTTAGCTCAAAGGTCTCAACGGAGGCTATGGTGAGGGGCTCGATAAACGAAGAGGCGGTCATTAACGCTCTTAGATCCAAGCCTTTCATCAGGGAAGTGTTCGAGGTGGGAATGCTTGCTATTAAGGATCAGCGCTATCTCGCTTGCTCGCCGGATGGAATTGCCATACTGAAAGGAGATCATTTCTCGGACTGGGACGGAGAACCAGGACTGATTTTGGGCAATGATCAATCTCAAATCATAATGGCAACTGTTGAGATTAAGACGCGTGTGGCTGCAACAAGTCTTGGTGCTTATGCAAACCTAGCAGCACCAGATTTGATTCGCTGCGATGTCGGGGATGAAATCTTTCGAAAGTACATTCCAAGGGAGCACATGGCTCAGCTTTTGCATCAGCTTATTGTCCTCCGGTTTCAGTTCGTTTTGTACGTCTGCGCAGCTGAGACAGGAATTGTCTATGTTGTTCTAATCAGATGCCCACAACAACAATTGACGTTTGCCGTGAAACACTCACAAATATTGTGTCACCCGTAGTAACTTGGGCGCATCAGAGAGACGGTACAATCCCTTCATGTGCAAGTGATGAAGAAAAGACAACAGCAGAATCGAGGATTGGGTTTTGGAGAATTGTGGATGATTACGTTGGAGACAAAGGTCCTTTCCCCCCGCTGAAGTTGTTCAAACACGCTGCACAGAGCTTCTACTCCAAGACAAAGGCAGGGGTAGATGGCGCCACACAGCAGCGAGCAATACTGAGGTCACCGACTTCTCATTTGAAGTGGGAACAGAAGATAGTGTCACAGACGATCAAAGCAGTGGCTGTCAATGCATTTATTGGATGGAGAATGTATGAGCGTCGCGATATATTGGAGTCCCCGGAGACATTTAGATCCCTTGATAGCTACAGGAACTTGTTGAATAAGGTCCAGCCTACATCAGAGTTTATGTTGGACGTTGCACAAGAGCTACTTGGCCATGCCGGTGCACTTGTACATTCCCTGGCCGGTAGGCATAATGCAGTGGATGAAGGACAGGAGGTTGAAGCACATAGCAAGAAAGTATCGAGGGAGGATACCCGCTTGATACGCCTTGCTCATAATAGAAAGAACAAGCGCTTGCCATTCTTTAACAGCTCAGATGGTCAACTTCTAAGATTGGATGTTCAAGGCCATGAGCCGAAATTGGGAAAGTCTCTTTACTGCGGCCTGTGCGGTCAAAACTCTGGTGCGAGTCGAGGTCACAGATCGTCTTATTCATGTAGCCTATGTGGGGTCAATTTATGTATAAGAGTACACGCGGGACTAAGAAAGACATGGAGTATTTGGCACAACCAAAGGAACTTGCTACCAGAGCTACACCCGAGAACGCTTCGTCATCCCGTAGAAGTGGTGAAAACTCAAGAACTGGAAGTAGCAGTCGTGCTTCGCGAAGTCAAGCACGAAATGTGGCATACTCTCGCAGTCACACGGTAGCAATCACCGGAGATGCTGCTGAGCCCGCTGGTGGAAATGAAGAGACTCAGGGCGGTCAAAATGGCTCTGTGAGATCTGCCGAAGTTTGAGGCAAGAAGATACGGAGGGACAAGAAGAAGGGATAGAAGATGAAATCGACGGATCAAAGACAGCAACGTGAGGGCGCACAGCAGAGATACGCTATGACGCGTTCCAGGTCCGTACGTAATAACACAGTAACGCCTGCACAATCTCTTGAAACAACAGATTCACAAGGGTCTACTGCTCTACCATCGACGAGAAGGACCGCGGAATCTGCTGTCCAGAGAGCTTGCCGTAAACGGAGGAGAAGTAGTAGATAGAGCTAGTTTTAGCAACTTTGTTACGGTAAAAAGGGCACTGCCAATGATCGATATATAGATCAAGAGCATTTTTGGCCATATTCAATCGCCCTCAGGACCCCGTATGCTACTCTTTACTGTGTCACAATTTTTGAGTACAAGTTGTCAAACTTGGCACGATGGAAGCTGATGTCTTCAACTTGAAAACCATCTAATTGGATCCGGGATTTGGTCACTTCCACCGAACTTGTGAACGGTCAAAACTCTGAGATATATATCGATCATAAAATTCTGGCATTAGGGATATCAGAATCTTTTTTAACTCCAGAGGTGTGTTGTCCAAAGAAAATTAGCGTTTGCATCTTGCATAGGTGGAGAAATATACACAGAAGTTTCAGCAAGAATTTTAGATGAACAATAAAAATTATAACTCCTCTTTTCGTCAAACAAGTGCGAAGGACTACCAAAAGATGCTCCAAGATTTATTTCGTAAGGAACGGGCTAGAGACTGCTTGGCTTTAGCTAAGTTTATATAGCTGATGACTTAACTGTCAAGACAAACCCGGAATCCCACCACAGCGATTCTCACGAGATCGAATTCCTCGTGAACGCTCCAGTCAAATAATTTTCTGCATGAGGCAGTCAGTCCAGCCACGACGCAAGAAATCAGCATCGAGATGGTTAATGGTAAATTAGAGGCACTAGTACAGCTCGCTGAAGAAACCAAGATAGCTATAGCAGGGAAAAAGCCGCTTAGCGTAGGGCTGCGCCATCTCATAAACAACTTTGTATTATTGTTGCCGGACAGGCCTGTACATGTAAAATCCTAGACAAGTAGTACCAAGGCGTCATAATACAACGCGTTCGCATGTAAAGCATCTAGAAATTTCGGGATGTTTCAAAAAGTTACGACCAAAATTTCTTCTATTCGTTTTATGCTATCATTTGATGCTATAAAGCGTTTAGGAGGGGTTCCGAATATTACCTAACTACCTGAACCGAGCTTACTTGCATAGCAAGGATATAATTAGTCGAAGAATTATCATTTAAATAGGCAGAGATCATTATGATATAATTTCGATTATATATGGCGTATTATTGAATTCTATGTGACCTTTTTACTGCGTATGCGATACGGGTAACTACTGGGTCGAAAATACTCAGATTACATACAGAAGAACCTCTAAATGTCTCCTACCACTGGTGGTTGTGCCCTCTAATTGAATATTTGTAATGAAGAGCTGGAAGGACTAATAAGAGTTTACGTTAATGACAATCTTCACGCCAGTAGTAAGCAATTCGAGGAAAGGACGTTGGAAAGCCTGAAGAGATTTGACTCTAGCCCGCAAATTTGCGATATTTTTGATTTTTTGGAACTTTCATTTTAAACTATGAGTTACGGCGAATTATCGATGAAACGGGAGCGGTATTGAAAGCGCCTCCCGTTAGTACCGAATCAATGCACATTTTTTGAGTTCAGGAGGTATCGAATGATGCCTTCCCGACTAGCGAAAAACCACCCGAACTCTGTATTTCATTAACAGAGATTTTCAAGTAGCTAAAAGACCATTCTGGAAAGGTAAGATCCCATATTCACGAAAGCGGTGAGTATATTCAAGGGTGTAACGCAATTTTACATGAAGTATGGTAGACTGAAAGCTTCGATTTTAAGGCTTAAGTTATACGCTGATGCTGCTTTCGCGTAGAACGATGATATACCCTCTCAACTAGTATTAATAATTACCCTAGCTAAATAATCTAGCCAGAAACATTTTTTACTACTCAATAGGCCGTATTTTGTTCGATAAAGGGTAGTGAAATTCCCGATTTCACTGATTTTTTCGATAAATATTATATGCTTCGCAAGAATAATTTTTTGATTCAGTTGCGAGGCGAAAGCCGACTACTGAGTAGCGATTCATAGTAAACATCATGCCGACTGCGAGTCTTACAAGGAGAGAATGGAAATCACACAAAGTGTACTGATGAGTGGTGCGGAGAACTTTGAGTCTACTGAAAAGCGAGATTGATAGCTGTTACGTTTAGCAGTGGATATTGTGACTGGATCAAGTTTCCAACATTTGAAATGGAGTAGTGCGAAAATGTGGAACTGGGACCTTCAGTGTTTTCGCTTGCGTTTTTTGGGACCGTTAGGAGTAATTGATTTATATTCATTTTCATTTCACGACGGCGTTGCTGATAATGAATGTAACCGCTCCCTTGGCCGAATGGAGTTTACACAACTCATGTTCGCCATTTTCTTGTCCGTATAGCTCTTTTGCGGCGCTCTGTTCCGCAGACGAAAGGTGCTCCCAGAAATATCAGCTGTAAATTTCGGATAAATCACTTGTACGGCCCCATTCGCCGCGCAATATATCTAAGGTTCTGTTTTCTTGTCATAAAAATTTATGCCTTAATGATGTGAAGTCAGAAAAGGAGGCCACAATTGGCAGAGTGAGTAATTTTTTAATACTTTTCCTGACTTTTCTCGAGTCCAAAATCGATATTTCTCACTCTTGCACCTGTAATAAAGTTTAATCAAACTAAGTCTCTCTAGATTCAAACATTTAAAGATTAATTTTCAGATAACTTCACGAATTCACGACTTGAACAAAACAGGAATCATCTACATCGGTTCAAGTTAATAGTTCCAGTGTGGATTTACATGCTTTGCTAGGAGCACATGGACTATGTCGGTTGACGATGGAACTAGAAATTGTCCAGTTATAACTTCTAATAACTCATATATAAGAGACTAGAGCGCTATTGTATGCTTTAGTGCAATGCGCAGTACATTTTTTTCTCTGTCTCCACATGTTTGCACTTGGAACCGATTTTTTGCATCTCTTTTTCTTTATTTTATTTTAATTAGTAGGAGAAACGGAATTTGAAGAGAGCTTATTCGGATCTTTCGTCACTTCATCTTGTTTTCAACTTTTCATGTTTCCCTCTTGAATATTCTGATAATATCTTTCTGTTTGCTCTCTGAGACTTTGCACATTAGAATTAATGATCCCATAGATGTAAAAAGTCATTTAATACTCCAATTATCCAAAGGTTTTAAGAGTATACTTCTTTTTATAGATGAATGAAAGGCTTCAATAATTTTCCCAACTAGATTGTAGAAATAGTTCATTACTTCAGATCGTAAGTGCTACACTCATTTTTCCATTTATATTAATGCAGACTGCTATATAGCCAATTTTGTGATTTGAATGGTAGAGTCGTTTAAGGTTTGAATTTTTCACGAAAGACTAGAATTTTAATCTCAACGTTGAGTTCGTAGAGAACCGGTTTTATTCTGCTATTTCAAAGAGTTTTAATATATAATATCTGATGTGACAGTATCCATTTAATTCAATGATTTAATTCTTGAATTAATTCTATTCGTTGGATTTGGGTGTTCGCTATTTACTGATAGGAGTCACTGCAAAACTTCAAAGACGATTGACGAGGACTAGCCAATCCTTATTTATCGTATCGTTCATACCCATAAATAAGACTCGTAGAACTATAGATACTTCAAAATATGGCTGGTAATGGAGATTTTCTGATATGTAACGCGCACAGAATCATGATATTTATCACTTGATCCAATGCGGTCGCGACATTTGACTCCAGAGTAACTAAGTTCGACAAGTTTTATTTTGCTATCTCTTCTCGTGCTTTTTGAAATAAATTGACTTCCTTGAAGTATATTAATTAATCAGGAAATTCGGTGTAAATTGTAGCACATTATACATGGAAAGAGTCCAAAAGGAATCCTGCAGTTTGATTGTGTAGGAATGCGGCATTACATAAATGGGCTTGTATTTTAACAATATGAGGCATGGGACTTTGTCTAGAGACTTAATGTAAAATGCTTTCTTTTGATTTAATATGATTCCATTCAGTGTCCTTAAATCGAACGATATTGTTTTCGCTGCGAATTTTGGCAATTGCGGCATTGGTTGGATATTTCAGCAGTCAACTTTTTCTGGACGAAGCGTTGCATACTCTGATTTACCTCACCTCTGCTGTTCAAATTATATAGCTTCGAATAAATGGGGTGGAAGAAATGTCAATGGAAACATTTTAATTGAAACTTTGTGAATGAGAGCTTACGAACATTCCACAAAACCTAAAGATCACCATGTTTCCACGCAATTGAAATATTATATCCACGTATTTTGGAGACAGGAAGAAGATACAAATTATGGAAAAGTTCCATCAAAAACGTTTTAGCATTTTTGAAATACTTTCTTTTCATTCTGGTACCAGGCAGATCGAAGAATACCATTTATTTTAATCTTTTAATCACCTACTTTTTGAGGGAGTATCGAAACAAATTCCGTGGAACTTATCGGTGCTGTAATAATTGAATAGTTGCTGCTATTCATACTTTGTGGGGTGTTGAGCGCACAAAAAGTAATCGATGGTTGAACTGCTTGTTGATGCTTCCAGTAAAAAGGCTGGGAAATCAGACCAGGGTTTATATAGAAAAAGTACTCAACACCAGCAGAGATAAATTGTAAGCAAACGCACTGAATGCAAAGGTATTCTAGAATAACCGACCCCAGGGGTATCAAACTACACAGTTTTGAAGGCTCATGCAGCAGCCATCAGTGCAACAGACAGCAATAAACATCATGGTAAAGTCCCATTGGTCCAATTGGCAAGGAGGCATAAAGTAGTTGCTGATTGGTGGTCCGAAATGCTTCGAAAACCACGCGAGATAGCCACGATTGCGCCATGTCATTGGCTTGGTACAAAGAGGTATGATCTAATGTTTTTCACTGGTGCGTGGGTACAGTGCCCAAGTTGCACTGATGTCTTCGTACAGTGTAAATCCTTGGTACAGGTTACTGTAGGGATACTGTCAGAGTATTTGGTGATTTATGGGCATAACCGCAACATACTTAGAAGCTTATGGAACTCAATACTCTCGTCCTTATTTTTTCCCTTCTGTGAAAAATAGAAAGTTTAATGCTATACGTTTCGCGGTATCTTACAGTTTACATCATTTCCCTATCAACTCGGCTTGTTTGAGTACTAATTGAAACTCAACATACAAAAGCGATCTGTATTTATCTAAAATTTTGTAAATTAACTTTTAGGAAATCATTAACAAAGCAAAGAGTGAACTTTTTGTTTTTGCAGGATAATTCAATGAGTATACCTATTATTATTGAACTAAAATGGAAACTTTCTTAGCCATTGAATGGCTCAATGGAAGTATAGTGTGTTTCTTCGTACCAAATTCCAAAATAAACCAGTTCCAAAGATATTTACTTCTTCATGATGTAGGAACCGTTGTTACTTGATTTTATACTACAAAGATTGACTTCATAAGAAATCGAGTCACCTACATGCTAGTTTTTTCTGGTATAAAATGTACCAATAATGCGACTAAGGAGAGTATGGTTTGCGTCTGAGATTGATGTGACACTTATATTACTCTACATACCCATGTGTTCAAATTTCTACTCTTGCTCAAACTGAGCAGCAGAAATCAGCCAGCAGTAAAATTAACGGTAACTGAATTCGATAGAAAATAATTTCCTGCGGGTATCAGAAGCCCAGGAGAGTTCAGTAATGTCGGGCTGAAGACATTCAATTTTTTTCCTCTTCTGAACATCAATAAGGTCGTGCCTGAGGAGCAAGCTTGGATATTTACTTGTGGAATTTTTCGATTGCAACATTAATAAAGGTACATGGAAAAGATATTTACTGGCTAACAAGAAAAAAGATTAACAGCAAATATATTTTGCGCAAATTCTAAGTTACACTCATTTTCCAGCCTCTTTTGTGCTTGAAATTCATAGACACTTTTCATAACATTCTATATGCAAAACCTCTTTGGAAGTTAGTGGAGAAACTTCAGCTTTCTCTCTTCACTGAGAACGTAGTAGTAGGAGGCATACTTCTGTACCGCTATACAATTGTTCCAATATTTAGCATGGCTACCAGACAACTTCTTACTTTCATTCCTGAAGCGCATGGAAATCCAGTGTCACACGTTTATTCACACAGTTTCGAGAGCTTGCTAGACAAAGGAGTAAGAATGGCAGACCCTCGAACTGTGCTTACAGTTTATACAGTTAGTGATGCAAGAGAATTTAATTAAGCATAAATCTGGCCAACTCTTTGCTGAGCGAACCATCACGGAGAACATTTAAGGCAGAATTTACTCAAGGAACAATGGTAATATTGTGGAGAAATGACCCACGCCAACCAGTAGTCGTTATATTTCTTACCGTCTTCCAGCTGTTTCTTCGAAGTCGGATACCATAACTTTCCCTTTCTATGGTATCCTATACTGGGCCTGCTCTATTACATTTAGAGGGGGCAACACTGGAAAGCAACCGTCGGTATTTATCCACTGGCTTGCAACTATTGTTTTGAGCAGTACAAAGTCGGGCCTATCCAGTTCATGCACCACTGGGCCGGCTCTACCTATCGTAGACACACAACACTCGATAGGCAACAGTAGTTGCCTATCATACCGGTTCCTACTGTTGCTCCGAAGGCGAATCATAGCTCGGACCTAATGAGTGTATACTACACTGGGCCGACTCTACCTAACATAGACGCAAGACTGCTGATAGCCAACAGTCGTTGTTCATCCTACCGGCTCCCGACTGTTGCGCCGAAGGCCAAATCCATGGCTCGGACCTATCCGCAGTACCGCATAATGGGCCAACCCTGGTTACACATATTTTGCTGCAATATCCGATTGAATATTCCGTAGTCATAGCTTGACTAAGCTTTTGTAGAAGAGTTGCACATTAGTACTTAAGATAGCTATCTGTGGTAGACTAGCCATCATCTCTAATCAATCAATCAACTCATCAACCAAACCTCAACTATCAACAAAATCAACAAGTGTCAGACGTAAATACGTTCTACCCACAAATATGGATAAACGTTGCAGCCTTCCCTTCAGTAAAGAAAAAAACGCTTTTCGAATAATGAGTGGATCAGAATCTTTCCCGAAAAATGAATGGAGAATAGAAACTACTTAAGCAGGCACCTTAACTAATCAACAGAAAGGTAATTACTCTCAACACAGAGCCTGACGCTCTTAAAAAGAGACTGCAGTAATTCATTGGCCTTCTAAATACCCTTACAGAGAACAGTGCTTATTAAACTTATTTTTCTAGTGAAAATGAATATTAATTTCTTTACTCCCTTACCTTCGTAATTTGTAGCCTTTTCCTTCGACTTCTATTTTCTTGATTGCGTGATTGGATATTTCTTTTTGCTATTTTAAATATTTTTTGAGGAAAAGGCTCTTTCATTTTTTCAATTTTTTCGATTTTCGATTTATTTCAAGCAGAAATCAAGACTATTTTGATAACAACTGATTCGATTTCCTGAGAAATGAACAAGAGAAACACATATATGAAATGAACATATCTCTAGTTTACTGCTCACATCCTTGAAATGATATTGCCAGGGAGATAGAACTACAAAGACGGGTGATTGTCATATTTTCACTGATGGTCGCCAAAAAAGGACGCGTCAATTTTGGCTTTTGCAAGTGATGTCATTTTACCTTCTCATATGTCCAGAGATAATGCGTCCAAGTGCCCATGACATTGGGTAACCTGAAACAACATTTTCGAGTCCATGCGAGTCTTTTAGGCTTTGAAACACCCTTTTATCACCAAAAGTTCGGCTTTCTTTGCATGTAGGCGAACGGGTACAGATTTTGGACCGTCAGTGGCTGTAAGGGTGGGCGGTAGTGTAAGCTCAAATACTTACAATAGACGGCGGTATGAAGTGGGTAAATCTAAAAACTGAATCTGGGTGAAACCTGAAATTATGCCAGTGGTACCTGAATTTGAATTGTAGGGACTGCTGTCAGATTTGATTGGATTTCAGGAAGAGCACGATTTGTCTCAGTTGTGATTTTTGGATACAACTTGTAGAGCTTTGATTGGCTCTCTCGACGATTTGCACGCAGCGGATGGTCCCAACGCAGGACGTCATTGGCAAGACCGGAGATGACAGACGTGTACCCAGCTCTGGCAGCAAGTGTAAAAGGAACTGTAATGTAGAGTAAGGGTCAGTATACAGATCGTTGATTTGGATTTCAGTCCTCTTCTGGCTCTACTCGGACAAAGCTGTTGACGCGACCCAGAGAGCATACCGTGGTTCTTGTTTGCCACTGTATAATGTTTAAAAACTAAAAATATTACAAATTATTAATTTTTACCAACTTTACCCTAGTTCTAAAACGCGGAATTAGAAAAATATGTAACTGTTCACCATCGAATGCGAGTTAAATTAACTCTCAGAACTAGAAAGTCGTCAAATACGGTTTCTCTCGAAATATAAATTCTAAGAGGGGCATAAGAAGGCGGTCAGTGCTAGCAGTGATTGGAAAAAGCTACGGTTTTGTTGAGTGTAGGAAATTTTTTGTTGGTTTAATAAAATTTGGTGCTTTTTTCTTCTTCGTTGCGCAAGTCGGCGGGGCTTTTTGAGGAAGTAGAAGACTCGATTATTCTATCCATCTACTGTTTATTAGGAAAACTACCTTATGTTATGTTCTGCGGACGATCGTAGTGAACATGACAGTAAAGCAATCCTAACGAGCATGACTAAAAGCGAGATAGGATAATTAAATAGAGAACAAGTGGTAGTCAATTATTAATGCGGGTAAATACATATACTAAAGGGCTGTAATAGCACATAGACAGATCTGATGTGTTTTCCGGCGTTTGCAGCTCATTCAATTCCGACAGCTGAGTTTAAGCTTATGAACATTGTAGAGAATCAATATGCATAACTGGATTTTTGAGACTGCATTATTTCACTGAATTTACTTGCTATACTTCTCACGCAGTAAACAGCGACTCAAATGACCTTTTTCATATAGAAGAAAGAAACCAATTACTCTGTTCGAGATTTCTTTGGGGTTTCGAGTGCAATTTTCTGTGAGTATGTGAACCAGATCGGCACTCGAATCCCCTGTTAGCTTTGATGAGTGGGCGGACTGGGCAGATGGAATAGGTTAAGCAGATAACTAATTTCAAATACTTCTTGACGCACTACAAGATGTATCCAATGTGCTCCAAGAGTTTGTTTACGAATAGATCTGACTCTTCTTCAATCGAAAAGAAACACGAGAAATATATCCATGCGAATTTTTGGAACGAGAAGAAGCAAAAATGGAATTGCAATACATAACGCCCCATCCGAGAGGTTTTCATAAAAAGAGGGAATATTTTAGGGAAAATGTAAGCTATCTTGCTCACAACATATTTCTTGAGTCTAAGCAGATAAAAAATGGACATGGAGAGACCGATGTAACAATGCGTAACATGAGCACGGTAAATTTCAATCTCGATAGATTGGATCTGCAGAGGGCCATTGATGATAATTGAAACCAGCTGAAAATCTGAAAAGGATATATAAATTTGAAAAAGGAGCCGAGGAGCCTGATAATTTTGATTTAATAGGAATTCAGCACAGTAAGATACTTCTGATGAGCCTATCTAATGTGTGGGAACATAATTCCCAGATGAATTTGGTCTGCTTACGGAGATTCCAATATTTGCAAATCTGATGGTTACTTGATTCCTTCCATTGAGCATAAAAAATATCACAGGAAGATGAACTTTCACTTTAATGACATACATATTGATGTTCTCTCGCCGTGTTTTTCGTGAAAATGCAAATAGATGGAAGTATTACGTGATGATTAGCATGGGGTACAAAAATGTCCGCCGTCCGTTTCAATTACGATCTTTTAGTTTTTGCAATAGGGGGTTAACTTACTGTGGTAGATATGTGGGTTGGTATCCAGTAAATTTGTACCGGAGCGTAGATATCGTCTTTTAGTTTAATGTGAAGAAAATTAAATAAAAATATTCAATTTTACCAAAGAGACAACAATTATTGTGAAATAGACTGGAGCAATCTTATCCGTACTACTTTTTCCGGGGATCTGTCTTCATTTTTAGAGTGATAGAGACAGAATGCGGCTTATTTTTCTTATTTTCGATGATATTCTCGTCCCTATCGGTTTCGGTGTTTCATGACGTCGTTTATTAATGTTCCAATAAACATGAATTTTTCCCCCTACGTTACATACGCTGAAATTTACCTTCACGAGGACAAAAAGCGCGTATATTTGCGTTTCTATCCCTCGGCACAAGTCTCTGTAAGGGTACAGATCACCTTTCAATGAAGTTTAAGATGAAGTCCAAGTGCAATACGTGTCGATCAACAATTGGTCAGCGTAAATGAAGAATGTTCTCCTTGACGCTATAGTTCTCCGAAAATACGTTGCTGTAAAATTGATCCCACTTTACCCAAATTTACTTTAAGTCTCTGTTTGAACAATGGGAAACTTTTGATTTGGAATCTCTCCAAAGTTCTGGCTGAGAAACACATAGGATAACAAAAAAACACCTGTTTTTTAACCAAAATTGTGAATTTTAATGAAATATAACTCCCTGGAGCGCAATTTTAGACGCAAAGAAACTTCAAATGCCACAGCTAAACTGTTTAGATATAGACAACACATCGCATGGGTGGATGCCAGCATGGTAAACTTAAGAATTGAATTTAAATTGTTAACATGGTACTTTTTATTCTGTCACATGTGTATCAATTCGATTAACTTTCCGTGAAATTAATTCAGCCCCAGATTTATCAACAGGGTTTCTGATTATAGTTTGATTTTTTTTGCATTAAGAAGTTCTTCAAAGCTTTTTGGTGTACTTCTCTTCTTTAGCTTAGCTAAAATTTTGTTTCGAGATTGTTTATATAATTTTTCATTTCGTACTATTAATATAACTCAATTGAAATGCGAAAAATCAGGACCAATTTTTATAAAATTGTTAAGTCTCCCTCGATGACGTGTAATTTTGGTCTTTAGGGGTCTAAAGTTATTTTTTCTCTCATCAATAGCACAAATTATTCAATTAAAGTACAAAAAGGCTGTATTAATTTTCCAAGGACGGATTACTGTTATTTTCTCAGTAAGGTTTGCACACATAACAATCGAAACGAGCCTAATTGTTCTTAATATCTGTCTCTTGTTAGATTTTAAACGCCTTCTCGAGAAATCTCAGCCTTGTTAGTTATTACTGTGCTTAAATCAAGCATTAATATAGAAAATTATTCTGAGTAGCTTTTTCATTATTTTGATTGAAATTTTTCTTGAACTACTCTCTAGTTCTCAACTCCAAAGAAGAATGCAGTTTGACGGAATATGTGCTTCTGAAAAGAATTTTTCTTTCAGGTGTAAATGGGACTTACCTTTTTTCGCTCGAGAGGAGTTGTAAATTTATGAATGCTCAAAAATATGTTAAAATATTGAGGACTACGGTCATGACGGTAGCATTGGAAAGAATGCTCTATCTCTCCCTTTTTCTTCACTGTCAATTGGTACAGCAATGCAATCAATCCAGTGCGGCGGAATTTGACGGTTTGAAATTTTGAAATTTTGTCCTCGTCAGCGGAGGAGACGGGAGCCTGCGGGATAGCCGATGGGCGATGCGATAAAGAAAGCGTGGTCGGGGTGTTCAAGACAGGAAATTTAATGCGTTCAGTATCTACTGGGGACTGCGCACGTCCTAACTATACGGTTAAGAGCTAACGGGATGTACGTCGTCGTCCATGCGCATCGGGGCTCGCGACAGGATAGCTTCAGCAATGGATGACCAGAGGGTGCAGCTCAGTCGCTGGTAGATACGGCGGCAAATAACGCCAAGTGTCGAGTGACACTTGGACGCGATCAGTGGAACTTACTCCACAAATGCAATAGTTCCAGGGGAAGGGGCACCTAGGGAATCAAACGCCAGAGGTCGAAACGTGAAGTTCGGCGTGTAGGGCGCACAAGATGGGCCAGTCGATGGAGCGGGGAGGCTTCGGGCGATGTTGCGTTCCAGGGTTGTAACCTTGTCGTGGGCCGCCAGTTCAGCAGCGTCTCCCGCAACCTGGGTCGCCTTAGTGCGAACTGCGGCCTTGAACGGTGAAACGACGGTGATGTCACAGGCAATGGGGCGAAACGTTGTGCCTTCCGGGGTTCGGGGTGGTTGTACAAGGATATCGGCGGGCCGGAGCTCAGTGCCCGGGACGAGGAACGGAACCTCTTGCCGATTATCTAGACCCGCGGCGCGGTAACGTGCGTCGCAATCGCATTACATAGCGAGTTATGACGGTGACGACGGCCGAAACCAGGGCAGCAGAGGTCGGCGGCGTGATCCCCGAGGGTGTCCAAGGGGTGGTCACAGTGGTGGCAGTTGAGGGCCATGGGGTCATCATACACTGGCAGTCCGAGGTGACGGCGGAGCATGGTCTGCCAGTGTGTAGTGTGCACCTTCGTAGCTGCCGTGGGGTGAGCGAAGAGAAACGCCGCAGCGGGGCTGTGGCGGAACGCTAAGCCACGGATGCGATGTCGAATGTCGGCGTCGCTATGGGCGGTCGGGTTTGGGGCATTCGCCAGGAGTCTTCGTGCCAATGTACTCTTGCCCGCGCCTCTTGCTGCACCCGTTTGAGAAGGGTTAGAGTGTTGGTGGGTGAAGCAGCTAGAGTTGCAGGGTCAAGGGTGGAAAGGTCGACTATCCGAATGTACTCTTGCCCGCAAGAGTATGTGGAACCAGCGGGACGGCGTTCGTTCGGGTCCGGGGTGGTGTCCCGCGGGACGCCGCGGACCGCGAGTTCCACAGCAGCCTCGGTGATGCACGGGGGCGGCGGGAGTCGTCCTTCCGGGAGCGGCGAGACAGGGCGCGGCGGGGACGGGTGCAGATCCCGGAGCCGTTGAATCGTCGCCGGGTCGTTGACGTCGGCGAGCGGGCCATTGTGGAGGGCGCGCATGGCCTTAGCATATCGCGCATCAGCGCAAAGGGCCTCTGCACGACGGGCGCGCCCGATGTCGCCGGGGACTGTTGGGCATACAGCGTGTTTCGTTCCCACCATTCAAGCCGAGCTTGATGAGCTGCGAGAGCTTCGGCCCAGAGCGCTCCCCACTGCGAGCCCGTGTGCGCACGACGGAGGCTTTCTCGGAGGGCGATCCGTTGACTCTTGGGGTCCCGCCATCCGCGCTCTCCTCGAAGACAGCGACGGAGGACAGCCGTGGGCAGCATGTGGAAGTGGAGGAATGCTCGTTGAGTGGCGTCTTCCCCACGAGCATTCGCCGCAGCTTTCAACAACTTGATGAACAGCACGATAAATTGCGTGAGGCAGGGAGCGGGGATATCTTGGAAGATATCCGTGTCTCAGTAGGGTGTGGAGAGGATTTCCAAGGGAGTGGGCAAGGGGAACGCTCCACCCGTCGGGGATGGCTGCGATTCAGTGACGGGCATGTTGGAGGTGGGTGAGTCCCTGGCGGAGGGGCCTAATCCGAGCGGTCCACTGATGAGGCCAGTGGACGCGGAGTGGCAGCCGGGACCGGCGCAACATGAGCGCATCAGGCAGCGGCCCGAGGTCAGCCGTCGTCGCCGGGGCCTTGGACGGAGATCGCGTCATTAAGGTGTCGTGGTAGTCCTTTTGTTCGTCGGCGTAGTGGAGGTGAGTCTGGCAGCGGCGCTTGGTCACCGCCGGCGGGGAGCCCGGGGATTGACCGGAGCGCGTGGGAGAGGGTGGGCCGTCCGTCATGACCTCGGGTGGAGGGGTCGTGGGGCGGCGCGGGCCAGCACGCTCGCCTCCCTTAGGGGTTACCCCAGGGTGGTCTTGTCATCTGCGTGCGGGGTGTCACCGCGGGGTGCCAGGGCACCGACGGGCAGAGGCACAGGAGGGGCTTTGTCCGTAGTCGGAGCGGGGGCGGGAGGCCGGCCTTTTGGCTGAGCGCGGACCTTCTCAATGTCCCGCACGTGATTGAGCAGGGCAGTGCCGAAGGCTTGTAGCACTTGAGCAGGGACCGCGAGCGGTGCTCTGCCTTCTTCAGGCGAAAGGCTTCTCGTCGGAGTCGAGTTTTCACTCCACCCGCAGCAAAAGCCCCCAGAGCCTGGACGGCTCTTGGTATAGGCATGGTGGAGACTTTGAGTTCCGGTAGGAGACCGCGTAGATGAGTCAGGGTGGTCTTCACATTTTCCTCAGCGTAGGCCGGGAAATAGATGTAGGTGGTCATCCCGACCAAGGGGACGATGACGTGCGGAGGGAAGAAGGTGCCTGCGGCTTGGGCAGCGTCCAGGAGGGCGCGTTGGGCATCAGCGTGCGACTTAAAGGTCATAGTGGGCGAGGGCGAAAGGGCGATGTGGATGAGAGCGGGAGGGGGGGGTCGGAGGCAGCTCCGGTTCCCCAGTCCGCGGGTCAAAGCGACGAGGTTGGGTGGTGAAGTGGCTGGCAAAGGTCTTGGCGCGGGCGAGGGTGGCGGGGTCGGCCATGGCCGGCTGGCCAATGATCTTGTGCGCATCTGGGAGTGTCATAGAATGTGGTGCAATAGGAGGGGAGTCACGTGGAAGGTCAAAAGATTCGAGTGGTAGAACGGGTGTCGGCGGGAGTGAGCTTACAACAGCGGACCAAGAAGGGGAAGGGGAGGCGACAGGGGGAGCAGCCGGGGAGGCTGCGGGGGCAGCGGCACGAGGGGCATGGGGAGAAGGGGGTGCCGGTTGCTGGAGGCTTCCGGCGGGCTGGGAAGGGGGGTTTGGGTGGAGAGGGAGGCATGAAAAGTGGGGAGAGAAAGTGGTGGTAGATCTTTATTTGTCATACAATGTCGCACAGAGGCGTGCGGAGGGTATTTATAAATTAACTACGGATGCGGGCGGCGGGTAGAAACTTGTCGCGCCTGCATTATTTGGAGACTAAATGCAAAACGGGTAACGAAGTCGCGGAGCTCCTGTTGAGGGGAGGAACCGCGACGGGAAGCAGCGAAGGAAGCAAGGCGGCGGAAAAAAGCCTTACCGTCGTCGCCCAAGGCGCCATAGATATCAATCCCGACGGGGGAGAGGAGGATATCGTTTCGGTTGCAGTAAGTGCCGTAATGACGATGTTTCTCGCGCTCTGCGAGTGTCGCGGCGGCGCCGCAGTAACCGTACTTGGCGAAATGTGGCGGCGTGCGGAGGGGTGGGCAACAGTAACGTCGACGGCTATATCGGTACTGTGAAGCCCGTATGCAGCGGGTATGTAAATATCCATTCGTAGCACGGGGGACTCCGAATGCCCAGATGAGTCGGGAACCTGGTGGAGGAGCGGATGTTCGACGAGGGCGACGATCCCAACTTCCTTGCAGTAGCGGGCAAGAACGTTGCGGAGGATGTGGTGACGACGAGTCATTCCGTCTTCGTATTTGCAGGTCAACGCGTGTTGACCACTTGGATCTAAGACGGGTGCGATGTCGGCCGAGCGGCGGGAGCAGACCGGACAGCGAGTAGATCCAGGGAATAGCGCGATGCCGAGACGTAGAGCCAGAGCGACTATCCAGGCGGAAGAGGACATGTACGTACCGCGGTGGGGGTGAGGAAGCGAAGAGAAAACAGTCGATGCGGAGGATGTGCGCACGGAGAGGAGCCGTGCTCGGTCGTGGGCTGCCGCGGACGAGAACAAGCTATCGGACTTCGATAGCATGAGTTCAGTTGTGATCGCAGACTGGAGCCTTTCGCCGGGGACCGGCGATGAACAACGCTCGAAAAGAGCCGTAGCTGTAAGCGACGAAGACAGCTGCGGGTGGCGGGAGGATAAGAGCGAGATGGCAGACCGAGGGATCTCTTCCAAGTGGCGGTCCTGGGAAAGGGTAAGCAGGTCGGAGATAAGTCGAAAAGAATCAATTACAGATGCTGCGTATGCAGCCTCGGTAATGTCTGAAGTTTGCAGGAGACCTAGACCGCCCATTGAGAAGGGAGAGAGGCTTGGAGCCAGGCTCGCTCTGGACAGGGCAGCTGCAATTGGTGGAACGCTTCCCTCTGCTTCTGATCGAAGCTAGCGGCGAGAACCGCAGATTGAGTGGAAAGAAAGGGTATGAGAAGAAGTTTACGCCGGCTTCGTGTGTGTAATCTTTACGGAATTTGGAAAAAGCATGTGGGAGAACATGCCGAGGGGGATTACAGAGAAACTAAAATGCGAAGGGGGATGAGAGAGGAACTAATCGGAAATGCATCTGGTAAGAACTTGACGCGCTTGCAACCCATGCAAGCAGAACACAAAGCGCGTGATTAGGAGGTGCAGCTCCCATTGGGAAGTGGTGCCTCGACGGGCAGCAGCAAACGTAGAAAGGCGCCGGAAGAAAGTCGCACCCTCGGCCCCAAGGGCACCGAACACATCTATACCAACAGGAAGAAGGCATATATCGTTCGTGTGGCAGACTAGTCCGTAGTGCGTGCCGGCTTCAGCGATCGCCTTGGCATTAATATGACTCTTTATTTCTAATCATTCTGATGTGCGCAAATTCGCACACGAAAAAATCTAGATGAGGACCATAATTGTATACATTATCGGAAATTGAATTTGCAAGATATTTTTAATTTGGGTGAGTGTGGCGAATTCATCGGTTGATTTTTTTATTTTAGGACACGCTGTCATAGTAGATGTCAGTACAGTTCCAGGTTGTGGTTGATACTATGAGTGACTCTAAAAGGTCTATATAATGGCCACATCGATTCCCACCCCTGGCCGATGGGTGGCTGGCATGGGTATGGCACCTAGATATTTACGTTGAGGAAATATCTTCTAATAGTCTCTCTGGTTCACATGATTCCCGTGAATGCATTTTATGGTTATTAGTATGTTTGTTTGAGACTTTTGAGGTAGCCAAAAGTCTATATAAGCCGAGTAAACTGCTTCCTTCAGTGGGGGGAAGCAAGTTGGCAGACAACTTAAAGCCCAGTCCCAGATAGTTAGGAAGTTGAGAGTCAACTTCAGACCCAAGAAGAATTTATTTTATGCTAGTCACTAAGCATAGGTGGTAGACCCTGCCCCTTTTCAGGGAAGGCTTCCCAATACTTTCAGCCACTACAGTTGGGAGTAGCAACGTCAGGAGGATCTGAGGCAGTTGTCCACGCTGTACGGCGACTTTATGAGCAGCATGGCGAATCGGCAGAGTATGCACTATTAATCGTTGACCTTCAAAACGCATTCAACCTGGTCAGCCGAAGTGCGTTTTTGAAGGAGGTCGAGCAGAGTTTCCCAGAGCTCTTACCTTGGGTCAATTACACGTACGCGGTAAACTCGGGTCATCTGTGGTTTGGGGATGATACGCTCCGGAGCGTGGTAGGCGTACAGCAAGGGGATCCCCTGAGTCCACTTTTATTCTCCCTTGTGCTGCAAAAAGTGACGCGGGAACTGAAAAACCGCCTAGAACATGTGGTCGACGCCACACGCAGGCCTTCTGCACTCCTTTGGCTGGGTACTTGGACGATGGGTACATAGTGGGCACCCAGGAAGCCATTCGAACGGCACTTGAGTTCCTCTATTCCGTGGAGGTGCGCGCTTTGGGTTTGCACCTCCGCATGGATAAGTGTGCCGTTGGTGGCCAACCGCTCCCCCCCGTCTGTTCAGCAGTCCTTTCCAGCCGACATTCGGCAGGACTATAGTGAAGGGACACAAATGCTACGCGCCCCAATCGGATCGGGCCTATTCGTGGAGCGGGAGTTCTCAAAGCATGTCGCTTCGCTGAAGCCTCTCCTCAGCGCTTTGGTAACCCTGGAGGATACTCAAGTAGCTCTCCATCTACTACGGACCTGCTTCGGCGTATGCCGCATTAACTACCTCCTACGTGTAGTTTTATCTCATTCCACTGCTAAAGGGGCTGCGGAATTCGATTCCGCTGTTGAGGCTACACTGCGGGGGTTGATGGGCGGGGTTCTGGACAGCAATACTTTTCGTGATTTGCAACTCCCTGTGGCGCCCTTCGGCCTCCTCAAGCCAACTTTTGGCATTGGGCTTTGCTCTGCGAAGCTCTGTGCGGCGGCTGCGTTCCTTTCCTCCGTGTCCCTCACGCGTGCCTTTTGCTCTACACTTCTGGCTGTGCTACCGAACACAGCTCTTCATTCATAAAAATCCGCAGTTCGGGCGCACGACGAATGGAAGACTCAAGTGGCACCGAGAAGGTGGTCCATTTCACGGCTATCAACTCAGTGCAGAGGTTTGGGCAGGGGCAACTCGTCCGCCCAGTTGAGGAAAAGGCCTTTGATGACATCCCTGTAATACAAAAAATGGTCCTCCCTCATGTAATACAGGAAATGGTCCTCCCTTCGTGTTATCCAGCAACCTACAGCGATCCCGCCCCTAACTTCTCCCACCGTCATTTCCAAATTTACTTCCATTTTATCTAGATATTTTTATACTGTATTTAACCCTCTGAATCGACCCCGAATCAAGTTCCTTTCCCCTTTTAGCTTACCTCCTCTTCCAAATTCGCCTTTTTTGAGAAGAAGGGCGCAAATGCACTACTGCAAAATCCCTTGCAGATTTATTTTACCTATTCCTAATCTATATAACCTGCCCCGGGAGCCTATTTAAACCCCTTTGTGCTAAGTTCCAAATGCCCCGATCATTTTACTCATCACCCCTCTCCCCCCACACACCCAAAACACCCTTCATTGCCTCCCATTCCCCAACGTCTATCAAAATGAACAACCTTCGCCCCTCCGCCCCATCACCAAAAACCGCACCTCTCGCCCCATCAATGGCCTCCGTCTCGCCGCCTGCGGGCCAACCGATGCCGACGTCTACCTCCGATGGCAAACTAAGAAGAAGATCATCGAGTTCGTTCGCCGCCTCTTTATAGAAGAAGAGGCGAGGGAGGTAAGTGAGGATGAGGCTGAGAAAGTCGAGGAGGAGAGCGGGGAGTCCTTCGAGGAATGGGCAGCCCCGGAGTTGGTCTACGAGGTTAAGGACGAAGAGGAGGAAGAGGAGGATCAGGTTGATGATGATGAGGAGGTTGATGAAGATGATGAGGGCGTTGATGAGGGCGATGAGGACGAAGATGAGGACGACGAAGATGAGGTACAGGAAGGTATGGGAGGGGTTGGAATGGGGGAATGTATGAACAAGTGGTACCGACTATGGAACCTGATGGGGATATCTTTAGTAGTTTAGATATCTCCCAGGAGGAAATAGATAGTTATGAGCCGTTCGAAGATATTTGTGGGGACTGCTTGGACAGCATGGATATTTTGGAAGAGCTGTTTGGATCTGATTTAGAGAATGGGAATTAAGAGGACCAAATTAATTGTTAGTTTCTTAAGTATCTTTTGCTTAGAGTATATTGTCCACACAAAGTATTTTTATGCATTTCTTGGTATCTTTTGTAGTTTTGTTCGGACTTTTGGGGTAGCCAAAGTCTATATAAGCCGAGTAAACTGCTTCCTTTAGTGGAGGTGAAGCAAGTTGGCAGACAACTTCAAGCCAAGTCCCGAGTAGTAGGAAGTTGAGAGTCAACTTCAGACCCAAGAAAACTTTTTCCTAAGCTGGTCGCAGAGCGTCGGTGGTAGACCCTGCCCCTTTTATACTTGCTTGTAGCTTTTTCAACTCTCTTCTATATACACTCCCTTTTGTTCGTTCAACAATACCACGGTAGCACTTTTGTCGCTCGCAACACCTCCTTCTCAGGGTAATTGGTTCTGAGGATCTCTTCCCCCGCCGATTTACCCCTATCAATGGTTAAATACTTTTGGTCTTCTTCCGAAATAAGACCAGGAACAAATCAAAGAGGACCACAACAAAGTGAAAAAGCAGTTGAACGACGGTTTAGGATGCCCAGAAATCTTTTCAATACTTTAATCACAAAAGTGGTACTACATTGCTCGTATATACAACAAGGCATGTGGCCAGACGCAACGGGCCAAATTGATATTTCACCGCTGCTAAAAGTCCTTTCCGCATTGCGGCAGTTAGCTTACGGACTTCCGGCTGACCTTGTCGATGATCTGTTTGACATCTCGGAAATAACAGCTTTGAGATGTTTGGAGGAGTTTTGTGTGACAATCACGAAAATATTTGCTCCACGTTATTTGAGATCTCCCTCAGCGTCCGATATAAAAAATGTTGAACGTACATTTGCTTCAGCAGGCTCCCATGAATGCATCGGATGCTTTGATTGTCGCAAGGTGGAAATGGAACAATTGTCCAAAGGATTTACAAAGAAGTATGGTTGGAAACGAAGTAGAAATGAAGGATAACCTTCAGTGAGAATGGAGGTTATTTGTTCACAAGATCTTTGGATATGGTCGTCCCAGTTTGGTTTCCTGGTGCTTTGAACGAGCTTAGTGTACTAGTAGTAAGAGATTATCTCTCGAGTATTTGCGGGGACGTTCCCTCTCGTGACGCCAACCTATACAATCTCCGGGTATGTTTTTGATTGGACTTATTATCTTACGGATAGTATTTACCCGAACTGGAAGGTTTCGTAAAGTCATTAAGTACGGCTTCAGGCAAGAAGTCTAAGCTTTACACAAGAAGAAAGGAGGGGCATCGAAAATGCATCGAAAGAGTGTTCGGTGTTTTTTCGGCGGTTTAAATTTCTTTTCATTGCTAGGCAATTCTGGTCCATGGAAAAAATGCAACGGCTCGCGAGTTCGTTTGTTTGCAGGCAAAACATGATCGCATAAAGATATAGGAACTCGTATTCAAGTGATGGAGCTTGAGGTCGCACAGAAAGATGAAATGAACGGGAAGATACTACGGATACTGTCTTCTAACAGTGCGCTAGTGGAGAAGTTCTTCTGACAGCAAATTCATCTCCCGTTATCAGTTACAACAATAAACTCCCAGCGTTGAACCAAAGGCTGGTTTTTGCCTTGATCTCTCACGTTTGGAGGCAACATGCTGCAGAGACTTGACCCCGTGACATTTTATTCCAGTGGTAAAAATAACCCACATATCCACCAATGTAAATTAACCCCCCATTTACACATTTGCACAAAAAAACAACGTAAAGGTCCGGATACAGTTCCACAGCTTCTCAAATCTATATAACTAGATCCAGTTCAATAACTTTTCTACGGTGCATGCCTTGGTTGAAACATTCAAATTGTTATCAATTTGGGGAGCGAGAGTACGGTATTGGGACATGGACTAGCTTCTGCTTCGCTGAAGTAAATTAAATCGGACTGGCATCGTTACACCTTAGTGCATCTTTCGTATTCGGATCCCTGGAGGTTTCCCATCCTGTGCATCACCAATTACATAATCTGTCTTCAAGACACATTGAGCAGGAAACATTTCGATTACTTCTTGCTCGCAACCCGTTGTACCGGTCCCATCTTCCATGTCTTCCACAATATTTTCTGGTCGCATAATGACTAGCTTTTCTCGTTTCGGTCCCATCACTGCCTTTTCCTGTTTTAGCTTCATGAATCTTTGACGAAGCTGTGGATATATGCCTGACACAGAGAACAGTTCAATCAATGCCCGTTATTTGTCGATATCTAGCATCTCCTGAGCCACTTTAGTGCGTTTAATTGCCGCTGCCGCCATCTTTTCAATACCGTTTGCACCTCTGTTCAACGTTTCGACTTGTTCCTTGATTTTGAAAGCTTGCTTTGTTCCTATAGGTTTGTTTCTTGAAAGGTGGTGACCAATATGGTGCATGTCAGGAGATTTTGTTTTGACTTCAGTGCTGATCACTTTCTTGCAGCCCCTTTTCGTCGGCCTTGCTTAGAACATTACATGTGCTCATATGCTGTGACTGTACAACCATATTCCATGTATGTGTGGTACTCAAGAAGAGTTAGGGCAGACCAAAACACAAAACTTTAGCCAGGATTAAAATTTCTGTCAGACATGAACGTTATATGTCCGAAATGTTTCATTCCCTCTTGTAGATAGCCAGCGCTGCTCGCTCAATATCCTCCTCGCTTGGCGAACCAGTAAGTTTTTTGTTCTTGATACGTAAAATCACCCCCTCCGTTTTCAAACACTCACACCAGGCTTTGCGATCGCGATGGGCGACAGCAGCCCCTGTAACTTTTGGTAAAGGTTCTTTAGCCTCAAAAGAAGAAACTTCATTCTAGTACTTCTGCAACACGTCCGCGAGGAACAACTATCCCTTTCCATTATTTCCTTTTCGGAGATATTTAGACGCAGTAACATACGCACGGCAAGCTGCAACGGTTTCCAATGCAGTCCAACTTTTTCTAGTACTCATACCGCAATTATTCTCAAAATACTCTTCTGTAATTGTCCTTGTAAAGTTACAAAGTATAAAATACTGGTTGCTTCTTTGCACTTCTTCTATACAATAAAAACAAACGAGATGACAAACAAATGTAAACGTCAGAAACATCCTTTCGGAGTCATGGTCCGAGAGGTATGAGTCCTTACCAATCGTTCTGCGGTAGAACATTACATGACAGCGAAATTATCTGCAAGATGAAATGCAGACAATTTGACTACGAGGCCTAAGAGACGAACAATGACAACCACACACTCACACCTGACTTCTTCCAGAGTGATATGCAGGAAACACCAGTACTTGGTCAAACCTTAGTAACTTACAATGCCAATCAAAGATGTCGAAAAGCAATTAGACCTCACAGACCTCAAACCTACTACAAAGATGAAGCTGTAGAACGACTTGGAGCACTCGAAACTAGAGACATAAAGCCTCTTCGACATGAAAGTCTTGAGGAAAAAAGAATACCAAAGTAGAAGGCGTAAACAGAAAAGAAAAGGAGCACAAAGAAAAAATGACAGAAAACTACGAGTGAAAACAAAACGGATAGAGACACGGAGCAGTTCAACAGACAATAACACACAGATAGGCTCTAGAGATGAATACCTCAAGCTGAGTCCCCGTTTGTGTTTCAAGGACGTTGTACATGTTGACAAACCGGCCTGTGTTTGCACGAATACATTGCGCAAATGTAAAGGCGACTTAAATTAGCGCCAAGGTAGCGCCAAATCATGACGCGCAAAGGTGTTCAGGTTCCTTTGATGGCGGGAAGCTCCCGCCGGCAAGCTGCCCAAGAGATTCGGGGTCGGTGTGGGGGATGTGGTGTTGTTTGGAGCGCGCTCTGATAGGGGTAAATCGTTGGGAGAAGAGATACTCAGAACCAACTACCCCAAGACGGAGGTGTTTCGAGCGAAAAAAGTGCTACCGTGGTATAGTTGAACGAACAAAAAGGAATGTTTATGAAAGAGAGTTGAGAGGGCTACAAGCAAGGGTAGAAGGAGCAGAGTCTACCACTGATGCTCTGCGACCAGCTTAGGAAAAATGTTTCTTGGGTCTGAAGTTGACTCTCAACTTCCTACTACTCGGAGCTTGACCTGAAGTTGTCTGCCAACGTGCTTCACCTCTCCATGATGAAGCAGTTGAATCAGCTTATATAGACTTTGGGCTACCCGAAAGTCCGAACAAAACTACAGAAAGTACCAGGAAATGCAGAGAAACAATTTGAGTGGATGATATACTCTAAATAAAAGATACTTAAGAAACTAACAATCAATGAGGTCCTCTTATTTCCCATTCCCTAAATCAGATCCAAAAATCCTCCAAAATATCCATGCTGTCCAAGCAGTCCCCACAAATATCTGCGAACGGCTCATAGCTCTCTTTTCCCTCCTGGGATATCTAAACTACTAAAGATATCTCCATCCGGTTCCAGCGTCGGCACCACTTGTTCCATGCTCTCCAGTCCAGGCACCACCAGTCTAACAATTTCCATGCCCCCTGTTCCCTCATCCAACTCGTCCTTGTCCTCGTAATCCTCATTATCCTCCTCTTCCTCCTCTTCCTCCTTTTCATCCTCCCCATCCTCCCCGTAATTATCCTCGCAGATCAATCCAGGGGCAACCCACTCCTCGAAGGTCTCCCCAGCTCTCACATTGATGTCCCACCCCTGCCCCTTGCCTGCCTCCTCCGCCTCATCCTCAATAAAGAGGCGACGCACGAATTCGATGACCTTTTTCTTGGTTTGCTGGCGCAGGTAGTCCTCGCGGTCAGTAGGTCCGAAAAAGAGTAGGGGAGTAGAGTTTAGTGGGTGGGGATGGCGATATTTGGAAATGACTTTCGAGGGTCGTAGATTGGTCATTTTGGTAGGCTTTGGGGAATGGGAGGTAATGGAGGGTGTTTTGGGTGTGTGGGGGAGAGGGGTGATGAGTAAAATGATCGGGGACGTTTAAAACTTGGAATAGAGGGGTTTAAATAGACTCCCGGGCAAGTTCTATAGATTAAGAATAGGTAAAATAAATCTAGAAGGGATTTTGTAGTAGTGCATTTGCGCCCTTTTTCTCAAAAAGCGATTTTTGGAGGAGGAGGCAAGCAAGAAGGGGAAAAGAACTTGATTCGGGATCGATTCAGAGAGGTAGATACAGTATAAAAATATCTAGATAAAATGGAAGAATTTGTAGAGGACCGCGGTGATGATAAGCAAGGCTCAGGGAGGACGAGGAAGGACCGGAACTATAAGCAAAATTGGACAAGGAGGGGTAGTACAGTAAACTAAAGGCCTGTAGATGACGGCGAAAAAAAATCCGTTCCTATCAGCACGCGCCTAACAACAGGCAGCAGCCAAAGCCGAAGCATAAAAATGGAACTTTGGGGACAGAGGCGTGGCATAGGGAGTGCAACGGCCAGGTCACGAATATCATACGACACGGACGAGGCATGAGCGGCGGAAAGAAATGACTTTGCGGCCTGGATACGAGCGGTGACAATGGTGACAATGACAGTAACAAGGGACTCCATGTTGTCAATCAGCCTGTCACCACTGGGGGCCTCAAACTCTCGGACAGTGGGAGTGGGAGCGGGAGGAATATCCGTAGACGGGGGTAGAAACTCGGACAAATCGGGGCCAAAGGTACCGGAGGGTGCGGCAGGGGCGTTTGCGGTCGGCATGGTAATAGTGGAAAATGAGGGCAAGGGATGGGCAAGTGGGTGGGAGGCCGGGAGAGTGCGGTGCTGGTGGACGAGGGCGGGGAAGTAAGGTTGACGGCTCCACATGGCTGAGATTGGGGGTAGTGAAAGGTGGTGTGGTGTTGCTTTGGTGTGTTTGTGGGTTTGAGAGTTGTTGTGGTAGCTGGTGCGGCGGTGAGTTGGTGAGGGAGGGAGGGAGGTTGAGTGGAATGCAGCGGGTTGCGGGATTATATATGGTTTCGGGAGGGTGTGGAGGTGGGTGCTGCGGAGTTTGAGTGTAAGGCAAGTGCAGATGTTCAGCAGATGTTGGTGGGAGAGTGATAGCATGACGGGGAGGTCATGATTGGTGAGGTGGTGATGGACGGGAAATTTTGGGAGAAGATTTGGGGATTTGGGAGTGAATTGGTGTTTTGCGTAATTTTGAGTTATGACTGGAGGATGTGTGCGGGGGGGGGAGAGAGTTGAGCTAGATGTGCGTGGCGTGGCGAGGAAAAATTTGGGTGCGGGAGGCAAAGGCTGGAAAGCAATGCAAAAAATGGGTACAGGAAAGGGGGCAGGGTGGGAGAGGGAATGAGTAATGCAAAATGAGGGAAATGCTCGAGGGACGAGGACGCTCGGTGGACGAAGTTTGCATTTTTCCGTTCCGTTCCGTTCCGCAATGAACTGTCTATTCTGTCGCACCGCAGGGCCTCAAAAGAACTGCATTCCTACATACTGCCTGCTGACAGGCTTCGAGCCAGCCATTTAGGCACATGACTCACATTACCCATTATCCTGAGCATGTCTACTATCCCCCAGTGTATGCTAGCATACATCGGGGATAGCCGAACCACACTTTTCAAAAATTAAAGAACCAAATCATTTCTCTCCTGCATACTAATACCCCGGGCAAAGCTGAAGTTACCCAAGCTAGTCTACATCCGGGACCGACAGGTCCAGGACATCCATAGTGATAACATATATGAATCCACATGTTGCGCCATACACCCCGTTCATTTTCCATGTGGATGCTTACAATCCTTCACTACCGAAATCATTCCAGCTCATATCTTTAAAGGTCCACGTACCGGAGCTACTTCCGCGGATAACAACACCGCGGAACCTTGTGTCTCCAAATTTATCTTCCATTTCACAGCCGTATAGCGCTCTGGGCCGGAGATAGGAACACAGTACTGCAAGCGTAAGCTTTCTTGATGTAAACACCAACCCCAAGTGCTCAGCCTATTTTGAATATTTTGGTACATAAGGGCTTAGGTCCTGATAGCTCTCCTGCCACCACCGAAATTGTTAATACCTGGACATATCGATCCAGCCGCTGCGGAGTATAGTTGTATGAGCCGAGCTACGCGTAGCATTATGTACCCACAGAGCTCGCTGGAGCCGACTCCGGAGCCGACTCAAGTGGAGGGCCACCCCCAGTTTCGCCTCCCCGTCGACGAGAACGAGAACAGGAAAGCTAAAGCAGAGAGAATAACGTTCGTTCGTCCGCCCGCACATGCGTGACTAGAATTCTCTTCCCCAGTGAATCCATAAAATTCTCTTCCAGTGTTCCTGGTCGGTGCAGCCATCTCTTACGCCCAGTGGACTACTGCACGCTTCGTTATTGGTTTCGTGTGGGCTACGTTTGTTGTGACCCAATTCTCGACTTATATTATGTTCTCTAGAAGCTTTGTCGGTACCGCTAACGCTACCTCCGCCTGGTGCGGTAACCTCGGTGGTGGTGTCCGCAACCCCATCGTGCCCCTCATTGCTGAAGGTATCCGCAACGGCATTGGCTTTGACGAGAACGGTCCTTGCCATCCTGAACAGATCGACTAGTCTGGATGTACCAGCTCATCTCAGTTGGAGGCTACGGATAAGGCCTGGCGTTACGAAATGATCATTCCGGGCGGCGCCCTCGTTCTCACCTCCGTTGCCATGTGGTTCCTGACGGACGATCTTCCTCAGGCTAACTACGCAGACCTCATCAAGCACGGGAAAAAGGAAAAGACCAACACGGTCGAAGCTATGGGCAAGGTTTCTGGTAACAGGAGGGGGTGGCTTCTCTTCTTGCTGTATGCCGGATGCTTGGGACTTGAGCCTACCATGAACGGAAACCTCGCCACCTACTTCCAGGATAATTCAAGCTGGAAGAGTAGAAAATTCAAAAGCCGCTGGCCTCATTGCGAGTCTCTTCGGTCTCATGAACTTTTTTGCCCGTTCCATCCGTGGAATCTTCTCCGACTTAATGGCAAAGCAGTTCGGCATGCGTGGGCACCTCTGGACTTTCTTCATCGTATAAGCCGGTCAAGGGTGCATGTTCGTCATCTTCTCTCGCATCTCTGTTCTCGGCGCCGGAGTGACTGTTCTTATCCTGTTCTCCTTCCTCGTTCAAATGGCCGAGGGTTGCACCTTCGGTATCGTACCGTTCGTGAACCCTTCAGCCACAGGGGCTATCTCTGGCATTGTCGGTGCTGGCGGTAACTTCAGCGCCGTAGCGGGACGTTTCTTGGTCAACACCGGTGACGGAACTGGAGAGGGTATTTGTGAGGTTTCCTTCATCCTTGGCTTCATCGTTATTGATGTCGCCTTCCCCATGCCGCTTTTGAATTGGTCCCACTATGGTAGCATGTTCTGCCCGCCGAAGGCTGAGACCAAGGTTGTTGACAAGGGGGAAACGTTTGGGTGTTTTACTCTTGGAAGATATATCCGATATTGTTGACAAGGAGGTGCCAATTGTGAATCATAATGCCTATGACAGCGTAGTAGTGATTGATGTACAGCAATCCTATGAACGGTTGACTTTAGCATGTGCGCCATGAAATGGGATGAAACGAGTTTCATGTACATCGCTGTGTTTACTCTTCGAGAGTGCGCGGTAGAAATAAATCGCTGAGCATGATAGTTTCAGAATAAAGTCTCCAGAAACGGAGGTGTCGCAACCCAAAGAAAAGCACTACCGGAGTATATTTGTGGAACCACAACAGGTGGATGAGGGCGAAAGTCAAGTTCAGAACAATTGATACTCAAAATAGTCTTGTTGAGAGGCCGACCGAGCAGTGGCACAAATCTGAGGGAAGCTGCAGTCCGAAATCGGAAGAGAAGTAATTGTTCTTGTTGTTAAAGCGAATATTACTTTCGAAGACTGAAGGCAGGGAAGGTTCCAATTTACGCATCTCGTAATTCATGTTTTTTGGTATCAATTTTGAGACCACCTCGCTTTGCATCTCCTTTTCCCATTAAGCCTTTATCTCTGAAATAATTAGAAGAAGTAACATCGAGAAAGCAAAGGCGAGAACATGTCCTCCCCTGTGGACCACGCTTTTTGCGACAAGCCGAAATATCGCACTGATGATGAAGTTTAGACCATGAACGCAATTTCATATGCGAAACTTGTTGGTTCCCTGCTTTATCTTTCCAATGCGACTAGACCAGATATCAGCATCTCTGTACCCATGTTGGCAAATCATATCACCAGTCTAGCTCCCCAACAATGGACTGCTCTCAAACATGTAATCAAGTCCCTAATTGGAACTCGCAATATAGGGATTCTATGGAAGAAGCCTGCTAAGGACGCTCAGAGAATTATTTACAACTTTGGCGCGACGAAGACTGGGGTCAAGACAATGAAAAGCGCCCTCCCGCTGTGGTTTCTCAGTGATGGTCAATGGGAGTCCCATAATTAGGAGTTCTTAGCTTGAGACTTGCATGCCACTATGGTAGCATTTCAGGTAGTTCCTTCCCCATTACTGTGTCGGTATGCCATTTTTGAGTCCATTGAGGTTGTCTGGAAAACCATGGGATAGATCGGATATATCTTCCAAGAGGGGGGAATTGGGTTAAATTGGGTTTACTTGAATGGGTTGGTTGGTTTACTGTGAGTAATGGAAAGGTTGGAAGCGTAAAAAACCCAAACGTTCCCCCCTATCATCAACAGAAGCATAATTTATCGCCCTCTCGAAGTGTGTTAAGGATTTTACTTGGATAAGAAGCGTTTCGGAGGAACTTAAGTTTAAGCAAGTCAAATCCACAGTTTTGTATCAAGATAAGATGGGTACTGTTAGTTGGTCGGATGGAGCCTACGATCTTCGAAGATTTTGTCACGTTGAAATCAAGTATTGGCATGTTCATGATGCCGTCGGGAATAATGTTGTGTTTATTGAATACACGCCATCTGAGAAGGACAAAGCAGATTGCCATACTAACAATTTACCGGAAATTCCCGCGAGTTTATCCGGCACCGTGAGTGGACTGGCTGCACCACGCTTTCCCATTCCTCCTAACAGCTCCGGGATATCAGTCATGGGGGTGTGTCCGAGGTGCTACTTTGGGGGATCTATCGTCCATCTTCTTTCGGGCTCAACATGTGTCATACAGGTTAAGTTACCGACCCGGAACTAAACACGTGTAGGACGTATCAAAATTAATATGACTCTTTATTTCTAATCATTCCTTTTCTGTGCGTGGCCCAACTGTTCATTTGACAGTGCACTATCGGTTGCCGTACTGTAAGTTTGCACTCTTGCTTCACCGGTGGCAGTCGGTAGTTTTGAAAGACAAGAGGCTGCGGCTGCTCCGGCCTTGGAAGCGCTTTGGACGGAGGTGCAGATCTGATCCGCTCCAACAGCTGCGGGTCATGGAACATGGGGGGTCTACCGAAGCAAATCCCCGAGCGACCCCACAGGAGTGCATGGCGCGAGCGAGTGGATCCCCGCTGTTTGCACATAATCGCGCCTGTCCAAAGAGTCCCCGTCATCCCCCCCCCTGCGAGTAATACGCCAAACGGGGGAGGGGAGCGGGAGCAGGGCCAGCTTTGCATCCTCAACACCTTCCTCTACAGGGTCCGGCACGACCAATGCAGTCTGCCACCCTTCCGCAACTATGCCCGCCCCATGCCTGCCAAGAGCGGCTACAAAATCCTCGCCGTTTCTCTGCTCCCCGCCTCCCGGGATGACCATGTACGGCGCACGTCTCTTGCGCATCGGTGGTAACTTGGTCAAAGACAAGTCCCTACGGAACATAATGTCCCTCAGGCGCTTGTATCGATCCAAGCCATCCCGCTCGCACATGGCCATGGCGTACCATACCCCCTTCTCCTCCTCCAGCCCCACCGCAATATCACGAAAATCCACGTAATATTGACCACATGCCAACCCGGCGATCCTCTCCGTCAAATCCTCGTCCTCAAACCCATCCTCCTCCCCCTCCTCCGGGAACGTTCTCCAAAACGTCCTATCCCCGGTATGCAGGACGCAGTTGCACCCCCCACTCCCCGCACCCCACCCGTGGCCATCGAAGGGACAGCCGATTGCTCTGCGACCATCCAGTTCCTGGCCATTTCCAGCGCTGGTTCCAGGCCGTCAACCCCCGCCACGTGCAAGCTCTGAAGCACCTTATCCCCCCTGTGGCTTCCAAGGCCTCAGCCATAAACTTGACCTCCGCCTCTGCAAAGTCCTCGACAGAGACATGCAGCTCGTACCCCAAGAGTCGCATAAACGCAGACTCAAGTTGACCCAAGTCCCTCCAGTTGACGCCCAAAACTCTGCCCATGGCAACCGTCCCGTACGAGACATCCTCCACCATCTTAACAGCCACCGCGTAAGCGGCGGCCATAACCCTCCCGCATTGGCCTCATTCAACATCAAAGCGGGGCACTTTGCGTACAGCTTATCCATGTATACCAACATTAAAAGCAACGCAGAGTTTGAAATACCCTCCTCTCCATAGCCACGACTCCTGTTCACTACCCCCTCAAAAATGACTCCACTTCCACCTGGGGCCCGTCAAACAGGGTAGGAATAGTGTCACAGGCAGCAGCCAAAGCCGAAGCATAAAAATGGAACTTTGGGGACAGAGGCGTGGCATAGGGAGTGCAACGGCCAGGTCACGAATATCATACGACACGGACGAGGCATGAGCGGCGGAAAGAAACGACTTTGCGGCCTGGATACGAGCGGTGACAATGGTGACAATGACAGTAACAAGGGACTCCATGTTGTCAATCAGCCTGTCACCACTGGGGGCCTCAAACTCTCGGACAGTGGGAGTGGGAGCGGGAGGAATATCCGTAGACGGGGGTAGAAACTCGGACAAATCGGGGCCAAAGTGCCGGAGGGTGCGGCAGGGGCGTTTGCGGTCGGCATGGTAATAGTGGAAAATGAGGGCAAGGGATGGGCAAGTGGGTGGGAGGCCGGGAGAGTGCGGTGCTGGTGGACGAGGGCGGGGAAGTAAGGTTGACGGCTCCACATGGCTGAGATTGGGGGGTAGTGAAAGGTGGTGTGGTGTTGCTTTGGTGTGTTTGTGGGGTTTGAGAGTAGTTGTGGTAGCTGGTGCGGCGGTGAGTTGGTGAGGGAGGGAGGGAGGTTGAGTGGAATGCAGCGGGTTGCGGGATTATATATGGTTTCGGGAGGGTGTGGAGGTGGGTGCTGCGGAGTTTGAGTGTAAGGCAAGTGCAGATGTTCAGCAGATGTTGGTGGGAGAGTGATAGCATGACGGGGAGGTCATGATTGGTGAGGTGGTGATGGACGGGAAATTTTGGGAGAAGATTTGGGGATTTGGGAGTGAATTGGTGTTTTGCGTAATTTTGAGTTATGACTGGAGGATGTGTGCGGGGGGAGGGGAGAGAGTTGAGCTAGATGTGCGTGGCGTGGCGAGGAAAAATTTGGGTGCGGGTGAGGCAAAGGCTGGAAAGCAATGCAAAAAATGGGTACAGGAAAGGGGGCAGGGTGGGAGAGGGAATGAGTAATGCAAAATGAGGGAAATGCTCGAGGGACGAGGACGCTCGGTGGACGAAGTTTGCATTTTTCCGTTCCGTTCCGTTCCGCAATGAACTGTCTATTCTGTCGCACCGCAGGGCCTCAAAAGAACTGCATTCCTACATACTGCCTGCTGACAGGCTTCGAGCCAGCCATTTAGGCACATGACTCACATTACCCATTATCCTGAGCATGTCTACTATCCCCAGTGTATGCTAGCATACATCGGGGGATAGCCGAACCACACTTTTCAAAAATTAAAGAACCAAATCATTTCTCTCCTGCATACTAATACCCCGGGCAAAGCTGAAGTTACCCAAGCTAGTCTACATCCGGGACCGACAGGTCCAGGACATCCATAGTGATAACATATATGAATCCATGTTGCGCCATACACCCCGTTCATTTTCCATGTGGATGCTTACAATCCTTCACTACGAAATCATTCCAGCTCATATCTTTAAAGGTCCACGTACCGGAGCTACTTCCGCGGATAACAACACCGCGGAACCTTGTGTCTCCAAATTTATCTTCCATTTCACAGCCGTATAGCGCTCTGGGCCGGAGATAGGAACACAGTACTGCAAGCGTAAGCTTTCTTGATGTAAACACCAACCCCAAGTGCTCAGCCTATTTTGAATATTTTGGTACATAAGGGCTTAGGTCCTGATAGCTCTCCTGCCACCACCGAAATTGTTAATACCTGGACATATCGATCCAGCCGCTGCGGAGTATAGTTGTATGAGCCGAGCTACGCGTAGCATTATGTACCCACAGAGCTCGCTGGAGCCGACTCCGGAGCCGACTCAAGTGGAGGGCCACCCCCAGTTTCGCCTCCCCGTCGACGAGAACGAGAACAGGAAAGCTAAAGCAGAGAGAATAACGTTCGTTCGTCCGCCCGCACATGCGTGACTAGAATTCTCTTCCCCAGTGAATCCATAAAATTCTCTTCCAGTGTTCCTGGTCGGTGCAGCCATCTCTTACGCCCAGTGGACTACTGCACGCTTCGTTATTGGTTTCGTGTGGGCTACGTTTGTTGTGACCCAATTCTCGACTTATATTATGTTCTCTAGAAGCTTTGTCGGTACCGCTAACGCTACCTCCGCCTGGTGCGGTAACCTCGGTGGTGGTGTCCGCAACCCCATCGTGCCCCTCATTGCTGAAGGTATCCGCAACGGCATTGGCTTTGACGAGAACGGTCCTTGCCATCCTGAACAGATCGACTTGTCTGGATGTACCAGCCTCATCTCAGTTGGAGGCTACGGATAAGCCTGGCGTTACGAAAATGATCATTCCGGCGCGGCGCCCTCGTTCTCACCTCCGTTGCCATGTGGTTCCTGACGGACGATCTTTCCTCAGGCTAACTACGGCAGACCTCCTCAAGCACGGGAAAAGGAAAAGACCAACACGGTCGAAGCTATGGGCAAGGTTTCTGGTAACAGGAGGGGGTGGCTTCTCTTCTGCTGTATGCCGGATGCTTGGGACTTGAGCCTACCATGAACGGAAACCTCGCCACCTACTTCCAGGATAATTCACCAGCTGGAAGAGTAGAAATTCAAAAGCCGCTGGCCTCATTGCGAGTCTCTTCGGTCTCATGAACTTTTTTGCCCGTTCCATCCGTGGAATCTTCTCCTACTTAATGGCAAAGCAGTCGGCATGCGTGGGCACCTCTGGACTTTCTTCATCGTATAAGCCGGTCAAGGGTGCATGTTCGTCATCTTCTCTCGCATCTCTGTTCTCGGCGCCGGAGTGACTGTTCTTATCCTGTTCTCCTTCCTCGTTCAAATGGCCGAGGGTTCACCTCGGTATCGTACCGTTCGTGAACCCTTCAGCCACAGGGGCTATCTCTGGCATTGTCGGTGCTGGCGGTAACTTCAGCGCCGTAGCGGGACGTTTCTTGTCAACACCGGTGACGGAACTGAGAGGGTATTTGTGATTTCCTTCATCCTTGGCTTCATCGTTATTGATGTCGCCTTCCCCATGCCGCTTTTGAATTGGTCCCACTATGGTAGCATGTTCTGCCCGCCGAAGGCTGAGACCAAGGTTGTTGACAAGGGGGAAACGTTTGGTGTTTACTCTTGGAAGATATATCCGATATTGTTGACAAGGAGGTGCCAATTGTGAATCATAATGCTATGACAGCGTAGTATGATTGATGTACAGCAATCCTATGAACGTTGACTTTAGCATGTGCGCCATGAAATGGGATGAAACGAGTTCATGTACATCGCTGTGTTTACTCTCGAGAGTGCGCGGTAGAAATAAATCGCTGAGCATGATAGTTTCAGAATAAAGTCTCCAGAAACGGAGGTGTCGCAACCCAAAGAAAAGCACTACCGAGTATATTTGTGGAACCACAACAGGTGGATGAGGGCGAAAGTCAGTTCAGAACAATTGATACTCAAAATAGTCTTGTTGAGAGGCCGACCGAGCAGTGGCACAAATCTGAGGGAAGCTGCAGTCCGAAATCGGAAGAGAAGTAATTGTTCTTGTTGTTAAAGCGAATATTACTTTCGAAGATCAGCAAGGCTGACAGGGAAGGTTCCAACTTACGCATCTCGTAATTCATGGTTTTTTCATCGGTATCAATTTGAGACCACCTCGCTTTGCATCTCCTTTTCCCATTAAGCCTTTATCTCTGAAATAATTAGAAGAAGTAACATCGAGAAAGCAAAGGCGAGAACATGTCTCCCCCTGTGGACCACGCTTTTTGCGACAAGCCGAAATATCGCACTGATGATGAAGTTTAGACCATGAACGCAATTTCATATGCGAAACTTGTTGGTTCCCTGCTTATCTTTCCAATGCGACTAGACCAGATATCAGCATCTCTGTACCCATGTTGGCAAATCATATCACCAGTCTAGCTTCCCAACAATGGACTGCTCTCAAACATGTAATCAAGTCCCTAATTTGGAACTCGCAATATAGGGATTCTATGGAAGAAGCCTGCTAAGGACGCTCAGAGAATTATTTACAACTTTGGCGCGACGAAGACTGGGGTCAAGACAATGAAAAGCGCCCCTCCCGCTGTGGTTTCTCAGTGATGTCAATGGGAGTCCATAATTAGGAGTTCTTAGCTTGAGACTTGCATGCCACTATGGTAGCATTTCAGGTAGTTCCTTCCCCATTACTGTGTCGGTATGCCATTTTTGAGTCCATTGAGGTTGTCTGGAAAACCATGGGATAGATCGGATATATCTTCCAAGAGGGGGGAATTGGGTTAAATTGGGTTTACTTGAATGGGTGGTTGGTTTACTGTGAGTAATGGAAAGGTTGGAAAGCGTAAAAAAACCCAAACGTTCCCCCCCTATCATCAACAGAAGCATAATTTATCGCCCTCTCGAAGTGTGTTAAGGATTTTACTTGGATAAGAAGCGTTTCGGAGGAACTTAAGTTTAAGCAAGTCAAATCCACAGTTTTGTATCAAGATAAGATGGGTACTGGTTAGTTGGTCGGATGGAGCCTACGATCTTCGAAGATTTTGTCACGTTGAAATCAAGTATTGGCATGTTCATTGCCGTCGGGAATAATGTTGTGTTTATTGAATACACGCCATCTGAGAAGGACAAAGCAGATTGCCATACTAACAATTTACCGGAAATTCCCGCGAGTTTATCCGGCACCGTGAGTGGACTGGCTGCACCACGCTTTCCCATTCCTTCAAACCGCTCCTGGGGCCGATGGTCTATCCCCAGTGTTCCTGCGAATGCTGCTTCGCCCGGCAGGTGGGGTCACGCCCGCGAGGGATTGCCTACATGCCCTGACAAAGTTCCTCAACCTCTGTTTGAACAGCGATCTGCCGGCCGCGTGCCGCCCGTATTTCTGCGGAGGCCGTCTTATTGCGCTGCCGAAGCCAAACGGGGGAATCCGTCCGATTGCGGTTGGGCTTCTCTACCGGCGCCTAATTTCTAGGCTCGCGGCACACAAAGCCGCCCCGCCATCCGCTCTTACCTTCTGCCCCATCAGGTCGGGGTAGGCGTCAAGAACGGCATCGATGCAATAATTCATTCTGTGCGTCGTCTTTCCCAGAGACCCGAGTTCCACGATCACGTCTTGGTCAGATAGATGCTCGCAACGCTTTCAATTGCATCTCCCGCCAGCGCATTCTGGAAGCCGTACAGACACATGCCCCAGGCCTCGCACGGTGGGTACACTCTTGTTACGATGCCTCCTACAGAGCTTGCTTTCGGACCCTACTATGTCCGTAGTTCAGAGGGCACTCAGCAAGGTGATCCCTCGGTCCCTTGCTCTTTGCCCTGGCTCTCCATCCGCTCTTGCTATCGTTACAGGAGAAGTTCTCACCTGCCCTGAACGCTTGGTACGGCAGATGACGGTAACATTGTTCTTCCTCGATCCCAAGCCGCTGCTGCCATCCGTTTCATCCAGCTTGAAGGAGGTCCACTAGGGTTCCAGCTCAACCTTGCCAAGACCCAAGTTTACGGCTTCTCCCCTTCCCACTCCCCTTTGGCACTTCCTTGCCCCTTTTCAACCCCCCCTGGTTTTATCGTGCTGGGATCCCCGATTGGCTCGGACGCTTTTGTTTCCCAATTTTTCGCAGGCCGCCAAAACGAAGTTGACCGCAATCTTCCAATCCCTTCGAGACTTGGATGATGCTCAATTGGCTTTCCACTTACACCGCTTCTGCGCGAACGCCTCCAAGGTCATGCACTTGCTGCGTACGCTTCCCTCCACTCAATCTGCGGTTCTCGCCGCTAGCTTCGATCAGAAGCAGAGGAAGCGTTCCACCAATTGCAGCTGCCCTGTCCAGAGCGAGCCTGGCTCCAAGCCTCTCTCCCTTCTCAATGGGCGGTCTAGGTCTCCTGCAAACTTCAGACATTACCGAGGCTGCATACGCAGCATCTGTAATTGATTCTTTCGACTTATCTCGACCTGCTTACCCTTTCCCAGGACCGCCACTTGGAAGAGATCCCTCGGTCTGCCATCTCGTCTTATCTCTCCGCCACCCGCAGCTGTCTTCGTCGCTTACAGCTACGGCTCTTTTCGAGCGTTGTTCATCGCCGGTCCCCGCGAAAGGCTTCCAGTCTGCGATCACAACTGAACTCATGCTATCGAAGTCCGATAGCTTGTTCTCGTCCGCGGCAGCCCACGACCGAGCACGGCTCCTCTCCGTGCGCACATCCTCCGCATCGACTGTTTTCTCTTCGCTTCCTCACCCCCACCGCGGTACGTACATGTCCTCTCCGCCTGGAAAGTCGCTCTGGCTCTACGTCTCGGCATCGCGCTATTCCCTGGATCTACTCGCTGTCCGGTCTGCTCCCGCCGCTCGGCCGACATCGCACCCGTCTTAGATCCAAGTGGTCAACACGCGTTGACCTGCAAATACGAAGACGGGATGACTCGTCGTCACCACATCCTCCGCAACGTTCTTGCCCGCTACTGCAAGGAAGTTGGGATCGTCGCCCTCGTCGAACATCCGCTCCTCCACCAGGTTCCCGACTCATCTGGGCATTCGGAGTCCCCCGTGCTACGAATGGATATCTACATACCCGCTGCATACGGGCTTCACAGTACCGATATAGCCGTCGACGTTACTGTTGCCCACCCCTCGCACGCCGCCACATTTCGCCAAGTACGGTTACTGCCGGCGCCGCCGCGACACTCGCAGAGCGCGAGAAACATCGTCATTACGGCACTTACTGCAACCGAAACGATATCCTCCTCTCCCCCGTCGGGATTGATATCTATGGCGCCTTGGGCGACGACGGTAAGGCTTTTTTCCGCCGCCTTGCTTCCTTCGCTGCTTTCTCGTCGCGGTTCCTCCCCTCATCAGGAGCTCCGCGACTTCGTTACCCGTTTTGCATTTAGTCTCCAAATAATGCAGGCGCGACAAGTTTCTACCCGCCGCCCGCATCCGTAGTTAATTTATAAATACCCTCCGCACGCCTCTGTGCGACATTGTATGACAAATAAAGATCTACCACCACTTCCCATTCCTCCTAACAGCTCCGGGATATCAGTCATGGGGGTGTGTCCGAGGTGCTACTTTGGGGGATCTATCGTCCATCTTTCGGGCTCAACATGTGTCATACAGGTTAAGTTACCGACCCGGAACTAAACACGTGTAGGACGTATCAAAATTAATATGACTCTTTATTTCTAACATTCCTTTTCTGTGCGTGGCCCAACTGTTCATTTGACAGTGCACTATCGGTTGCCGTACTGTAAGTTTGCACTCTTGCTTCACCGGTGGCAGTCGTAGTTTTGAAAGACAAGAGGCTGCGGCTGCTCCGGCCTTGGAAGCGCTTTGGACGGAGGTGCAGATCTGATCCGCTCCAACAGCTGCGGGTCATGGAACATGGGGGGTCTACCGAAGCAAATCCCCCGAGCGACCCCACAGGAGTGCATGGCGCGAGCGAGTGGATCCCCGCTGTTTGCACATAATCGCGCCTGTCCAAAGAGTCCCCGTCATCCCCCCCCCTGCGAGTAATACCCAAACGGGGGAGGGGAGCGGGAGCAGGGCCAGCTTTGCATCCTCAACACCTTCCTCTACAGGGTCCGCCACGACCAATGCAGTCTGCCACCCTTCCGCAACTATGCCCGCCCATGCCTGCCAAGAGCGGCTACAAAATCCTCGCCGTTTCTCTGCTCCCCGCCTCCCGGGATGACCATGTACGGCGCACGTCTCTTGCGCATCGGTGGTAACTTGGTCAAAGACAGTCCCTACGGAACATAATGTCCCTCAGGCGCTTGTATCGATCCAAGCCATCCCGCTCGCACATGGCCATGGCGTACCATACCCCCTTCTCCTCCTCCAGCCCCACCGCAATATCACGAAAATCCACGTAATATGACCACATGCCAACCCGGCGATCCTCTCCGTCAAATCCTCGTCCTCAAACCCATCCTCCTCCCCTCCTCCGGGAACGTTCTCCAAAACGTCCTATCCCCGGTATGCAG